>CM037471.1:8114683-8484683 GCA_021014325.1 Plazaster borealis | reverse complement strand
GCGTGCTACTTGATTTGACTAAAATGTTTCGTTGAACTTTTAGTTTTGAAAACAATTCATTGCGTTATGCAGTGGTAATGGTGTTAAGAAGTTGCAGTTACAATATTATTGCTTGAATCACCACCCTTTAGTTAAAAAGAAAACATAATTATTATCTACAATATTTATCATAAAGTACGATCAACGATCAAAACAACTTAATGCTTGGGTCTTTCGGTTCCTTGATACTACTTTCTGTAAATACTTTTCGATTGTTTTGTTCTCGAGTAATAATGTTTGATGTGTTGTGTTCATCCATTCAACTGCATCATTGCGGTGATAGAGGGCGGCACAACTAATTTAACCTTTGTCACGGGTAAGTTTTAGTGCACTCCACAAAGGCTTGTAAAGAGACTAAGGCTCAAGTTAGAACTGGCAACCAATCTACAAACATAGCAACGTGACTATTTACAATTTGGCGCCAATCCTAAAGCACTTAATGTATGATGACGTCAGAGTGTTGGAATCGTGTAAATTGTCACATGCGCGCTTTAAAATAAGAAGAAAGTGTCAGACGACTCAGCCGTATACGAAAGACATTTAGTATGCATAGGGCAGGTGTTAACACAATACTGATCTAAATAAGATAGTTAAGAGTTAAAATTAACTCTTGGTCTTAAGGTTGCTTTGCTAGTGTTCGATTGTATCAATTTTTTAAGACTCTGCGAAATACAAGGTATCGATATAGAAAGAAAACCAGTCAAAGATGCAATCATCGTGGTTATGATTTCGGAGCTTGTGAACGTTTCCGACCGATAAATGTACCAATTAAGTATATTGACTGGGTCAATGCTTGGATAACAGGGCGCCACCAGTGTTATTGATTGGAGTATGTTAACATCCGAGGCGACACATGGGAAGCTGGAAACAGCTACACCATCAATTAAAAGCTAAAAATGTCCGACGGATTTTTAGGTCATTTCCAAAAACGTGACTTTCCCTTTTTTCACAATTAAGACTCTGGAAACTTTACTAAACAAACAAGTCTACATAATTCCACACCCATGAAACAGTTACTAGTTTAATGTGCAACTTTGTGTTCATTACATGTATTAATGATCTTATACCAAATAGGTTTTAACAATACAAAATACAAATTTGACGCTTCACGCCAAAACCAAAGGCTTCATTAACCCAAAACCCAAAACTTGGTTCGTTTGCTCATCAAAATAAATGAAAATAGGAGCTTTCAACATTTACGAAATAAAATTTGACGTTTCATGCCTATACCAGGCATTAATTCCTACGACATTAAAAAAAAAGTTAAATTGCGTATCAAACAGATTAGAGTAAGAGCTTTCAACTAACAACTAGCTTTTTTTTTAAAACCACATAAACGCCATGGTTGCTATTTTGGTTGTCTTTGTCTTTACATGGCATTTCAATATTTTGCCAGAACTGCTTGATTGTGGCGTAAGGCATCATCAGAAATAGTCTGAATGGTTCAGAAGAGAAAGTGAAAGCGCGAAACTTACCATAACTCGTACGCAAGATTTTTTACCTACGAACTTTTTGTCCACATACGGGAAATTAACATGGGCTGGAGGAGGATGATTCAAAGTGGGCGCTAACAAAGGAAGTTTGCACACCGTATGGGGGAGGGGAGACAAAAAAAGTTCGTGGAAAAGAAATCTCGCAACCCGTACACCTATACAAAGATGTTATTAGATTACACTGTTGTTTTACACACTGTACATCACGATTAACTTTTTCCCTTAAAAAAACCTTCTTTTTATGTTACAGTGGTTAGGATAGAATATTATTATCGCAAACATTTCCATAAGTTATATAGTGTTATTCGACAGTCTGCAATTTTTTTTCTCGAAATTGTTAACTGCGTAAAATCGTTTTTACCATCATCATCATCATTAGTGGTCGCTACCGAGATTATTATGTTATGTTTTTATGTTACGTTGATTAAAAGGATGCAATTATTCTCGCAAAATCGTTGCCGTGTGCAATGTTCGAGAAAACTGTGTGCGAATTCACTAATATATTATGTAAATATGTATTATTCAATCAAGAAAGTCGATTCCATTCACATTTTAGCGAGTTGACAGCGGGTACCAACTGCATCAAAGCCCGTATTGAGGGCAGTATTCAAACTGACAACAAGGAAATTTGCCTGCAGGCGACCTTTGGAGATTTAAATTTGTCGACACACTATTATTGATTTCTAACCAACGGGTGCACTTCATATATATTTATTTCGCAGGATGCTTACTACCATTACCATAGTAGGCTTTCGGATAAAAACTACTCATTTTAGTTTCTGGTCATTACCAAAGAATGACCTTACCTTTAATAGGAGATAAAAATCAACCCCCAAGAAAATATTTGGGTTGCGAAAAAATTGCTGTGTAAAAGAGAGACAAAGTCAATACACATCAGACGTTTGGACTGATAAATTGGTATTTCTACAAACAAAACTCTCTAAAAGTATTCAGTGAGCTCATTAATTTTTATTCCTGGTTCACATTGTGAAGAAAACAATTGCGGTTACAACAATAAACTTAAATCACTTACTTACTAAGTTTCATTTGTGTAACGTTGCAAGCTTTGTGTTGCAATCAATGTCAAGAGAAAATATCCACATTCATATATATTTTTTTATAAAGGAATAATTCAAAAGGATAATCAGCAAGATGTTTTAAGCATTGGAATATCAGGAACAAATGGCCATAACTGGTGATTGCTCAAGAGAATTATGCCGCAATATTGGTTGAATCATAAATGGAAGTTTGGTTTTCAATTATGTTGCACAAATTAATAGTAACACTAATGTTTCAAATGGACATCAGTTCCCAGTGTGGTATTTTGTTTATGCAAGTAATTTATCTCCCGCCATTTTCATGTATGCCTGGATGGAATGACGTTTTTGGCGAAGTAATAAATGTGAATGAAACACCCTGTTCCATTAATGCACGCTGTGGATGGAGTCCATGGTGTTCTGTACACTCGGGGAGGGGGGGGGGGGGAATTGCACCCGTGATGAGGCCGAGGGTGCCATTTGCCCCCGAGGGTGTAAAAAACCCATGGACCCCCATCATGGAGCGTGCAACTATTTTTTGGTTATACTACGGTAATATATTCCCCTTCTTTGGAGGTGATCTGTTGTCATCTTCCAACATTATTACGACGAAAACAGCACGGTTGAATAAAGTACACGAACAGATCGTTGACAACAATATGGTTTCACTGTTCCCTACGGCGTCGTACATGGAACGTATGTCAATTTACCTAGTACCAGCGTAATTACAACCTCGAATCTGGGCTATTTCTAAAGACGCTGGAAACGACCAACGGTGGACACGATCAAGATAATGTATCCCATGGGGTACATCACTCATGTTCCCCTGAGCCATGTACATGCGTCTGTATATCACATCACGTGATTGGTTCTCAACCAATGACAAATTACAATCTATTTCTGTGGTATAACAAATAGTGATGATTATGGTCAACGTTGGTTAAGTGCCGTAAGCGAGATGCTGTGGGCAACCACATACACTTTGAGACAAAGGGATGGTTTCTTTGAATATTTCAGCTTAGCTTTGGGGTATTAACATTTCGCCTCATGAACATTGACGTTAGAACATCACAGTCTCGTGTCGTCCGTAACGCAATTTTGATTCAACACCATATTTGTAATATAATTACACTTTTTGGGAGAACTGATCGCGATGGCAGAATCCGATTTCTTAGACTTTCCTTTCCACTGAAACGCTTGCTTGAATGCAGTTTGATATTGGACGTTAATTGCACCGTATATCAATGGATTAACAATGAATTAATCCGCTGGGGATTAACGCAATCCAAAGTTTGGTAGTCCCCAGAGCAGCGTCAAGTGGATTTGGAATCTAATGGGCAAGGAGGCAGAGCCATCTAGTAAGACTCAACAAAGTGTTTGGAGTCTGGCAGACGAAAAACATGACCCCGTTTACGATCAGCATCTTTGCGACTTGGTTCCGAAGTTTCATTGCCGTCTGGTGATGGTCGAACCTGTCGTTGCAGGAACTCTTGCGTCTGTTCAGCATTTGCACGATGCGGACATACATGAAGATATTGGCCACCATTGCAATCAACCAGTGAACATTCAGCACGGGCTGGATGAATTATTCTACCCACGAATTAATAGGATCACAGCTTGCCCTCGTAGATGGATACCCCCGATTGTCCACGGAATCAGGCCACCAAAGGCAAAGTTTGTTCAAGCACGCCCTCTCTGGGGCTGATGTTACAGCAAACGAAAGCCCAACCAGCCAGCAGAACGCCACCATTTTGTTCGTTCGTCGCCTACCTTTTATTTTAAGGTGTTTGATCGGATGGCAAAGGGATAGGTATCTCTCAAATGACACCATGGTAACGAGTGCCATTGCCGCAAAATATCCCATATTTATCGCTACGATAAAACACAAACACCCTGTCGATGTCGTAAATGGAACATTATCAGCCACTGGCGATGCTATCTCCCCCAAATATCATAGGCAGAGAACAGATTCAAGTAGAATAGATCAGCCAAAGCCAGGTGCGTCAAGGTAGACAGTCGTTTCTGACCTCAGCTTAGGAGCTCGGTAAACCAGAAACAGGAAAGCCCAGTTGATGATGACACCGAATCCCCAAAGGATGGGTATGAAGATGGTGGTGATGGCATGATCATCCGGACGGAAAATCCACCGATGAAGTGTCTCCTCTGATAAGTTTTGGGAAGCGCTGCACTCTGAGTCCGAGTCCATGGCGGTAAAAAACATCCAATACTGAATGATTCCACGGTGTGGACAGCCAAGAAATATTCCAGCTGTTACGCACAAGCAACAACGTTATAGGTGCCGTACTACTCATCTGCCCCATATATTAAGTTATGCCAGTGTCGTGAAGAGGTCTAAAGGTGATCACGTTTTCGTGATTGGATCAACAAACCAGTGACCGTGTTTGTTTCATGGCCTGATAGCATTTTGGAAAATGAAGACTTGAGTCGTTAATCAGAATCACTGGATATGCTTTGTCAAAAAATCAATATTTTACTTATATCAAATAATATACGGACGTTCTCTCGGCACGCCTCTACGTCGCTGAAGTTTGAGCAGGGACAGAGTACATCAATACTCGTAAGAAGTACTTTTGACAGGTTGAGTCGGAGTGAAAGATCTTTCAAGTATCAAAATACTGAGGGAAGGTTTGTGCAAACAAACGTTATTATGTTTGGAGTGGCACTTCCCATTTCTCTGTTGGCCTGCATGTCACAGCTTGCTGACACTTCTGCGCGCTCTAATAAAATATATTCCATAATCTAGCAAACGTTGCTTCTGTTTTAGTTTTCAAGAGTAAATCAAGTGGGTCTAAAGACGTTTACTTCGTGAGGATGGGGCACATAAAGGTAGTACACAACTTGGGTACCGTTTGTGTTTTGCGGTAACACCATGTGATACGTAAAATTTGTATTTGTTTTGAAATAAAGATTTCATCGAAAAGTCTCCTTCTTAATATTAATATTTTAACTGCTGCTGTTGCTGCTGCTGTTGCTGCTGTTGTTGTTGTTGCTGCTGCTGATGCTGTCGTTGCTGCTGTTGCTGCTGCTCGTATTATTAGATTTTGATTTAAATGATGGTTACCACATAATTTGTATGTCAACTAACTTCAAACATTAGCAACATCACCGTATTGCCAAGGAATGCATCGCCCAACAACCAAAGCGTCGGCCCACCCCACGGATAAGGGGCAAGGGGCACCGCTGTCGGTTGACAAACCCTCAAGTCTTAACTTATAAAAACATTACGAAAGCAAATGTTCACCTATGAAAACGTTTGAAGGTCGCAAACTTCTTTATAGAGGGGCCTAGAGGTTCCGATCTTTGTAGTTTAGATTATCATTGTTGCACACAGCCACGTGTGGCTGTATCCAGATCCAAACAACTATAAGACTATTGTCGATATTCCAGACCGAATCTTGATCGAATTTTTGGTCGCCACGTTAATCGAATCATCGATATCATTGACCCGAGCATTCCCAAGAAAACGAATGGCGAACAACTTTGGGAAATAAACGAAGAAAAGAGTAAGAAATGAATTGGCCACGATGGCCAAGGACAGAAAAGCAACTTTCTGAGTGGCTTCAACGGCCGTTGTGTAGACCGGTACGGCTGCGAGCCATAACATCAGCGAAGAGTAGACGCTCACGCCGATAAACTTGGATTCGTTGTAGTTATCAGGTACTTTACGGGCTCGGAAGGCGAAGTAGCAACAGAGGAGAATGATGAGCAGATTGTAGGCGCAGAGGCCCGGGAAGGCTGGGCTGAAGACGCAGTAAAGCTCGAAGTGGTCACTCGGAGGGGAGGTGAAGAGGAATGACGGTCGAGCTGGATGGAAAAGACCTACCAATACCACAGCCACGAGCTTAAATAAACAGAAAAGGAAACGGAAACGAATAATCTAAAACGTAATCCATACAACACTGTCAAAAGTTTGCATTGTTTACAATAATTACAAAGATATCCGTGAGAAAATGTCAGAGGACTACAAGTTGCGACGATATTGCATTAATTAAGATTGTTCAAGTCAAACGGGGCACATTACATTTATCTTTTAAATTGGTATTACGGGTTTACGAATAATTGGTTACGGCTGCATAAACATAAAGAGAGATATGCAGCAAGAGGCTAAATTTGTACAATAATTTGTTTTGCTATATTTAGCCTACCTGGATCGCGATGAGAGTACCGGCCATGGCCAGCTGATGTTGAGGTTGGACGAATCTCGGGCGTCTGACAGACCGCTGCCCTGCATGGAATATCCGGTAGATTCGATTCACCTTGAACAGTGTAGGGGCGTACGTCAATGTAAAACACAAAGAGATAAGAGCTTCCGACATAGAGCAGGTAAGATCCGACGGTGGTTGCAGGAGTGGGATCACCGCGATGAAGGTGGTGATCAAACCGAGTAGGTTGATGACACTAAGCTCACGACTGGACGCCTTCACAAGTCGATTGTGTCGATGGTATATTAATCCAGCTGCTGTTAAAAATGACATAACGATCCCCATGCACAACAGGGCAAATATGCCAGTCGCGATTGGTACGCTGAGTGAGACTGTGTAAGGTACGATAGCTATACACGTGTCATAGGCCTCGTTCGGCCAGAACGTAAGTTCACATACCACGCATTCGGTTCCATTAAATATAATAGCATTAGGCGCACAGCTTTCACAACCCCAGCAACACTTCTCCTTAAGAGGGACACTTATCTGACCAGCGGAACATATTTCACGACAGGTGGACCTAGGGACCTCCTGACTCGATTCTCTATCAGGCCACTGTAATTCATCTTGAAGGAGTTGAAGCCTTTGTCCACTCCCCTCTCTTGAGTTCCATTGCCCAACATCCCTAAAGTGATGCTGTCCCTCCGTGTACTGCAGATTGACGAAGCGGTATATCCCTTCAGTGTCGCCGTTCTCGTTAAGTGTAAAAGGTCCGGTGGAACTCATAAAGGTCACATTGCGGAGGTGCTTCAGAAGCTCGTCCCCGTCGATTTCAGCCGCTGCTAGCGAACAATTAGCTGAACCAGAGGGGCAGGTCTCCATCCAAAGGGAATGAAGTGCAAAGGCGAACACATTGACGGCATCTATAGCGCCCGCTGTGTTGTACTCGCTTGAGAACCCATCAGGTAACGGTAGAACACACCTTGTCAAAGTATCGGTTTCAGTGCAATTTTGTGCTAGTCTTTCTCTCCAGTAATTAGTGAACCACTCTCCGGCAGCATCTGTTCGCGGGTCAATGGTATTTAGATATCTCTCAAATGCCGGCTGCTTTGGACTGTTCAATCGGACAAAGATACTTCCCTCAACGAGTTCCTTCAGCAGTTCATTTTGGAGAAGTTCGTATCCCCAACCGTCACTACCGATCCAAGTAATTGTGTACGGTAAGCCAACCTTCAAGATCTGACCAAGAAATGCATAGGCTATTGTCCCAGCTGAAGAGAACATAACTACAATTCGAACAGAGTCAAGCCTTTTTAGCCTCAGAGCGATTTCAAGCATGTCACGTTCAGTGTGGAGCACGGACAGGGGAGCTGACATCGCTATGCAGACGTTCTTCTTCTCAGCTTGAGACACTATTTCACGAGCTCCGTGAATACCGTAGCTGTCGACCGTATAAATCACAGCGATGTAGTCCCAGCCAAAATTCAGCAGCAGCTCCACAATAGCTCCTGCCTGAAGCTGATCAGGCGGGACGCTGCGCATGAAGTACGGGAACCGAGCTTTGTTGGAAAGCTCGTTGCTGGTTGCCCAGTGAGATACCACCGGCACCCGGTAGGTCTGGGAGATTTTACTCACAAAGACACTCATTGCGCTCGTCTCTGGGCCAACGATTCCAACCAGCTTTTTTCGATCTGGCAAACCACACAGCTGGGATTGATCACGTGGTGGTTCTTGGAGAAGGGAAAGTGAGATACCAACAGCAGCGTCTTCCGACACTCCATGGTCCCAGATCTCGAAACCAAGAGTGACGTCCGGGAGCAGATCATTCCTCTTATTGACTTCAGAAATTGCAAACGCCATCGCCTCCGGAAGGAGCATAGTAAATTGGATCTCATCTGTAGTGTAGTTGCATGTCGAGGGATAATGTTCTGATATTGAGAACATTCCGCCGAGGATAAGATCTCCAGGTTTCCGGTAAACATGACACTTTCTCGGGGCAGCAAACTTGTTGACGATCGACGAGCTACTGACACTGCATACGATGAAGATAAGAACAATCGCAGACATACAGCTATAGTTTGTCTTTGCCATTTTTACTATTGTTAAACCACCAAAATCAGAGAGTTAGCAGAACTTGTATTTCCCACAAACAGAAGCTGAGAATTGCGCTTTTCAGGCTGCTGATAGAGGGTCAACAAGTTGTCATGTCACGGAGTAAAATGTACCAACATTGAACTACCAGTCCGTTTTCCCTGTAGAATTCAACAAGAAGATATTTGTTATAAGTTAGAATTAATGTATGGTTCAATTAACTTCAGTTTGATTGGCTAATACAATGTAACAATAGATCATTTTCGCATGTTTTAGACCAGGTTTGTTTATTCAAGTGTTTATCTCGTAGAAAGTGAAAAGTACAAAGCAGAGGTTTGTATGTTTGAACTTTAAACCACAAAACATTAACAATGATGTTCGAGAGAAAGGTCTGGCAACTTATTCATATATTGAAGGGATTGTATACGTTTGGTAATTGGAACCCACTGTCTGTTTCAATCATATATAGTTGTAGATTTATACCATAAACTAACCTGTGAAAATTTCATTTCAAAAGGTGGTAGCGTTTTTGAGATATTGCCGAAAATCTGGAGCGGTTATGTCCAGGCAGGAAGAATAATCTGCAATTGGAATACACAATCTGAGAAACGTTTCTGACAGAAACGCTTCCCAGATTCATTTGTTTTTGATAACAACTGATATCTTTTTCCGTAACCACATTACTTCAAAGTGAAACTAAAATGTTTCTCAAAATGCATAATATACTATCAGAAGCTGCTGTACTTTCTTACCAAGTAAGTTTTTATTGCCATTAATTTTATGAGTAAATACCAAACGTATACAGACCCTTTAAGTTGTAATGACATTCTGCCATTGGAACCCGTATAAAGTTTGGTGGTTTGATTGTACTTAATTTGGTTGGTTTCAGTGTTGTACTATTTATAGCTAGTACCCGTACTCGGTACTCGTACCAGAGTTCCGTTTTGATGGCTCTCATACTCGTTCTCGGCTAGCAAAATACTCCCCCTCGAAGTCCGTACTCGAACTCCATACTCGTAAAAAAAACCTGTACTCGCAACCATGTACTCGATACTCAACAGGAAATGTACCCAGACTAAATTCTCAAGGAATAAAAGACACAAGGGATTGAAGTACTCGTGGTCAAAAAACGGTTGTCTAAATTATGTTTCATTAATGTAAATGTGCGCCATTGCTATCCAAGGAATACAGGAATAATGCACTGGAACTTGTGATTGTCTTTGATGTATTCATGTTTCAAAGATAGTTATCATAACAAGCGCACATTGTCATCTAGAAATGTATTAAAACCAATACATGTGTTGATACCTCATTTTGCAGTATTTTTCTTTACAAAGTACTCGTACTCGCGAGATCCAAGTACTTGGTACTCGGCTGTTGGACTTGCTACTCAGATATCAGAATACTCGGTACTCTGACACTGGTACTCGTACTCGATGGCCCTAATACTCCCCCAAGTACTCGTCCTCGAGTACTACCCGTTCACCCTAGTGTTAGGCAGTACTTAATACTCGACTACAAAGTACTTTACCACAAAACCGTTGTTTATCTCTGTATGCGTTAGCAGCTTGTAAATGTCAAAAAAGCCTATATAATTATATCTGGGGAACTTCAAAACCAAGATTAGTTTTGTGAGGTTTTTGTCTTTATCTTCAATATATGCAAACCATAGAAACAGGTTTTTTCAACATGAGATTTTTGCGTAAACTGTGGTTTTTGGATGTCGACTACCTTCTTAAGAAATGACCTGTCCAAGGTCAACTCTTGGTGGCGCAATTTATTGTGATTTCCCCGAATTTACAATCGCCAAGGATACTTACGATCAATACAAATAGTACCTCATGCGGAAGTGAAATTTTACGGTTATACAATATTTCTATCCGAAGGTTTTAACCTTTAAATATAGCCCGAGACCTAAGTTTATGCAAGGAGACTGTATCTGAATGTAGCGTTGGCCTTAATGTAGCCCATATCCTCTACCGGTACCTAACTGTTAGCCCGAATCAAAATGCATCATGCCCAGACGTAGTGAACTGTTGAGTCTTCGGGAGTCACCAGTAGCCAATGTCTCACCCAATTCTGACATTCAAGAGCACTTCTGTTTCACATTATAGTTGGGCCGTATCCGAATTGGCGGCTACATCTACGACTACGACTGTTTCTAAGGTTGTTACTAAGGACGCCCCATGTGTCCTTTCGTTTAGACGGTTCGTTGTATACGTGCTAAACCGTACCACGAACTTCATCTCAACAGTCATTGCTTACCACAACTACAAGAGCTTCTTCCACTTTTTATGGTCAAAGATCATTTTCTTACGCTGCTCAATTTCTTTGGAATAGTCTTCCTGTGCATATACCAGGCTAGTTCTTTACACTGTTTTGTTAAGTCTCTGTTAAAAAATCATTTGTTTGAAGCTGCTTATTTGTAATCTGCTTACTTGTAATGTATCTTTCACTCATTGTATATTTTATTGTTCTCTTTATGCGCTTAGAGGCTTTAGGCATTAGGCGCTTTACAAATGTCTTTATTAGGCGCTTTACAAATGTCTTTATTAGCTGTTCCGACGTCCATCCAATTGGAAGACTCTGAATGACACAAGATCCAACTTATATCCTTTCATCCGTGTGTGCACTGGATCCCTATTCATCAATAATGTATGTGTTAACCAAATACAGCGTGTTAGAAGACTCTTGAGCACAAAATAATTGTTTCCCGGGAAATTCAAAGGTTGTTTTTAGAGTACATTTTGCGTTATGGAATGGCTCGAGTTTTCAGTTCACCCGTTCACCTGTGATCATTGTCAGTGTGGTCTGCTGTTCACCTTCCACCATGAATCCAATTGTTACATTTTTGTTCATCGGCCTTTGTTTTATCAGCATACCGCCAATACCACCGTGTTTTGCCGACGACGAACTGGCTCTGCTGTGGAATTCTTTTCCCGAGAACGTTTTCGAAACATCATTTCCAGTTTTCTTATGGACATTTTTTAACATAGACTTTAACATTAAGAATGATTCTGCATGTGGTCTAGAAACTTCCACAGTAGAGGGCTTTATTTAGGCTGAAATTGCAGTATTAAATCTTACTCTCTTTTTTATTCAACCCAAAATTAATTCGTCATTTTTTCCATCCGTTTTCCTGTCTTGTGTATGTTCTCACGCCCCCTTAGAAAATAACCTTTTGGTTACCATGATTAAATAAAGTTTTGAATTTAAATAAATAAATGAAAAAGTACAAATTTGCCCAGTCATTTTTTTATTGTGGTTTATTATTTAAACTTTCCGTACGGATCCAATTATGTTCACTTCCTTTTGACTTCAAGATTAACAATTGATATGAGAATGATGTTTGGAAAATTCTTCTAGCATGAATGTGGTATGGTTCTTTTTGGTTACCATGATTTAATACAGGTTTGAAATTAAATCAAAAAATGAAAAAGTACAAATTTACCCTTTCAGTTTTTAATGTGGTTTATTATTTGAACTTTCCGTATACGGATCCAATTATGTTCACTTCCTTTTAAATTCAAGGTTATCAATAATATTGATATGAAAATGATGTTTGGAAAATTCTTCTAGCATGTATGTGGTATGGTTCATAGGGCTTTGTTATTACTAACAAGTTAAACCGTCAGTGCTTTTTATCATTGTACAGAGGACGGTTCGTATGGTTAGGGCTTTGTTATCCAATGAAGTGAACCGTCAGTTCTTTTATCAGTGAACATGGGACGATTCGTACGTTTAGGGCTTTGTCAGGTATTATTAATAATATGTAGTAATAATATTAGCTTCTTATTTACCGCTCACATCCGTCATTCAGTGACACTCAAGGCGCTTCAACATTCAGTATTAATGAAGTGAACCGTCAGTGCTTTTTTTCATAGTACATAGGACGGTTCGTACGGTAAGGGCTTCGTTATTGCTGAGGAAGTGAACTTTGTATCATTGTTCACGGGAAGGTGTGTATGGTTAGGGCTTTGTTATTGCTAATGAATTGAGAACGGTCAGTGCTTTTAATCATTATCTGCATTTAAGAGCATTTCGACGAAATAAAGACAGGACTGTTCGAACGGTCTCTCCTCAATTGTAGCACTCATAATAATAACATTTAGATTTATTGAGCGCCTCAAGCTGATGCAATCCGAGGCACTTTACGACATTAAATATTCCAAAAGAATATAAAAAGGCTTAATGTATAAAGGCTAGCTTGTACGGAAAACAATAAAATAAACAATATACATGAGTGACAAAACAGAGAAAAATAGCCATCTGGTTCTTAAAGGGATTGTATACGGTTGTCAATTGAAACCCACTGTTTGTTTCAATCATATACAGTTGTAGATAATTATATACCATAAAACTAACCTATGAAGTTTTTAATTTCAAAAGGTGGTAGCGTTTTTGAGATAATGCCGAAAATCTGGAGCGGTTATGTCCACGCAGGAAGAATAGTCTGCAATTGGAATACACAATCTGAGAAACGTTACTGTCAGTAACGCTTTTCAGGTTCAAATTTTGGGGATAAAAAGTGATAACTCTTTCCATAACCGCAGTACTTCTAAATGAAAAGGTTCTTAAAAATGCATTAAACTGTCGAAAGTTGCTGTACCTCTTACCAAGTAAGTTTTTATTGCCATTAATTTTTAGAGTCATTACCAAACGTATACAGAACCTTTAAGTTAAAACAGCAATGAATTAACAAATATACAAGAATGATTTGTTGACAAACACAAATACTTCTTGAATGATTGCTTGGACATTTCTTTTGTTTTAGCCATAAAGCTTCAGGGAGATTCCAAGACCAATCCACAAGCCAAATCTCGAGTTGATGTGCAAAGTCCTCGTTTTATCGCCCGGACAATATTTCTTTTGTTCTAGCCATAATGACCTTGACATTCGACCTAAGTAAAGTAAAGTTTCCAGCAAAGACCAATAAAAATGAAATCAACACTGAAGTTCAAGTGCCTCAGAAAACCAGCGTAAACCCACTCCGTGTTGTGACGTAAAATACGTCGCAACACGGACTGGATGAAGAATGTTTATCTTCGTTGCTATGCATTTTACATGTCTTGTTTGGATCGAGTCCGTGAAGGTTGTTTATCTTCGTTGCTATGCATTTTCTATTGTCTTGTTTGGATCGATTTCGTAGTGTGACGTCACATTGCTGTTTTGATTCCTATGTGCTGAGGGGCTTCGTGTGAAACTCGGCATCAGCCCAGCGTGACACTGATCAAAATGTTTTGTTTTTTTATATTATGAAGCCATTTTTATTGAGTTTTACTCAATAGTATAGAATCATTACACTCATTTACCTTCCTATAACAAAAACCCCCAATAAAATTAGTTTCGTTCAAGTTCAAGTCTAAGGACAACAACGGATAAACAATATTAAATCTATTAAATCTGAAACATTTTACAAGATACTTTTTGTAGAGGCTTGTTTCAGCCAGCATGCTTGTCACTTTTTCCAGTCATTCTGCAACACTTGATTTATGTTTAAAACAAAATGTTTGAACTGTCTGGTTTGCTATAGTTTTGTCGTGTCGGTGTTGTTTTTGTGAACCATAAACTTATTTTTTGTTGGTACATTTATTGTTCATTTTACGAAGGCTAAATCATAAGGTTTTATCAACACTCACTCTAATGGGTAAAAGGGAATAATACAACAAATTAAGAAATAACTGCGTGTTTGGAGAGAAAAACTTCTTACTCAGTTGTTCATTCCGCCATGATCATATTTGCGGATATTTAATTATGTATTCACTATTTAACTGACAATTAGAGCTGCTCAGTGTTTTTTTTAATGTCATTCGGTGATTTGTGACCGAATTTGGCATCGCGAATTAGTCATAATACTGCTGTACTTTCCTTTACAAATTTTCGATATTATTTTCCATCGCGGGTGAAGTTCAATTTAATTTGGGACATTGTTATTAGATTAACTTCGTGATTCCTGTCAGATGATTATTTCAATGTGTGAAGTTAATATTCATCATGCGGCCGCTTATAAAGGGACACGTTACCTTGGATCGGGCGAGTTGGTCTATAAAAAGCATTTGTAACCGTTTGTTATAAAATGCATATCATTAGAAAGATGTTTTAAAAGTAGAATACAATGATCCACACAAACATGTCTCGAAATTGCGTGGTTTTCATTTTACATCGTGAACAAACACGGTCGGCCATTTTGTGGAGTCAAATGTTTGACACCACAAAATGGCCGACCGTGTTAGTTTGCAAAGTAAAAGGAAAACCACGCAATTTCGAGACATACTTGTGTGTCGGCCATTGTATTCTACTTTTAAAACGTCTTTCTAACCATTATGCATTTTATAATAAACGGTTACAAACGCTTTTTTTAGACCAACTCGTCCGATCCAAGGCAACGTGTCCCTTTAAACGATCATTAAAGGTAGGGTCATTGATTGGGTTTTTTCAACGTAATACTGAATTATAGGCAGAATAATCAAGAAAGATAAAATAAAAGCCATATGTGAAAGTTTCAGCTGAATACAGTGTTTACTTGCTGAGAAAACAGCTAAAAACTGTCACGGCATTTGCACAAGAACGTCGAATCCGTCCACGTTTGGCGGACAGCGGATACCAACCGCATCTCTGGCCGCAGCATTCGCGAACAGACACCAGCCCGCAGAAATCCGAGAAACGATTCATGCACAAATCGTTCCTCAGATTCAAATGTTTTTGGGTGAAAAATTATCCAAATCATATTACTTCGAAGGGAATTCTTTCTCAAAATAGTTTTGCTATCAACAGCTGCAGTGCTTTTCACCAAGTAAGTTCTTATGGTCATTTAATTTTGGAGTATTTACCAAATTATGACCCTATCTTTAATTGATAAGAAAGGTTTGATCAGATAACTTTCAGCGACTCTGTTTTTCAGTTAAGCAATCGATCGTTTTGTTTTGACCATGGTGACGTAAGGTTGTCCCCAGCAGTGTTTTGATTGTTTTAGCAGTATTATTGGCGTAGGCCTATAAAAAAATTCGTTCTCCAATACATTGCATTTTGAAAGGGATCCATTGTTTAAGGTGAAATGAATTATTATTATTATTGTTTTTTTTTTTTTGATTTTAATATTTTAATATTATTTTATATACGCACACTCAATTAAACTTGCCCGTGAACCTTATTACATTACGGTGTATTAGTGTTACATACGAAGTGTGGACCTGGGGACAAAAGAGGTCCACACAGTGTATGAACTTAAAACACATTGACTTACACACGCCCACACATTGTTTAAAAAGTACAGAACAAAGGAATGTCCAATGAGGGTATGTTTAGAGCTGTGTGGTCACGTTTGTGTGAAAACAGCGTGAAACGGCTTGGTGGTTTTTTTCGACTGCGGCTATCAAAATAAAGTAGAAATGATTTGCTGTTAGTTACACGCTAGTTCCTCGGTTCTGACAGTATTTCACACGGACAGTCTCAAGAGGAGGGGTATATAAAGACACGAACTTAATCAACATTTTGTTAATGGCCTCACCCAAGCAGAGTCCCTTTCAGTGAGCATTCAGACTGAAACCATTTTTCTGTAACATAACGATCCTAGTTTCAAAAAATTTATTTCAAAACGTTAACTGGCATCACCTTATTTTGTCAAGTTAGTTTCTCCATTGTTGTTGTGGGTTGAACAATGAAAAACATTACTAGAGCGGGACTTGAACCTGCGACCTCCGGATTAAAGGGACACACCGGTTACCTGTTTACGTAATTTAGTCATGTAGAATCAAAGACAATTATTTCTTGATGGTTTTGATACTTTTTTAAAATATCACGTAATTAACGAGAAATTACTGACAAAAGCAAAAGCGGTCAAAGGTCATCGCATACGCTTTACCAGCCGTTGCAAGTGTCAAATTTACGGGATACATGCTATATGCAATGTTGCAAGTAGACTGGTGCTCTGTTTGTGTAAGTGTTTTACTACGACAAGGCATGAGGATCCAGTCCACGTTATCCATCTGAAAGTGTGTATAAACAACGGACATGGAAACCGGTCAACTCGCCCCCAGCAAAGACGCCAAATACAAAGTCGCCCCTGGCAAAGTCGCCCCCTCACATACAAACTCGTCCCCTCTCAAAGTCGCCCCTCACAAAGGAATGTAACAAATTGGTATGATTGGACTTCAGGGGAACGAAAGTTATCTTGAGGGAACGAAAGAGGAATTCTGGGGAACAAAATCTCATTGCGAGAAAACGAACGCGTACTTTTTCGGAGCGAAAGCATACTTCGGGTGAATTAAAGTATATTTCGGACAAAAATTCAAAGTCGTATTTCGAGCTAACTAAAGTCTATTTCTTGCGAACAAAATCATATTTCAAGGAAATGAATGCGTATCTTCAGGGAACGTAAGCGTATTTCTGTGGAACTTAATCGTATTACGGGGGAAAGAAAGCGTGTTAAAGGGAACGTGAACCTATTTTTCTAGAAATAATCTATTTGTTACCTAGAAAAACACACTGCGTTCACAAAATGAAAAATAATATTTTTGTGAGCAAAATTATATTTTCATCGAATTAAATAATATTTTAAGGAAACGAAATGATTTTGTTGGAATTTTGTGTGTCGAGGGATGCAATAGAAATTTCGAGTGAGGTATTTTTGTCTACCTTTTAATTTTAATTTCTTTTTCACTTGTCCCTTCAGGGGCTCCGTTTTTGTTTTTGTTTTTGTTTTGTTTTGTTTTGTTTTTTGGTTTTTTTGGGGGGGGGGGGGGTTTGGGGGGCTCGTTTTTTGGAATTGTTTGTCACAAATATTGTTTAAACTAATTGCACCGTCAATATAAAAGTGGTATTCCTATGTATTGACATAAATCTTATTTAATAACCAGAAATTTGGTACAAATCGGGTCAAGGAACGTACACAGAGCATTGAAAAGTTGCGATTTTGAAACAACGGATTCGATCAGCGAGGTCGACTAGCAAACCCGTATTAACAACAACGTATAGTTGGTGGTCTGGCTCCCTACCCTCCCACATTTTCATGAGCTTTTGCTAGCGGGTTTCTGTCGCGCTAGCACCGCCGTGATACTCTGCTCGCCAGCTAAACGACTGCCCCTGTGTTGCGTGTAGCGAGTCCCCACGCTGTGCACTGTAATACACGCTTCCGTTGCTCGGACTCTCTGAAATAAAATCTTACGTTCGATTTTTTTTCTATTATTTACAACTTGTATCCATAATTTGAATACCTATTTTTGTGTGTCAAATATTCAGAGTTTAATTCGGTGCAGTAATTAATGTTTATACGGCTGGAAGTAAAACTAACTCCGAAGGTCACGTGATTATTTGAACCAGGTTGTGGTTCAAACTATCACGCGACCTTCGTTTTTTATTTAAATGCTCAAAAACGGCTAAATTTGATGATTTTGTTTATGGACTGTTCTTCTTCATTCCTGGAAGACCGTTGAAGTCATATTTTAGTCTATTTTGTAGCCCAAATAGCCCAATTCAGCCGGTGTGTCCCTTTAAAGTGCCGGTGCTCTACCATCTGAACTGTCTAGCCCTAGGTTGGCGGAAAGTTATTTGATATTGAACATTTTCCCCAGTCAGTTTCCCTTGTGGTTTATTTCTTCAATTTTTGATATTTCATTTTGTCCCCAATAAAAATGCTAATGTTCGTCCTCCATGCGGTCAAAAGCTTAGCCTTGGTGCAGGATTTCACAAGTGAGATGGGTTAATGTATGCGGAAACACTTTCCTTGTATTCGATCCACTCTGTGAAAACGTTTTGCATCAAGATGTTTTTATTTTCTTCAAGAATGGGAATATTTCAAATTTTAAATTAGACAGACAGGTTTTACTTTAACTTAGGTGGAGATGACGGAGCTTACAAACCGAGGTTTTGGTGGAAAGAACAGGGCTTGCAAACCGAAATCGATAGTTATGTTGTTCTGGAAAGCTCAATAAGTTAGAGCCTTCACTATAAATGTATGCTGAAGATTCCTCACCATCTACACGCATACCACTGGTGCTCGAAATAGGACATGGTGGTCACCCCCCCCCCCCCCACCCTCTATATTGTGTCTTCATTGTGCACGTGCTTGGAATCTCAGGAATTCTTTGGAGGATTTAAGGGGGGTACTGCTGTACAAGAGGAAAATAGTGTGTTAATGTATGGGAAAATTGGGGGGGGGGGAGAGACCCCTGCCCCCATATCAGGCAGGGTATAAACGCATACAGACCAATACACAAAGTTTCAGTCGCCCGACTGGAATTTGGCATCCGTCTTGCATTCAAGTATCTACCCAATGCAGCTTTCTTATCGGAAAACATCGGCAATTATATGAACTCTATAATGTGGCCTATTTTAATGGAATCAGCAAGCGCCTTCTTCAACAAAAAAGAAGACTAAAAGAGGAATGCACATTTGTATCTAATGAGTTATATGGGCATCTTTCAGAGAGCTGACTGCCAAATTCTTCTGTAGTTTGAATTTGCATAACTAGTCTTGCTAATTACCCCCAAAGAATGTTCTACCCCAAGAAATGTAATCATTTGAACATACCGGCAACATACTGGAATTAAATATATACCTGTAGTCATTGTAAATGTGTGATCCATCTTTTTGTATTTAAATGTAATATCATAGATTGGTTCTTGTCAACGTAATGCAGATTTATAGGCAACAATATCAAGTAAAAGATACAATAAAAATCGCATGTGAAAGTTTTAGCTGAATACAGCGTCTACTTGCTGAGAAAATAGCAAAACAAACTGTCGCGGTATTTTCACACGAACGTCGAATCCATCCACGTTTAGATAGAAAGAGATGGTACCAACCGCATCTCTGGCCTCAGAATTCGCAAACGGACACCAACACTCAGGAATCCGAGAAACAATTCATGCGTGGATCTTTTCTTATATTAAAATATTTGGGGAAAAATTATCCAAACCATAATTACTTCGAAGGCCTTTCTCAAAATAGTTTATACACTCTCAATATCTGCAGTGCTTCTTAGCAAATGTGTTTTTATGGTCATTAATTTTTGGAGTATTTACCAATCTAAGACCCTCACCTTTAAAGAGATTGTATACGTTTGGTAATTTGAACCCACTGTTTGTTTCAATTCTGTACAGTAGATAACCATATACAACCTGTGAAAATTTCATTTCAAACGGTGCTAGCGTTTTTTGAGATATTGGCATCCGTCTTGCATTCAAGTAATTACCTAATGCAGCTTTCTTATCGAAAAACATCGGCAATAATATGAAAACTATGTGGCCCTTTTCGGGAATCAGCAAGCGTCTTCCTCCCACCCCCCAAAACACCCAAAAAAAACACCCAAAATAAAAGAAAGGGAATGCACATTTGCATCCAATGAGTCATTTATACATTGTTGCTGGTATATTTCAAAAGGTTACATTTTGTTGGGGTAAAACATTCATAACTTTGTTATGTCCACGCAGGAAGAATAATCTGCAATGGGAATACACAATCTGAGAAACGTTACTGCAGTAACGCTACTCTCAGATTCAAATTTTGGGGGATAAAAGTGATATCTTTTTCCATAACCGCAGTACTTCGAAGTGAAAAGTTTCTCAAAATGCATTATCCAAAGCTGATGTACTTCTTACCAAGTAAGTTTGTATTGCCATTGATTTTCAGAGTCATTAGCAAACATGTACAACCCTTTAAAAGAGCTCTTTCACTCCAATATCCTTGTTTTCAACACACACACACACACACACACCAGAAAACCAATCTGTAAACAATTCATCGATTTCAGTCATCACGTGAATATCAACAAAAACACCACTTGTGCACGTCTTGTGTGCACGTTTATAATACTGCGTAGTTTCGAAAGCGGCAATCAAAATAGAAAGCAACTATGCTAACGACGAGTCTTCAAGCGCTACATTTATTTTTTATTTATTTATTTTATTTTAAATCTTCGGACAATCTTGTATTGTACGGTATGTTAGATAACTAGAGGGTTTTTTATGTTGTGAGACCAATATTTCAAATTCCCCTGATTGTTTTCTTCATCATTGGCTAAATAAACCAGTCTAAATTTTATCGACTTGGTGTTTTGATGGAAATAGTTTTGTTGGGGTTCGGAACCTTTCAGTTCGTACAGAAAGACCTTGGTCATTTCTCTATAATTTAATGAACAAAATGTCATTCATCAATTAAAAATGCTGGAAATATTAAAAGATCCCCCAAGTCTCGACTAAGGTTATGGAATCTGCACAAAAATAAAAATAAAAACAAAATATTACAAAAAGAGAGCTACAAAACCCAAATTTAAATCAATCTTTTGTTCAGAAAATGGGTCATGGAGTTGAATTAGATCTAACCTCACAATCAATGTTGTCGCCACACATGAGATTTCTAATTCGGTGCTTTTTAGAATGTCTGCCTCCGATGAAGACCTTGGCTTGAGAGGTATGATACACGGGAACGTCCCCGTGTATATGCTTTGATCAACCGTCAGTTAATAGACTTCTTGCCCGGCAACTGAAAAGCCCGTTGGAAAAATCCTTGATTTTATGAAAGCCCAAATGTCGATTTATTTTTGTCCATAATCTTTGTTCGATCGAGTTGCCAGTCAGAAATCATTCATCCTTATTTTTTATGGCTGAGTTGGTAGAGCGGCTGGCAAGTTTATTCAGAGGTTGCAGGTTCAAATCCCGCTCTAGTCAATTTGTCTTTGTCACAATAAATTAAAGTTTAGCCAGTCAGTTTCCCTTATGGTGTATTACTTGATTATTTGAAATAAAATATACCATACCCGATATGGGACAGAGGGTATAACCCCCTAATGTTCCCATACTTTAGTTTAATACACTCTTTTCCTCTCGTACAGAAGTATCACTCTCTTAATTCTTAAGATTGAAAATTTCAATCTTTGAAGCGATTAAGGGTTTTTTCCAATCTATTAGATTGAATAGTTCAATTTTCAGTCTAGATTGAAAAAAAAATCAATCCAAATTCTATTGAAGATAGATTGAACATTTCAATCTAACAGTTTGAAATTCCACTCGTTTATGGATTGAAAATGTTCACTCTAAAAAAAGATTGATTGTCAATCCGGAAAGATTGTTCCCTCAAGGGAATCTGTGAAAGAGTAAACATTCAACCTAATAGATTGAAATTTCAATCGTCAGAGTTAAGAGAGTACCCCTTAGAATTCTCTTAAGAATTCCCGAGATTCCAAGCACATTGAAGACATGATTGGTGGACACCACCATGCCTCATATCGAGCACCAAGTGAAATTAAAAGTTGCATCCCCGTACGGTGACCCCTCTCATGCCACTTCCCTTGTTGTATTCATAAACTTGGGGGGGGGGGGGCTGGTTAAACGGAAGTTGCAGGTTGAATGGCTAACATGGCACCCCGAACAAAGATATTGACAAAAATAGGGAGACCGCCAACAATGGGGCTAGATAAGCACAGTTGGTAGAGCACCGGCTTGTTAATCCGGAGGTCGTAGGTTCAAATACCGCTCTAGTCAATGTTTGTTTGTTCAACCCCAATTAACTGAAATGACACAGTCCGTGAATCAACTTTAAATGATAAGCCAAAATTTTGTGTTCCACTTACAGGGCCCAATTTCATAGAGCTGCTCAAGCAGAAAATTTTGCTTAAAGATTATTAAAATAAGCAGGAAACCAGTTAAAAATAGTGCATGTGACATGGTATTTTAGTTGGTAACCTTATTCCTGTAAGAAAGATTTTGTTATGCTAAGCTACTGTTTGTGCTTAAGAAGCTCTGTGAAATTAGGCCCAGATCAATATGTCAAAATGACAGAAGAATCTTTGGGTCAGTGTCATATCGTTCTATAGTGTAAAAACACGTTCAATATCTTTTCAGATTTTCACGATTCCAGATCTGTTCGACGTGAAAACGCGTAGTGCCAGGCCCATTTGGACTTGTGATCCGAAAGTTATTATAAAGCAATTAGTCTTCAAAGTTATTATGAAACAAATAATTACAAAAGTGTTACAAAACAACACATACCATGTGACAAAATAAGAGTGCTGCCAACATAAGAATGATTGTTGGCACATAACCATTCTTGGAATGTTTTATGTGAACTCCTTTATGCAGATCAATAGCCAGACCGATTCAAGTATACTTTTTTAGTACCTTATCTGTTCCTAACAAACATCAGTCCAACAAAGTTGTTCCTTTATCTTGATTTACTTCACCCACAAAGGTAAACAAAATTATGGACCGTGTATACAGAATACAAATTATATTTTAGAAATATGCGAACCTACCTTTAGGAGCAGATAGTTGTTTCAACGCCCGACGACATCAGGGCTTGAACAGGAGTGAGATATTTCAATGTATACGCTCGATTACACTCTTCAATCGTCTGCTGCTTGTAACAGTCAAGCACACCGTTAGTCATTAGTCTACGAGAGGCACAATGATTGGAGGGAATTCATGGTCGGTGATAAGGGTACAGACCTTCTGAAGAATTTCAAACCAATCTCTACGGTGAGCTGAGATGCATTGCGTGTTATACTCACTTCGACCTGAACAGTTACCGCACCAACTGCAGCTATACTTTCAAACACTTGATATGGACAACGCTTTAAATGAGCCGTGTTTAAACTTTCCCGTGCGTAAAAGTCAACATGATACATTCAAAATTTCACGGGCTAACAAAATGTTTACTTCAGTACATAATCGCAAATCTTAACGATATCGACGATGATGTCAAACGTTTATATAATGTTCAAGGTCTACAATAGACTATCCACTCTCAGAGCGGTTAACTTGCGTAACAGCGGAGCCAATTTTGTAATAATATTGGCGTTAGAATCTGAAAAAACCTCCAAACTAACCGTGGATGCATTTACTCAAAGATCGAAGCCTGAGCTTGCTCAGATGCAACGAGGAAATCCAACAAGGTTACACTGGTAATACAAAGAACAAAGAAGCAACGTGACGTGAAGATGAAACTAAGCACTTCAAAACATCGATAGGATTTAACAAGCGTACAGTGATTAGGTTCAAGTGTACAATTAAAAAAAAATATCATAGACTCTTCAAATAAGAAGATCAATACGGGCGATGATTTGACCAGGCTCCAGTGAAGGACGACTCGAGCGAATGGCGAAAACAGTCGTTTGACGGCGAAGAAGAGCTCTTGGAACGCGGGGCAGATTGACCTCTGCAGCAAACGGCCGGAAATAGACAAAACCACGGGAACGCAAGGGAGGGTATACGTTTGGTTAATGGCAATAAAAACCTACTTGGTTAGAAGTATACAGTAGCTTTCGAATGTATAAAGCATTTGGAGAATCATTTCACTTCGAAGTAGAGTGGTTATGGGGACAAAAAATTATCACCCAAAATTTGAATCTGAGAAACTCGACTGTCAGAACGTTTCTCAGATTGTGTGTTCCAATTATGGATTATTCTTCCTGCGTGGACATAACCGCTCCGGATTTTCGGTGATATCTCAAAAACGCGACCACCTTTTGAAATGAAATTTTCAATGGGTTAGTTTGATTGTATATCTACATTTATATGATTAAAACAGTCGAACGGTTCCAGAAACCAAATGTATACTTTCCCTTTAAAAACAAATTTGTGCAAGTTTGCCCTCAAAGTTCTGTGCCTTGAACACCCAGCAGGGTGGATATGTGCGCATTACAAGTCTTATTATTATTATTATTATTATTAAACAAGGCTAAAAGACACTCTTGGTAAGGGGCTATACAAGAAGAAAACATTTAAGATAAAAATAACTCAGGGGAGCTGAAGATAGGAATTGATATTCCTCTTAAAATAGTCTAGATTGTAGAATGGAGGGAATCATGCACCAGGTAATGAGTTCCAAAGAGATGCAGTATTTGGAATAAGGCTGTTGGAATGGCTCTTTGTTCCACATCTCAGCAAAGCGAGAGTGTATGGGTGAGAAGAAACAGAAAGGCTGGTTTCATTCTCAAACACCCTGATGGGAGGAACCAGGGTCGATTTCACAAAACTCTTCCTAACTTAGGACTAGTCCTCTAGGCAATGCTAAGAGATAGGACTAGTCTTAAGTTAAGACCAGTTACTGGTCCTAACTTCAGATAAGACTAGTCTACTCTTACCTCTTCGTGAAATCGGCCCCCGGTCTGACAAACTGGTGGCACACCGTCACACACAAAAAGGGGAAGAGGAAACCCCAGATTTAGTTCACATGTCTCTTCCGGAGTTAAATTGAGCTCCCAAACACCTCACTCGGTCAATACGAACTTTCTCAAAACGCACCACAGATGAGAAGCAGACAGCATCACAGGCCCTGATATAATAAGAGGAGTATCAAAACAATTTACATAGCGCCTTTTCCTAGGGTTGCAAAGCGACAGAGAATGACCAAGAAAATCAACAATGGTAAAACATATCAGGAAACCAATTGGATATAAACCACAAGTCCTGTTCGAAGTATGTGTCAGCCCATATTTATGTGTTCATGCTTTCCCAGAAACTTCTATAACTAGTTTCTGGATACTTCCTAGGCCTACATCAGTTTCCAGATAAACTTCTACAGGCCACGAGAAGGTCGCGGACTCAAAATTATTTATTTCGTTTACTCGAAACTACTTCGTCCACTTGAAATCATTTCTTGCTCTCGAAATCCTTTCGGGCCCACGAAATATGATCTCGAGCACACAAAATGATTTGAGCGCTCAATATGTTTTTGAGCGCACGAATGTTTTTGAGCGCACGAAATAATGATGGCCATCAAAAGAGCAATTAATCTTTAGCACTCCTTCTTACTTAACCTAAAGAAATGGTGCCCAACACCCAGCATTGTAAGTGGCATAATTTTGTGGGGCTGTATATATAGATAATGCCATTTGATAAAAGGGAAAGACATAACAACGATATCGTAACTTATATTGTTTGATGCACTGTATGAACGCTATATATTTTATGAATTTTCAAAAGAATCTCAAAGAGTTTACAGGTTGTGCACGAAAGATGTTTTAACTGCGGGAAAAATATATATAAAACCCACAATTTCTTTTAATTTGATATGAGGATGTGAGTTTGTTCCTTCGGCCTAATTATGTTTTTGGGAATGGAGGAAAGGTTCTGAACAGAAAAGGGCACAAGGTCAACCAGCTGCCCCTCTCTCGCACCTGCCCCTGTCTCTCCCCCATCCGATTATGACATTGATCAAGTTGGTTAATTTGTCCTGACATTTAGTAACCTCTGAATTTCAGAGCTGTGTCCTTAAAGAACCCATGGGCACCATTAAACGTATTACCGCAAAGCTACATCCTGTTATACTTCCGTCACCATGCAAAGCTGCAATTCAAATTTATTGAATGTTAACAACCTCCTCCCGTCACGTACTTTTCGAAGGAAGGCCACCATTGAATTTGTTTGTAATCTAGCAATCACAGGAAAGACGTGTTTTTTTTTATTACAGGATTCGTCTCATTGAGTATATTATGTTTGCTCCATCAAAGAGATCATTGTACTGAACAGATTAGGATTTCAAAAGGTTTTTGCCGTTATTCGGGTGCACCATCTACACGCATCGCCCCGTTTTCTGTATACCATTGTTAGAATAGAGATGGTGCATCCATGCATAACCCATTCTCCATTACAAACTTATCGGAGCTGTCCTTGACGTGGAGGTACTCAGACTGCCATAATAATACTAATCATAATAGAAATTATACTAATAATACAACCATATTATTATATAGAGAATATCACAGTGAGCTCCCTATGCGCTGTCACGAATTAACAATAATACCAATTGAACAGATATGTATTAACCCGGGTTTTGAAAATGTTCTAATGTGTTTGACAACTTCTGCAAAATTGTTCCATAACTGAACAGCAGCAAACTGGAAAGAGCAGGAAATATATTTATTGGTAGAACGCAGATTTCTAGTTTTGTACTCCTAAACTAAACTTTGAAGATAGGGCATGGACACATTGATATACGAGAACCAAAACTTCAAAGTCTATTCTTGCCCTTATTGGCAACCAGTGCACACTTTAGGGAATATGTTAAGGATTCATGACAGTAAAGTTAGTTTGATGTTGGACATTGGACATTCACATAGGTTTGTACAGTGAATTTCTACCTTATACATCGATATTGAACATTGGACATTCACTGTACAAACCAATGTCAATGTCCAAAGTCCAATATCGAATAGCAAGGTAGACATTCACTTTACAAACCTACATGGATGTCCAATGTCCAATATCGATGTACAAGGTAGACATTCACCGTACAAACCTATATGTCAACGTCCAATGTCCAATATCGAAAAAGCAAAGTTGATATTCGCTTTACAAACCTATGTGAATGTCCAATATCCAATATCAAACCATAGAGTGAGGACCTTACTCTATGATCAAACTAACTTTAGAGTCATCATAGATTCACGTGTGTGTGTGTGTGTGTGACAAGTCTAGCAGTGGAGTGTTGTAAACGTTGCAATGTACACATTTTGAGTGTCAGGCTATCCATACAGTAAGATGTTACATACGACACATAACCAAAGAATGAATCAATTTTTCGGTGGATTTTGTGTCCAAATATTGTCTAATAGAACCATTTTTATGAAGGGCAATTGACGCAGCACGACACAGATTACTGAGATGATTACGAAAGGTTTAGCATCAAATAATAACTCCAAGTTTGCGAGCACTTGAAACTGGGCATATGGAAGTATTATCGAAATATGATACTAGTGATTGGACCTGAAGATGGCGACTAGAAACAAATAAGACGCGAGCATTACTACCCCCTACCTGACCAGACTACATGGCTACCTGCTAATCAACACATTAACTACAAGTTACTTAATTATATCGATGTCTTAACAATTTAGCTCCTCAATATCTGTCTGATGACGTTGTTTTTTTACGATAACCGAAATTCGTGATCATGCCCTCAGATCCCATGTCCACCAAACTAGCCGCTCTTTTGGTGACAATTCCTTCTCTGTTGCAGGGCTACGTTTGTGGGATTAAAGGTTTCATGGCACATTCTTTTGTGTTCAAACAATAGAAAGGCCCTCAAATTCCGTTTGTAACATTGAATAATGTCAACATCAGTAGGACATGTGTGACTGTCAAATATTAATTTACATCTGATATTCCATATTTGTCGTAGCATTTTGACAACAACCACACTTTGCACTAATTTAAGCTGATACCCCAAAATTCTGTTAAGGTCGGAAAGGTAAAAGTATTTGTACCCATGTATTTTCTTAGAAGACATTCGACAAAAATCCAAGCATTAATTGTACACGAGCATATAAATCATGAATTTTTATTTGGGATGGACAAAGCCAAATAATAATAATACTAAATCATAGAAACATTTGTAAGCAATAACATTTCACTTGTAAACAAATACTTTAAATTGATTTCAAGAGGCTGCATTTTGTCTTTATTTTATTACACATCAAACAGCACAATTAGCGCCAATAACAGGATGAATAGGAAACAAGAAGAAATTTTCAGTTTAGAAGTGGGAGGAAACCCCCTTTGGGGAAAACCCAAGCAATCAGGTTGAGACTGAAACCCCAATCCACATGCAAGGCATGAGGTGGGATTCGCAACGGGGTCAACAGAGGTGACAGGCAAATTCTGAGCCAATTATATATATATATTTATTCATATTTTCTGTAAAAATGTAAAGTTTGTGCCCGTGACCTTTGGCTTTCTGCAGGGAGGCATCACGAACAATAATTGTCTCTGTAAATTGTAAATTCTCTCTTTAGGAACATGGCTCTAGCTATTGTTAGGTTCCTTGTGCAGTAGTCCTTGACTCAAAACATTGATCCTTTGTAAAGTAGCTTCCAATAGGTCTTGTCATGCGGGACTTACGAAACAAGGTAGTGTGAAGTTGGCAACATTCTCCACAGCGTTATAATATACACCAGCTACAGTTGATAGCACACCGCCTACAACATATGCAACGATGACGCATCCAAGAGCGAGTAGGTGATACCACTGCAATGGACCTCTGAAATAAAAAGGGGAAAAAACCCTTGTGTTTTAATATATTTCTGTTCATTATGCTATCCGGATTTAATAATACTTGGAAACTCATTTTGTTTTCTGAAATCCACAGTTGTATTTTGAAGACCAGAATGTTTTAACACATTTTTTACACTAACGGAAATAGGGTTATATTTTGGAGTTTGAGATCAAGTTTGTTAACTAAAGAGAATATATATCCTTCAAGGTAGTACAAACTTTGTATCTTAATGTCGATGTCAAACAGAGTATATACAGTCACACTTGTTAGCAGTCTAAAACAAGCACTGCCACTGATGTGCCATGTCTTTAAAGAGAGAAACATATACCAGAAGCTGCAGTGAACCAACATTACCAAAATGCTGTATCTTTACGTCACAAACAAAGTTACCACTATAACAGTATTCTTGCCTGCATTCCTAGTTGTGTACCGTACCTTATACCTCAATGTATTTTATTTTTGGCATTTACACATTACACTTTTAAAACTCCCGAGTCATATTTTGATTCCAAGGCGCAGTGGGGTGTGACCCATTTCTGGGTCAGGCTGACCTGAAGAGTGATTAAAAATGGGATTTTATCTCAAATTCTGCGTCAGTTTGACTTATTTCTGTATATTTTGACACGGATTCCGAGTCATATTGACATTATGGGTCAGGCCCCATGGGACCTGGATCGGGGAATTCTCACCCGGAAGTTTGAGAGTGTATAGGTACAACAAGACCTATCACATCTGTTTTCTTCTACAATACTTACTCCGATTCTTGTCCAGCTGGTGGTTCCATGCGAGACAGTTTCAAGTAAAGAATAGCTGGGAGGATACCGTTGAGCAATGCGACAAGAGCACCTCCGACGACGGACACTAAAATGCTAAAGTTTGGCAAAGACAACGCCACAAACAGCATTGCTATTGAAAAGACGGAGCGAAGCAAAATCCGCTTCCAACTGACCTCTGTAAAAAATAAAAAATAACAATTGGACAGGCCTAATTATTCATAAATATTATACAGGGTTCGTGAGGATAACAAACATAACTTATTTATTTTAATCTGAAAGCTTAACTGATTATGAAGTTCGTACAATTTTTCTGTGCAATAATTTTTCTCTGAAATGGAGTCACCTTCAAGAAAACTGTATCTGAAAACCTAAAAAGAAACGCAACAGCTGATTTCGATTGTTACAACCAAAATTAAGGGTCTGTATACGTTTGGTAATGACTCTGAAAATTAATGGCAATAACAACTAACGTGGTAAGAAGTACTTTGGATAGTATCATGAATTTTGAGAAACTTTTCAAGAAGTACTGCGGTTATGGAAAAAGATATCACTTTTTATCCCAACAAATTTGAATCTGAGAAGCGTTACTGACAGTAACGTTTCTCAGAGTGTGTATTCCAATTGCAGATTATTCTTCCTGCGTGGAAATAAACGCTCCAGATTTTCGGCAATATCTCAAAAACACTACCACCTTTTAAACTGAAATTTTCCACAGGTTAATTTTATGGTATACAACTATATAGGATTGAAACAAACAGTGGGTTCCAATTACCAAACGTATACCTTTAAGGACAATTTGTTTACAAACTGACGATTGTGCATGGTTTTTCACTATTTTCTCGCGACTCACACAATTTTCACAGGTTTGTCATTTCATGTATATGGTGATCACACATAACATGAACACTGTCTGTGACTATTTTGTCAGCTCTACCAATCCTGTATAATACCTTGAAGATTATGTATCTTCGTGTGAATGGAAAATTTCATCATTCAAGTGAAAGGGGAAAAAACAGTTTCAGATTTGAAGAAGACAAAGATAAAACCTTGCTCCCTGTTGTTAGTTGGTGCTTCAAAGGCAACCTCAATTAAAAGAATGTGTATTTTATGAAAACACAACATAAATGTTTTATGAAGTGTCGTTTCTATAATATGCGTGTCTTTTATAAAACTAAGGATGAATTTAAAACATTTTTCCAAAGGTTGGAATGCCTTCCAAGAACGTAAAGACAAGCTACATTAATCTGTCATAGTTATTAAAAACAAAAGCATTATGTCATACCATAAGGCACATTGAGGATATTCTCCACATGTTGAAACATCGGATTACACAAAAACATGTTTGCAAAGATGGCGTGAAATGATATGAAGAAAATGGCGGTTACTTTAAGTCCTTCGGTGGTTAGCAGACCAATGATGTTTGTCATTCCGAGTGCCGTGTAGAGATCCCCGTAGACAAGGTAACTAACAGTTCCAAGTGACGTATATAAGAAACAGATACCTGTAGAGTAACATGTTTAAATCATTTCAATCAACAAGAATGACGAACAAACCAAAACTTAATAAACAAATAAAATAATATTATAAATAAATAAATAAAATAAACTAAATAAAATAAACAAACTAAATGAACCATATAGCCTAAACTAAATAAACTAAATAAACTAAACAAACTAAATAAACTAAATAAACAGAACTAAACAAAAAATGTATGTTTATATATTATATATATATACAATAAGAATAAGAATACAATTGATCAAATTAAAAAAAATATAAAATTAATAAAATAAATCAAATAAATAAATTATTTAATTAATTTAAAAAAAACTTATTAAAAAATAATATAAGTCCTTGACCGACGGGAATACATAAAAGACTGTTTTTGTTTTGTTTTGTTGTTGTTGTTTTTATTTTTTAATATTGACAAATGACAAAATACCTCTCTTTTGTTTGCAAACAGCGAACGCTGTGTGCAGGTAGCCACAAGTAAGCTAATAATTATTTGTATAAACATGTACAAAAATGTATGTATCGTCGATTTGTTTTGGAGGTAACTGCAACCATTGATCTATCAGCATACGTAATATTGTATTATAATGTATTCAATCATTTTAAAGCCGAGCCAAGATTTTCAGATTATATATATTTTTTTCAAAGGGAAGGTCTTTTTTGCGTGTACGACATTTAATTCTGCTCTTTGTAATGCCCAAGGACGATGGTTTAATTCAAAGGAAAGGTGTCCGTTGTGACTCTCTAAGACTCGGACAATTCACAGCACCTTGATGCAAACAAATCGCTGGGGAATAATCTCTCTATCGAACAATCGTTGCCTTTCCTCAAAATAATTCAAAACGGACTTTTTCTTTTCTGTGAACAGTGCGGTTCAGTTTGCCTGTAATCGGTGACGGATAATAATATCGAAGTCTTATATAGGGCACGTATCTACCAAACAAGGTACTCAAGGCGCTTAGTATAAACGGATCAAACCCCTCCCCCGCTCTGAACCCTTTCCCCCTCCCCCCTCCCCCAACTGAGATCAAAAAAATGCACAAAAGAATGGTCAAATACATTAAATAACCCCCCCATATTTGTTTCCATGTACCCCCCCTGATTCCCCCTTCCCCCAAATTTAATTTCATTTCATTTGATTAATTTTTGCTGCGAAGCCAAGGACTCTCAGAAAACTGAACCGAGTCACTATACCAGCCAAGAAACAAGGAATGACAAGGAATGGAATGAGGTTTCAGTTTTAGATGTGGAAGGAAAACCCCAGAGAATTATTCCAGGGAAAACACACGCAATCAGGTAAGGACTGAAAACCCAATCCACATAGAGCCCCAAGCGGGATTCGAATCGGGGTCCTAGAGGTGGAAGCCGAGGAAAGATACCACTACGCCAACCCGACCGCCCAAAATGAAAAATATCTGGTCACGCCACTGCCTATATAGTTTCACTGTTATTAAAAACCTTTAGATTTTGTGGTCACTCACTGAGTTGCAAAGGGCCTAATGGCAAAATGGTTGTACAGCGTTCTCAAGGTCAGTTCCAGGAGCTGGTTATCATTTAGGTAGAGCATTACCAGGACTATTAATATGCACACGTGACAATCACCCACCTAGATATGCCAGCACAACACATCTCGGCATGTCTGCTGGGTTTTTCATATCATGTTGAATAGTCGGTATGATGAATTGGCCACTGAATGACGTCATGAGAAGCCCCAGGGCCCCGGTGACTGAGAGGACCGTCGGTGATACGGGACCTACGGTGGGGTATGCGTCGATATCCATCAAGGAGCCTATAGTCAGAGACAGGTAAATCAGTACGCTGGACGATCCTGAGGCTATTCCTGCCGCTCTGTAGATACCAACAAAAGTACAGAAAAGAAGAAACAAACAGTTTACTTACACCACATAATTATAAAGTGTCACGATAGTATGCATGCTGAGGCTTACCTGAAATCTACCCAGATCAATGAATTCAGAAAAAAATGTCAGTAAGCTCCCAAGATCCAGATAGGCCTACTACCAATAAGCTCAGTATAAAATTCTAGCAAACAAAATAGGTTTGACAATAATGAGCTGGAAAATGGTTCTACATTTCTGGGTCAGGCTGACCCGGAAGCGAATTTTTTTCCTGAAGCTTTCAGGCAGTGTCCGTGGAGTTTAAGTTAATCAGAGCGAGGACGTAACATAATACCACTTTTTGATTTTTTTCAATGGCACTATACAAATGTACACTGTACTGCCCGAAAGGTTCAGGGAAAATTCGCCCCGGAATCTATGTAAAACTGACCCAAACTGTGTCAAACTGACGCAGAATCCGAGTCAAGATTTAAAAGAAAATTAAACCAGTTTCCGGGTCAGTCTGACCCTGAATAAGTCAGGCCCACTGGGACCCAGAATCTGGGTCACATTTTGACAAGTTTTTGTTTTTTAAGTGTGTTTTTAACACACCCGATACCTCCGTAGTTCAATTCTAAACGAAATTCTGCCCATGTCTAGAGACCCCTATCCATTCCCATACAAAAGTCGATTACCGCCATTATGTTTTTATTTGGAATTGATTCGTACTTACATCATGTCTTTTGGAGTACCAACCCAAAGCAGCGGGGCTGAGGTAATGATGAAGAGTGCGATGCATAAACAAAGTGGAAGATGCACGTTGAAAAGTTGAAACAGCAGCTGTATGCTCTCAGCGCCGAGTAGGTACAACGCCGTAGCAAAAAGAAAGCCGTAACAGTCTATTGCGATTGATACCACTCGGCTAGAGAGAAGCAAACAAACATTATTTTCATTTAAAAGCAACCACAACAACATCATACTCTTCGATCATTCAAAACAACCCTGCTCTATACTGATTATCAGAAACCCATTCGTGGATTCATGTTGAAAAACAAAAGTTGTAACTTCACTTTTAGAAAAGTCGTTTGCAAATACTTAAAGGTCGTCAGAAATCGCACGAGTTTGGAGCAGAAAAAGATAATCTTATTTGTGTGTTTATGTGTTGATGTATGACTTTGGCTATAATAAACAGCAACAAACAGCAATTAAAAACAAACATCCAGCGATAGACCAATTATACTGACGAGAATGAGACAGTAAATAAATCACCGTAACACCAAAGGCTACTACACTACTACGAGGATTCGTCCATGAGGAAAGCGCATTGTAGGTTTTCCCAATAAATGTCCACGTTTTATTATTATTGGTTTTTTTTTAAGTATAATTTGTGAGGCTAATCATCCTTACTTGCAGCTGAAAAGCTGAATTGCGAAGGACGTTAGGATAAAGACAGGCACTGGTCTTCAGGCCCAATGACCTCATTGGATACAAAGAATTCATTGGATAAACATGCAGTGGCGTAAGCTTTCCATATCTGTGTTATGATTGGTCCAAGGTGATGTTGTTTGTCAGCTTGCACTTTCGGTCATGTGCATGCAGAGTGTGCAAATGTTTGTAGGTGCGTGTATTCACTATTTAATTACCCTTTTAAGATATAATCAAGATTATTGAATTGAATTGAATTGACTTGATTTGATTATGTAAGCAGTAAATCACCTTCCGGTCACACCGAACGTTTCGTAGCCAATGGATGGGTATGGATGGCGATCGATCTCCTTGGCATACTTGTCGGGAAACCAGCGCATCAGGGCCAACCATAATCTCGCCAAAATAACTCCCGAAATCGATGCAGCAACGAAACATGTCACCAGCAATGGAATCCCAAACCATCCTGAAATAATTGTTTAAAAACATCAATCAGAACAAATCGATTTGTCCCAGGGTTTTAACTTTAAAAAGTAGATAGATAGAATGGTTTATTTTGCCAATGATTTAAAGGTACACATTGCCCTAGGATTGTGCGCTTTGGACTATGTAGAATATAATTAGTCCACACAAAAATATTCCTAGAAAATGTGTGGTTTTTTCTTTTACTTCGTAATAAATAACATGGTCCGCCATTTTGTGGAGTCAACAATTTTGGTTCTACAAAATGGCGGACCGTGTTAGTTCACGAAAGTAAAGGAAAATCACACAATTTTAGGGGGTAATTGCGTGTGAATCATTATATATTCTACTTTTAAAACATCTTTCCAACCATCATTTATTTCATAACAAAAGCTTTTATAGCCAAAAGCGCCCAAATCCGAAGGCAACTTGTCCCTTAAAAAGGCAATTACAGGAACGTGTATTGTAGGACTCGCAATACCATACAAACTATATATAGTTATGTATACGATACAGTGAAGGTATCGTGCACAGTTAACATGCAATAATTGTTAAAATTGCTTTTAAATCTTTTTTTGTTTTATGTGATTTTTCGTGGACTGCCTTGTATATTTTTGTTAAAGGGACACGTTGCCTTGGATCGGACGAGTTGGTCTTAAAAATGCGTTTGAAACCGTTTGTTATAAAACGCATATGGTTAGAAAGACTTTATAAAAGTAGAATACAATGATCCACACAAATATGCCTCGAAATTGCGTGGTTATCCTTTTACTTTGAGAACAAACACGGTCGGCCATTTTGTGGAGTCAAAATGTTGACTCCACAAAATGGCCGACCGTGTTTGTTCACGATGTAAAAGGAAAACCACGCAATTTCGAGACATATGTGTGTGGATCATTGTATTCCACTTTTAAAACATCCTTCTAACTGTATGAAATTTATAACAAACGGTTACAAATGCTTTTTATAGACCAACTCGCCCGATCCAAGGCAACGTGTCCCTTTAAGCCATTTAGTGTTTACCTAAATGCTTTTTATATGTTAAACCACTAAGAACAACTGTTAACAATTTATTCAAAACATTTTTTTACATACACTTGCAAGGAAGAACCCTCCAATATAAATAAACATATTGTAGTGCAATAATATCCTTTACACGGCACTAAAGAGCTTTCGTAGTTTCTGCTGCAATGTGATTGAATAAGTAGCTGAAAAATCCACAGTGCAAAGATTGCGATTTTTCAAACTCACCTGTCGTACTTATTGACGATGGTATAAGAATAAGACCAACGCCCATAATTTTACCCATGATCATAAGAACCACTACTGGCATCTTCAGCTTACGGTGCTCCTATTGAAGTGGAGGAAAGGAAACCACGTGATAATCATGTGATAAAGTGATAATGATGAAGAACCAGTAACTGGCAAAATGGAAAAGAATAACCACATAAGGGCATTTGGCTAATACTAATAATAATAATAACAATCTAGTCGCTTTTTTATAAATCAAATCTTGATAAATCTAATTATCACATTTGACAAAAATGCAAAAATAGAACACATTTTCTACCTCAGTTTTCATAAAACACCACAAATCATTGATCCTTCCAATAACATCAAATAGTTGTGAAACTAAAAGGTATTATTGAAGGAAGGGGTTATTTGGGCCAATGCAAAGCTCGGCATGGGGTTTGGGGAGGTTAAGGGGGCGTGGTGTCAGGGCAACCCCGTTTAGGTCACTATCAACCATTCATAAAAACAGCTCAAAAGGGAAACGGAGCAAGACTATTCCATTTAAGCATCTGAGGGGGTATTAGGCTTGATAATGAGATAACGCTTCATACCCCGGGTGTCCCTGCGATTTCCCAAAACCTACCTCAAATCACAGCTACCCACATGAAAATTAATTCAAATTTACGTAAGGCAGGGCCGGGCTAAACTGTTTTAAACTACAGACCACTTCAAGCGCGCAGGTGCTGCACACCGCTCCGCCACTGCAGGGACGCTGGCAGCGTTTTGTACACAAAGACATGGTAAAAACTGTTGTCTTTTAAACTTTGTATGGGAATTAGGTGTCTTTCTCAATGATTAACATGATTTCCCTGAGAGGACAGCATGACATAACGATAGAACACTGTACATGGATATTTGCAACTATCAGACACTGAATCCTGAAAACAGCGCAGACAATGGACCATTATTATGCACATGACGTCATTTGAGCAGGGTGCCCTCGGCTAGAGGTCAAAAGGAGGCCAATCCTGTGCGCCGCGCGTACAAATCTGTGCGTTTCCATTGTTTCATCATCTGTCTACCTCCAAGATGGCGGCTGAATGACGTCAGTGCATAAGGTGAGTTTCAGTGTGATACTACACGGAAACTGCACTGTCTGGTATAAAATGTGTAACAACAGCAAGGTGTTTTCGACATCATTTTGTTTAGCTGTCCTGTCAGGGAAATTGTGTAAAACGTTGAGAAAAACACTTAATTCACATAAAAGTTTAAAAGATAACTGTTCTCCATGTCTTTGTGTACAAAACCTTGCGCTGCCAGCGTCCCAGCAATGGCGGCGCGGCCAGCTATACTTGTGCGTGCGAGCTTAAAAAAAGTCGGTCTTTAGTGAACGGTGTAGCAGGTTTTACTCTTTGGTATTTCCTGACAGTTCGGTTTTATACCAAAACGTGAATTTGATACATCTGGTGCTCGATATTTACGGGGGCGGGGGGGGGGGGTGGGGGTAACTTCTGTACAGAGGTAAATAGTGTGTTAAAGTATGGGGACATTGGGGGATACACTCTGTCCCTGTGTGAATCTACAGCTGTTATGTTCAAGACCATTTTTAGAAATCAAAATCATCATGCAACTTAATTCTAGTCGGATACACACAGCCACCATCATAATGCACGTAAACACAACCAGCCATGTTTAGTAGAGCGATATTGTGGGCTTTCCCCAGGTGTTGTCTATGATCCCTTTTCTTTAATCTTTTCTATTAAAATTATTGTGGGGGCAATGTCAAAACACCCCACAAGTACAGTTCCTACCTTAAAATCACCCGCAATGTCTATATAACCTGCAAGCGCACAGTCAACACTATTGGAACTAAATTGGTTTTATTGGAAGTTGTCTTTTGAACCTTTTTACCAGGAAAAAATGAACATACAAAATGCAACATATTTTTTTATTCGTAAAAATATATTTTTTCGTGGAAGTTCTAATCAGAAGAGAATTCTTTATAAATTTACGATTAAAACACACCTTTGTTACAAACATAGAAACAAACATTCATTTTTACGTTGAAACTTTCAAAAAAATGATACCTTTATTTCAAAATTTACAAAACAATACATTTTATTGAACAATTTAAAAAATAGTAGCATTACTGCTCTCGTTTAAAAATTTCATAAGTTTTCACTTAAAAAAGTACCGTTGTTCAGGATTGGCGTACCATGCCACACTGTATTTTTGCTTGTACCGTAGTCATACCCGTTCTGCTGTGTGGTACGCCAATTGGCGTACCCTACCCTACAGTATTCTTACAAAGTCGCTTGTAAATATCAGAACTAATCACTCCTGTATGGTACGCCAATTGGTGTATCCTACCCAAAAGTATTCTTACGAAGTCGCTTGTAAATATCAGAACTATTCACTGCTGTATGGTTCGCCAATTGGCGTACCCTACCCAAAAGTATTCTTACGAAGTCGCTTGTAAATATCAGAACTATCCACTGCTGTATGGTACGCCAATTGGCGTACCCTACCCAAACGTATTCTTACGAAGTCGCTGGCAAATATCAGAACTATTCACTGCTGTATGGTACGCCAATTGGCGTACCCTACCCAAACGTATTCTTACTAAGTCGCTTGTAAATATCAGAGCTATCCACTGCTGTATGGTACGCCAATTGGCGTACCCTACCCAAACGTATTCTTACGAAGTCGCTTGTAAGTATCTAAACTATCCACTGCTGTATGGTACGCCAATTGGCATACCTTACCCAAACGTATTCTTACGAAGTCGCTGGCAAATATCTTAACTATTCACTGTTGTATGGTACGCCGATTGGCGTACCATACCCACAAATCGAAGTCGCTTGTAAATATCAGAACTATTCACTGCTGTATGGTACGCCAATTGGCGTTCCCTACCCAAACGTATTCCAACGAAGTCGCTTGTAAATATATAAACTATCCACTGCTGTATTGTACGCCAATTGGCGTACCCTACCCAAACGTATTATTACGAAGTCGCTGGCAAATATCTTAACTATCCACTGCTGTATTGTACGCCAATTGGCTTACCCTACCCTACCCTACCCTGTGAAGTTGCTTGTAATATTCACTGCTGTATGGTTCGCCAATTGGCGTAGGCCCTACCCTAAACCCGACAGTATTCTTACGAAGTCGCTTGTAAATATCATAACTATTTACTGATGAAGGGTACGCCTTTCCCTGTTCTATGATTTTACGAAGTCACTTGTACTTGTGCATATCTTAACCATTCACTGCTGCATGGTAAGCCAGCGTACCCCTACTCTGTAAAATTCTACGAAGTCATTGTACCAAAAGTAAACAAAGGGTGTCTTTATGATTACTGCTGTGCGGTACGCCAATTGATAAAAACTTCATCATTCTACTTGGTATAGTGAATTGATTAGGGGTTGAACACTGACCAGAGCGGGATATGAACCAATGACATCTGGGTAATATGCCAGCGCTCTACCAACTGAGCTGTCTGGCCCCAAGTCGGCGGTTTCCTTATTTTGACAATATTCCTTGTGGTTTTTTTTTTGATATCTGATATAAAAAGTTGCATCCCCTTAATAAGGGCTGCCGCTTCCCAGTGTACCGTTAAATTGGGTGTGATCCCTGGCTGCATGGCAGTTGATGGTTGTGTTGCTTCTGACTTGCACCCCGAACAAAGATATTGGCAAAATAGGATGACCGCCAACATTGGTCTAGACAGCTTATAGTTGGTAGAGCGCCGACACGTAAATCCAGAGAGGTCGTTAATTAGGTCACAATTCAGTAAATATTTATGTGTTCAACCCCAAATAATTTACAATTTACCCCGTCAGATTCCCTTGTGGTCTGAATATATATTTGATTGAACTGTAACTGGAGGATCCACCAAACCAATTTATGTTGACTGATGCAGTTCAACAATACAAGTTAACATCCGCTCAGAAATAACAACACAAGTTTACAACAGATTACAACCGGATGCACTAGCCATGTCAGCATTAATGAGTGGCAGTTACTTCAATCATACACTATGCATTCACACGGGTATTCATGAGCATGCATGTATGTTTCCCATATTATTTCACAGTTGGGGAAGGACCAAATCTTACAGCTTGCATGCAGTGTAATCTATATTAAACTTTCAGCCATAAAAACTAATTACGTTTTTTATACTACGCGGCGCCGCTTGAAACCGTCTGTTTTTCAAGAAAAAGACGAGCTCATAATTATATTGTTTTTTTTATATTGCTGCGTTTAAGGCTGACGATGGCAACAGGATGAAGAGTTTTGCCACAAAGTTGCACAAACTTTTTTTATGACCTAGCTATGATCTATCCTATTTCTGTCTCAAGTCTTTCTTGTTGGCACTGTAACGTTGAAACATATCCCTCAGTGTATAAAACTCCACAGAGTAACTGAATCCACGGGAATTGTGCATAGTGTCTTGCGTTTTACCACTCCGAGACTCAATTGTTTCTGTTCATTTGACCATGTACTGTTCAGCCAGAGCGGAGTAATTCTATGAGGTCATCAACTGTAGGTATGTCAATGACCTTGTCAACGTTAGATAAGTGCTGTGGCAGGTTTCACTGTTATCGCTGGTGAATAGCTCCCCATGATGTTGGCAGTCTCTAAATCTGTAACGAAAACAGGGAAAACAGTTAGGAATTGTACGATTATCCCTGTATTTTTTAACCCTATTTGAAGTTCACAAAAGGTCAAAATTATAGGATAAGTATTCATAAAAAATTGTTTTATTTTGTATCAGTTTCAAAGCACGCTGATTATGAAGTCAATGCCAGTACCAATACCATGTACCAAAGTTGAACTTGAAGACTCGATTAAATTTCAATTCTCTACACTCAGACAGCGGATTGAGCCCAAATTCCCAAAGCATGATGATAAATATTCCATTAAAAACTCTCCACACCCAAGTTGGCACACTTCACGTACAATGTTTGCCCTATCTGAACAACTTTCACCTCAGACTTCGGAATTGTCAAATAGTCATAGCAACGCTCTCTGACCATTGAAGAAACATTTGCATGCGATTACTGATAATTTACAGTTGAGTGATTATTTGCAGCATGCTCCAGCTGGCATGCGCATATGCCCCATCTACATGTGCTCATATTCGATACCTTGAGACCAAGGACAAAACAAAACTTTAAGGGAAAATAAAAGGACTCCGGGGGGAAATTCTAAAGACATGGGTGCTCCACAAGAAATTATGTGTAAAAAGTCTACGCAAAAATCCTAAGTACAGGGACAATGGAAAGAACAAAAGATGTCTCCACAGGGATGCATATTATTAATTTTAAAAAGTATGTACATTACTTGTATTTGTGTATTGTGTGTAGATTTGACTATAAAGGGGGTAAAAGCAAATTGGATGACTGGACAAGTGTTAGACCATAGAGCCAGGTTACCGAGGGTCATCATAAGCTACATACATAGAGCCTACATGCAAATGTACATGTAGGCCTACTTCAGGAAATCCCCAGAAAAAAATGGGTTTCAAGTACACAGCAGAACAAAGTCTTTAAAGAAAAACAAAATTGGTGTTTTGGAGGTTTTCTTTCCTCGTTTTGGCAAACTGTTCACTGATTTAATCCACACAAACATTTGATAACAATAGTACTATCTGGGGTTTTTTCGAAACGAAACAATCAACTCAAAATCAACTTACGTTGCAATATTGTAAAACGATTTATCTAAAAGAATCTGAATCAAAAGGGGGAAGAAGATCACCTAAAAGATGTTTTTGAAATTCCCCATTTTCCGCCATTGGAAAATAAAAGGACTCCACAGGCGGGAAATTCTAAAGACCTGGTGCTCTATGTTGTTTCCATTGTCCATGTAGGGCCTACTTAAAATGTTCCCATAGTTTCCTGAATGTCGTAAGCACCTACATGTACATGTACACTCTACACGTAGTTGTTTATAATTATTCCGAGTTGTTTATTCTGCCTGACCGCAGAGCTCCATTATGTAACCTATTAGGAACGGTTACTGACTCCCTGCAGTAAGGTATGGTCCCTATACACAAAATTCCTGACCACTAAAAAGCAAGTTAAGACATTTGATGCGTATTGCGTACTTATCTCAGATAGTATCTTAGACTTGAAAGAAATTTGTTTAAAGGAGCATTTCACAAATGTTCTAGTTAAATCCTCGTTTGATCTGTATTACATCATTCTCTTCAATTTTCAACCAAACACACTGAATGACAGGAAATTGCATAGTTATTTCTGTTACATTGATAATGATATATGTCTTCTTTTTGCTGACATCAAAATCATTTAATGGCATATGGTCAGTTCAAACACTTTCTCACAAACATGTAGGCTACTTGCCCTATGATAATATTAGACAAGGTACATGTAAGTCCATAACGGCCATTGGATTGGAACACCTCTTTCAAATCACCGTGTAATGACAGACCACCACCTGCCATTAAATTTAAAAATATATATATATGCATTTACAAACAACATGTTTATAACATCTTAAAAGACGTTAACATGTTTCTATATTAAAACGTCATCGCTTTAAAAACCCTGTTGAATTAAAACTGCGCCAATAAAGTATCTAAACACTTACAAATGGTCTGATACATCGGAACCTCAAATAGTATGCAAAAAATTAATAAATTAATCCGATGCACAGTTATCTTCTGCGCATTTTGATACCTCTTTTGTTGCGCTACGATGTTGTTTGGCGGATTTATGGGTACTTGTGTGGCTTAAGGTCGAATTTCAAAAGTTGCAAAAGCCCCTATTCAAGCAAGAGCGTTGTACTGTGACGAATAAGATCAGCATTATTTTTGCCCGCCTTTTATTCCCTTCTGGAATTGGGGTGAATAGGGGCTTTTGCAACTTATGAAATTCGACCTTAAGCCACTCAAGTGCCCATAAATCCGCCAAAGAACATCGCAGCGCAACAAAAGAGGTGTCAAAATCCGCAGAAGATAACTGTGAATCGAATTGTTTAGTTATTGTTTTGCATACTATTTCAGGTTCCGATAAATCTGACCATTTGTAAGTGTTTAGATACTTTATTGGCGCAGTTTAGATCAGCCTATGCAATAGGCCTACTGACATTTCTTAGTACATTGACTAACTCAAAAAGGAAGAATCCAAAGTAACAGCATCGGTAAAGATACTGATAACTAAATATTGCAAAAAATTAATATATAAAAACCCCCACTATTAAACATTTTATTTTAGGGGAAAATAACTAGTTTCAATCTGCTAGCTTTACATATAAATTTCCCAGGGAAGTGTTTGTCAAAAGCTAAAGGCCCCAAATCAAAATTGCTGGTTTCGATTGCCGATTGCCGGCACTTGAGGATCCCTGAAGAAAGACACCATTTTGTTTTCACTCGGAAGCTTGACCCACAACATGGACAAACCCTAACAGCAGAGTGGTTGGATGGTGGGGCTAATGAATAATAATGAAAATTTACTGTCCTAGAAAACAATGATGTAATTTCATTTAAACTTTAAAAAGAGTTTCAAAAATCATTTAAAAAGTATGCTGCAGTCAATGGTAATTTGCAGTAACTTTCCCAAGACTGCATCTTAAGTGCGTCAAGAAGATACAAAAATACAAACACTTTGGCACTATTGTATAAGCATGGAGGTACAAATATTTACCTCCATGGTATAAGCATCATTTAAACATACTGTAAACACACAACTTCTGACAGTAAGGAGATCAGATGACAGGCCAATCAACTGTTTCTGAGATTACGGAATTGCAGTATGAATTTTTGTTTTTTACAAAAAATAAAATGTGCAAACACTAATTTTTAGCTACTATCATGAACTGGAGGTATACAAAAAACACCTCTCTTGATACTGTATGGATATCGAGTAAAACTTATGGCCCAGTACTTGGCATGTAGGCCACAGCAGACAGTAGCAAAAAAGGGGATATTTTGTTTGTTTGTCTGTTTGGCTTCTGTTTTTTGTACGAAGAAAATGAACTGAAGTACATAGTGTACACCTCAGAATCACAAGATGCTATTGTAATTGCCAAGCCATCACACTATAAATTAGATTTTATTTTATTTTAAATCTTCGGACATAATAATATTCTTTGTTGGCAGGGGCCGTCCAGGGTAAGGCAGAAGTTTTAAAAACTGTCATCAAAGCGATGTGCCCTCCCAGACCCCTCCAACAAATAAACGTACATGATAACGTAGATAACGTACATGATGATGTAGTGTACTAACTGTGTGATCACCTAATTATAATTAAGAAGTCCATAACAACAATAATACTTTTTCGGACAGAAAACACTGTGCTCTAAAGAAAATAAATGAAATACTCACCACACACTTCGAACATGTAACCAGAATGTTGAACCCAACTTCTCGGATCTCACTATGGGCATTTGCTCCTTTTCTTTGATTAGAAACTCCTCTTCCACCCTCGGATACAGCTAGCAGTAGTGACCAACTGGACAGTATGTACATGTACATGTGCATGAACACACTGTATGTGTGATGACCTTGATGACCTTACGAATGCAACAGCAGCTTCCACTGACTGTAGTGCACAGTTAGTAGCTACATGGAGAGCTACCTCCATGGTAGCTATAAGTATAAGTGTACCAAGTAGGCCTACACATACCACATTACGCACCCCTCGAATCATACATAGCTCACCTGTTTGATGCCAAATGCTCCTTTGTATGGTGCACACTTTTTTGAGACAACATGGAGAAATAAAGTTTCTTTCCACCATGAGACAATCACCCACACACACCCACACTTGTACACACGGGGAATTTGTTTAAAGCGTTTTAGTTTCCCTTTGACAATTTAAAAACATGTGTTGTTTGTAGTGTTTTTTCATATAAATGACGAGGCTATGTCGAATTTAATTGCTTCGGAGATTTTTTTCAGGCAAAGTTCCTTTGCCGTTAGTTATAGCTAATGTCACATTAGGTATAATTTACTTATTTCTTCGTTTTGTTTGCACTTGTTAATTTATTCCATTGTGTTTATTTTCTTGCGAGAGAGAGGCAAAATCATGAGAGTTACGGGATTCTGTATGAACTGTTTTTTAATGTCAATATTATCGCTATTTCTATTTTATTTGTTTCCCTAGGTAATGATTCAAAAGTTCGTCGTATACATGAAATGCAAAGTTAAAAAAGAACATTACGGGATTATTGTTTGTAAACAAAACAGTTGCTGGCAGTAAAGCACTTTATGTCCTTAGAGAAAGGAGCACTCCTTTGTCTATGCATAAGCTGACAAACCTGTAGAGGTTTGAGATCGATCAGCCATCTTGGTCACGAGAAAATAGTGAAAATGAATAATCTTCAAAAGTAATTCAAGAAAGGAACTAAAAATGAAGTGAAAATTCCCCAAGACCAAATTGATGCTGATCAGTAACATAGTTTGTGACTTAGGTCCTTTACCCAGACTCCCACCCCATCCGATCGTGGCCACTTCCATGGGCAACGGAGCTCTGCAGGGCCCCACGAGGTTCTACCGGTGATTGCCATGTAACTTCGTACTTAGTGACCACCGAGCAGGACTCCCCCTGCCTAGCTCTCAGGCCCGGTCATCACCGGGGCCCAGAGCCCTCGACACCTGCCTCTCGTCCGCCCAGGATTTCTGTTGCAACCACCTCTGTGGGCAACAGTCGAGCTTTGCCAAAATTACAAAACATCAACTTGTTCAGTCTTTCTACTTTTCTGAAGAATAAGTCTTTTTTCTAATAAACTCATGAAATGTTGCTCAATATATGGTATCAAAATATTACTATATGCATACATCATTCTTATTTGAAACATTTTACCCCAAAATATTAAGTTTGATATGGATCTTTAATAAACATGTTTTACATTTTTAACCGTCGACTAGGCGCGAGTTTAGTCACGTAGCGCCCTCTTGCGCTTTGCATTTTGCAAACAATTATTGTCAAAATAGTTTTATTCTTTTTAATTTGAAATAAAATATTTACAGACCATTCAGCGATTTGAAACTACACAAACTGTTTCACTATATAATGAAAAAATATAGTGTAAATGAAAAAGTGAGAAAAACTATGTTTCTGTTTTTCAGCACTCTGCCTTTTTATTCTACAGATAAAACGCTATAGAAGGTATGGCATACGTAACCACTTTTACAGTTAACGAGAGTTTCACAGAATTTTATATAAATTTTGTCTCCATAATTTACTTTTTAAAAACCTTATTATCATTTACTTTATTTTAAATAGGTCAAGCACTTTCTTTTTGTGATTTGATCTGTAGCTTTTAGTATGCCTTTGTCAAAAGCCGGTTATAAACATGCTTTTTTATTATTCCAAATCTTTCGAACTTTTTAACAAAGCAAAAGCTTTGGGACAACTTCAGTTTTTTATCTGTGCTTTCCAGATAATCATCATTTATCAAACTATTAAGCACGCATTTGCAATCCAAAGTATTTTTTGTGCTAATAAAGTGTCCAAGAGATAGTTTGCAGTTTCTAGTTTGCAGTTTAATTTAAAGTAGTGCATGTTTTTCATATGTATCTCTGTTTTCTTCTTCTATTTTGTTTTCTTCTTCTTTCCGTACATGTTTCTCTCTGAAATGCAGTCAAATTTATCGTTGTAGGCTCTGAACACTTTATTAACACAATAAAAACACTTTGGATTGCAAATGCGTGCTTAATAGTTTGATGAATTATTATCTGGAAAGCACAGATAAAAAGCTGAAGTTGTCCCAAAGCTTTTGCTTGACGCGGCCCATGTTAAAAAGTTCGAAAGATTTGGAATAATAAAACAGCATATTTATATCACCGGCTTTTGACACTAGGCCTAATAAAAGCTACAGATCAAATCACAAGAAGAAAGTGCTTGACCTACTTTGCAAACCAAAAAAATGATAATAAGGCTTTTAAAAAGTAAACTATGGAGACAAAATTTATATTAAATTCTGTGAAACTCTCGTTAACAGTAAAAGCGGGTACGTATGCCATACCTTCTATAGCGTTTTATCTGTAGAATAAAAAGGTAGAGTGCTGAAAAACAGAAACATAGTTTTTCTCACTTTTTCATTTACATTATATTTCTTCATTATATCGTGAAACAGATTGTGTAAATTCAAATCGCTGAATGGTCTGTAAATATTTTATTTAAAAATAAAAAGAATAACAATATTTTGACAATAATTATTTGCAAATTGCATAGCGCAAGAGGGCGCTACGTGACTAAACTCGCGCCTAGTCGACGGTTAAAAATGTAAAACATGTTTATTAAAGATCCATATTAAACATAATATTTTGGGGTAAAATGTTTTCAAATAAGAATGGTGTATGCATATAGTAATATTTTGATACCATTATATTGAGCAACATTTCATGAGTTTATTCGAAAAAGACTTATTCTTCAGAAAAGTAGAAAGACTGAACAAGTTGATGTTTTGTAATTTTGGCAAAGCTCGACTGTTGCCCACAGAGGTGGTTGCAACAGAAATCCTGGGCGGACGAGAGGCAGGTGTCGAGGGCTCTGGGCCCCGGTGATGACCGGGCCTGAGAGCTAGGCAGGGGGAGTCCTGCTCGGTGGTCACTAAGTACTAAGTTACATGGCAATCACCGGTAGATCCTCGTGGGGCCCTGCAGAGCTCCGTTGCCCATTGAAGTGGCCACGATCGGATGGGGTGGGAGTCTGAGGACCTAATAAGTCACAAACTATTTTATTGATCAGCATCAATTTGGTCTTGGGGAATTTTCACTTCTTTTTAGTTCCTTTTTTGAATTACTTTGAAGATTATTCATTTCATAGGGGCATTTTGCCATGGTCATGGTTATCTTCAGAACCACAGCGAGACTTATGTTTAACACAATTTTCACTAATTATGAAGGTCTACTTGTATTTTCTACTGTTTTACAGTATTACGATAAAGTCAAAGCTTATTCAAATTTCAAGTCTTCGTCAGTTTAGAGGGACTAAACTTCTGAGGTGCTATTCAAACCAACCGTTTTGTTTCTTGGTGTGACATCATTTCTAACACAACGCCTCCAGCACAAAAGTTATGTAAAAGTTTTTTTCCAAAAATTTCCTTCAAATGGGACTTTTGTTTCTGAACTTCTTGTTTTCCCTTCGAACCATGGATAGGACCATGTATGAACTGCCCTATACATGCATTTGCCAATTTAAAGGAATATTTGAGATGGAATAACAAAAATTGATCGTCTAAGATCACACATTAACATAAAACTTACACACTAACTATGACGATTAAAATATTTCTGTATGAAGTGTCATTTTATTTGATGAGAAATAAATGAAACTTATTTCCCGTTCGGAGTTCATCGCTAAGTGAGCATTTCATTCATATTTTTGTGTGAATCGATGTCATGCAAATGTGTAATCTGTTTTTCACTATTTTCTCGTGACCAAGCTGGTTAATCAATCTCAAACTTCTACAGGTTGTCAGCTTATGCATAGGCAAAGGAGTGCTCCTTTCTCTGAGGACATAGAAAGTGCTGCCAGCAACTGTTTTGTTTACAAAAAAATACTTCTGTAATGTTCCTTTATCTTTGCATTTCATGTATCCACTCACGAGCATTAATTCAGCAAGTTTGGTAAACAGAAATGATTTTTTTTTTTTTTAACCATTTTTTGAGTGTGTAGGGGTGGGTGTGTGTGTGGAGGCCGGGGGGGGGGGGAGGAAGGAAGTTTGATTCAATTCCGGAAATACGCATTTCATTTAAATGTCACAATATGAAAACTGCTTATCGTAGTTAAGCATCAGTGTTTTCTCATTCAAACGCTTACTGATGTCAGTGTTCAGTATACATTTTTAATTTATGTTTGTAAACTAACATCCAGTGAAAAAACTGTTAAGGCCTATTTTTTATACAAAAGATATAGCGGGTTTTTTTCCGCGTCACACAGTTTTCCCTGTTTTTGTTGTTGCTATAAAGTTGCATGAAACCATGGAGCTACAGTGTAACAAACTTATAAAATGAAGGGGGGGTGGTAAAAGTATGTCAATAGTATTAGTAATTCCTTCAATGATTTACAAGTATAGTTTCCAATATTAATTCGGTTTGGCCCAGGTACTTGTGTGCAATGTTTGCAAGAAATGTGTGACCTTTGATAAACTATGGAGCATGGATAAACCTTGTTCTAAATTTGCATTTATTTTTTGGCATGCAGTTCGGGAAAACTAAACCTCTAATCTGGCTGTGCCTTTTGTTTTTCACACCTCAATTCAAGCTGGTCGTTTAGGCATTCCTTCCTCCTGAATGGTTATAGCATAGGGTCCTTTCTCTATGGTTATAGGCAATGGAGCCGTAGCTAGCCCAAGGTCATACATGAATTTGTGGTTATGTGGGATTACATAATAGAAGCCACAGAGTTTATAAACAATCCTTCTCCAGTCACAACTACATGTACGGTACAGTACATGTGTACATGTGTATGTATCTCCAAGCTCCAGAGTCCATGGTGGCAAAAAGGGTTGCTTGAAAAAGTTGGGATTTACCATGGTCGACAATTTTGTTTCTTTTGTGTTCTGTGAAAGAGAATCCAAATATCCAATAGCAATTCCGCTGCAAAAGTTGTTGTGGTTGGAACATATGGATGTGGGTATTTTCGCCATGCGTTCCAACGGAAATTCGTTCAAACCTGGTAGTAGTGGCTAGGCCGGGAACGCGATGCCCTCTACTCGCATGACGGGGCAGAGATGGCCGGTCAACATGGATAATGGACGAAGGGGGTATTGAGCTGGTCCACTTCGTTTCAATGGTCTTGGGGAATGACATCAAGGTAATTATAGATATACTATTACAGACCTTCTAAGCAAACAAGCTCAATTTGCCAACTTGTTTAGCAAATAAACAGTTTGATCAAAAATCGGAAATAATCATCAGAATTCAAGTTGGATTCCCACATTTACTAAAGTACTAAAGTACCCGTCTTTCACTCTAATAAAAAGATTTGTCCGCCATATGGATCTTTGCAAGAGTGGTATGGCGGACAAAACGAGTGGTTTTTCACTCTTTTACAGAGAGTAGAGAAACGGTCAACCACCGTCAACTGCATGTTAAGCATGTTTAAAATAGCATAGGATTGATTGTAAAAAATATATATGTATAGACGGTTTGCTAGAAATTTATTAATCGAATCCTTTTGAGTTTGTAAACAATGTTTTTGATGAAGAGTTATATAGTTATGTATAGAGTGCCAGAGGAAGTAAACATTTCTGTGTATACCATCATTATAATTAAATAGGTATACAGTTTATAAAATATGTATCTGCTTTTGGTCGGACAAACACGGATCATGCAAGGATGAACAATTGTACAATGTATGAAAATACAAAGTTGTGGTCATCGGTATTAATATTAAATGGGTATTACATCAGAAATTATATGCGTCAATGCAAGCTGTGAATTGGATTTTGAAGATGAAGGAGGTTTTTGTTTTCTTTTCTTTTATATGTTAAAATATTCTGTCAAAAAAAATGTTTAAAGATCCCCTCCCCCACCAGCGACGTTCATTCGACTGTTGTTTATATTTTATATACAGGTGATGTTGATGACGAATATGGCGACGAATGGTGATGAAGATGATAGTGTCTACTCGGCAACATCTTAAGGAGTCCGGTACGCCGGCGTACCCCCACCTAGTAGCAGTGTATGGACTTAGCTCTTTCGAATTGCTTTGTTGTTACTTTTTCTTTTTGTAATGTTTTTATTAATTCTAAGTAGGCCTACTACTGCCACAATAGAGAGACACTTCATAATGAAAATGGATATAATAAGGCAACAGTGAATAACAGGCCGACACCTAACTGTCGCCCTATTATATATTTATTAGTCCAATCCATCAGAATTAATTGTTCAGTATGTACAACTAACTGACCAATTAAAAGATCGAGGGCCATTTGTTTTTGTTTTTTAAATGTTTTGGGAGTTTGATGTGTCAAGGAAACAGCTATGGGAATGCCAGTTGGCGTACCTTGCCCAGTTTTATAACAGTGTATGGACTTGTTCCTCCCCCTTTTCTCCTTTCTTTTTAATTCTTGCCAATTGGCGTACCCAACCCGGTACACAACACATGTATTATATAACAGTGTATGAACTTGATTCCCACCAAATTTGTTCTCCTTTCCTTCTTGCCCTCTTTGAGTAAGGTACGCCAAGCGTACCAAACCCAGTACTAAACCGTATCAACTTGGTTTGTCCACTTTTCTCCTTTCTTTCTTCCCCCTTTTGAGTAAGGTACACCAATTGGCGTACCAAACCCAGTATTGTTACTGTATTAACTTGTTGTCCCACTTTTCCCCTTTATGTCCTGCCCTGTACTCTTTGAGTAAGGTACGCCAATTAGTGTACCCAACCCAGTATAGTAACTGTATTAACTTGTTGTCCCACTTTTTCTCCTTTCTTTCTTGCCCTCTTTGAGTAAGGTACGCCAATTGGCGTACCCAACCCAGTATTGTTACTGTATTAACTTGTTGTCCCACTTTTCCCCTTTCTGTCCTGCCCTGTACTCTTTGAGTAAGGTACGCCAATTAGTGTACCCAACCCAGTATAGTAACTGTATTAACTTGTTGTCCCACTTTTTCTCCTTTCTTTCTTGCCCTCTTTGAGTAAGGTACGCCAATTGGCGTACCCAACCCAGTATAGTAACTGTATTAACTTGTTGTCCCACTTTTTCTCATTTCTGTCCTGCCCTGTACTCTTTGAGTAAGGTACGCCAATTGGCGTACCCAACCCAGTATAGTAACTGTATTAACTTGTTGTCCCACTTTTTCTCCTTTCTTTCTTGCCCTCTTTGAGTAAGGTACGCCAATTGGTGTACCCAACCCAGTATAGTAACTGTATTAACTTGTTGTCCCACTTTTTCTCCTTTCTTTCTTGCCCTCTTTGAGTAAGGTACGCCAATTGGCGTACCCAACCCAGTATAGTAACTGTATTAACTTGTTGTCCCACATGTTCTCCTTCCTTTCTTACCCCCTTTGAGTAAGGTACGCCAATTGGCGTACCCAACCCAGTATTGTAAGTGATATATTATCTTTGTTTTGTCCACTTTTTCTCACTTCTGTCTTGCCCTCTTTGAGTAAGGTACGCCAATTGGCGTACCCAACCCACTAGCGGTGTTTGCACTTCCTAAGTCTGCTTTGAGTCGGGTACGCCAATTGGCGTACCATACTCCAGAGAAACATGTGCTAAAGATTTGGAGTTCATGCCCTATTGGAGGAAGGTACTTTACTCAACAGAAACATGTGTATAGCTTTATTCGAAAAAAATGTATATATTTTGTCACATGAACAATTAGATAACTACTTCAACAATTTTGTTTGTAAAATAAGTGTAATTTTATATTTTTGATTTTAAAGTTGTACAATGTGTGTTTTTGTTGAATAATAAAGTAAACCGTGAACAATCTGGAGAATTTGTTTGATTTGTTCAGTTATTTCTGTTCGTTAGTCAGGTTTAATTGGTTTTTATGTAAAGTCTTGATTTTTTAATATTTAAAATGGTGTTTTGTACACCTGGCGTCTTGTCATGGTACCTTTTCTGTAATTTACTGATCACATGCTAGCCGAAATTGTCAACTTACGGATTTAAGCAAACGTGCACGTTCAAAACTTAAACTACAATTTTGGTGACGAAATGTTGTTTTTGAATTTTTAGCTGTTTTAAGTGGCAAATTACTAAGAAAAATATAATTTTCTGTTTTTTGCTAGATAAAATTAGTCCTGATGTGGCAATTTATTGAATTTTCAAACATTTCCTGGTAAAATGTTTTGATTTCCTTGTCAATTTGCATTTTTTCTCAAACAAAATTGAGATAGTTTTAATTCCAATAATACCAATTTAGTTCCAATAGTGTTACACGCACCAACGGGCCCAATGGCTGAATATTACTCAAGAGTAGCCTACACTGCAAAAAAATAAATAACACTTTTCGGTGTTACTAGAGGACTACACCAATTTGGTGTCATTTTAACACTTTTGGTGTTTCTCATTACACCCATGGGTGTGTCAGTACACCATGGGTGTAAAGAATAACACCCACAATTTTAACACCGGTGAAAATTCTTGGTGTTGTCCTCTAGTAACACCGGGGGTGTTAAATTTAACACCCCAGTTTTTGCTGTGTACAACTTACAATGAGTTTAGTAGTATCCGCGGAGCATTCCGATGTGAAGCTAGTGGGTGAACTAGTGGGTGAACTATTGGAGCTGAGAAGTTCAATCTTTTCCATGCTTTGTTCCTTGATAATGCTAACCTCGACCAATCGTACCCGAAGTCCTGATTGAAATACACAGATGTGAACGACACTTATAAGCCGGCCTCAGGTCGACCTACGATTTTCTTGCGCACGCACGGTGTCCCAAATACTCACAGGTCGACTGCGATTGGTTCCCGACCGTCGGGATCACGTCGTACAAGTTGAAATTGTTCTACTCTTGCGACTGTTAATTTTTTTCGAGCGGCGACTGTTTCCGATTGTCTTAAAATCATCGCAATAACGCTCAGGTCGTAAATAATCGCCGACTGAAAAGTTCCCGATGGTCTTAGCTCAGGCGCAGTGATCCTGAAAAGTCAGTGGCCGAATGTTTTTTGTTGACGCAAGGTCGACCTGAGGCCGGCTAACATCAGCACTGCAACCGGTGTCAGGATTTCTGTACACTATGCTGGCCAACCATTGAGATGGGCCCAACGCTGTGAAACCTACAATGATTGCGATCTTTTCATCTGTGAACTTACGATACAATATACAAGAACGCTTGATTGAGTTTTGTATAAAGCAAACTATTCAATGATTGTTGAGTAACCTTTTGCCGAGGCCTTCGGCACTTCAGACAGACGTGTGCGGCGAAGCGACTAGAACTGGAAACCACGGATGTGAGTCGCGAAGCCACGAGGGCCTTATCCTACTTGCCAGGAATTTATATAATGCTTTTCTTTATTTCTAGTAAGTTGCTACCCTCCTAGAGTCTTGATTGGCGCGCTGTTGATTGTATTAATCACCGGTAGAAGGGCGCATCATTTACTGGCTCGGAAACTGGCTGACTGAGGGACTGGGCAATTCTACGAATCTGGATTCGTTTTGAGCCAGATGTTTGTGTGATGCAGACAACTTTGAGTTATCTCCTCGGGTTTTTTTTTTCTGAAGAAGCAGAAGCAAATTGTTACAAGTGCCCTACCAAAAAAAAACACCCAAACCAACCAAACAAACAAACAAACAAACAAACAAACAAATAAACAAACAAACAAAAAGGCAACAATTTGGTAGCCGCCTGGTTACCCTTACCCTCTCAATCATGGGGACAAACTTTCCGGCATATTTTAAGGTAGGGTCATAAATTGTTTTTGTCAACGTAATGGTGATTTATAGGCAAAAATATAAAGAAAGATACAATACAAGTCACATGTAAAAGTTTCAGCTGAATACGGTGTCTACTTGCTGAGAAAATAGCAAAACAAACTGTCACGGTGTTTTCGCACGAACGTCGAATCCATCCACGTTTAGCGAGGTGACAGCGGGTACCAACCGCATCTCTGGCCGCAGCATTCGCGAACGGACACCAACCCTCAGGAATCCGAGAAACAATTCATGCGTGAATCTTTTCTCATATTCAAATGTTTTTTTGGGAGAAATTCTCCAAACCATAATTTTTTTCGAGTATTTACCAATCTATGACCCTAATTAACCTTTAAAGAGATTGTATACGTATGGTAGTTTGAACCCACTGTTTGTTTCAATACTATAAAGTTGTAGATAAACTAACCTGTGAACATTTCATTTCAAAAGGTGGTAGCGTTTTTGAGATATTGGCATCCGTCTTGCATTCAAGTATCTACCCAATGCAGCTTCCTTATCGAAAAACATCGGCAATAATATAAAAAAAATATTTTGCCCTTTTATAGTGAATCAGCAAGAGAGAAAACAGCAACAAATTCACGGTTTTTTCATTACGAACGTCAAATCCATCCACGTTTTGCGAGGTGACAGCGAGTACCAATCACATCTTTGGCCACAGCATTCGCTCGCAGACACTAACCCTTAGAAATCCGAGAAACGTTTCATGCATGAATTGTTTCTCCAGCACCCCTCTCGGCAACACTGTGCAATTAAGGATTTCTTCAAGAAAAGTTTATTATTTTTTGGAAGTGGGCCATGGAAGTTTTTGATTGTTTTCTACTTTTATACAGGCGCAGTTTTCTGAGTTTCCTTCGACAATTTAAAACAAACCTCTTGTTAAAAAATTAATGAACAACAATTAATGCTGCTGTTCCACGGAAGAGAAATTGACTAAACATACCAATATTAAATAAAACATTTTCAAATTTATTGCGCTGTCACATTAATTCTTTTTACACACATACGTTAATTCTGTCGTTTCTTCTGAGCCCATTAATGGACACCAATTTCCACCAGTCAGCTCACAAGAACCTTTCACTTTATCTTGAATTGCTTGCCAGTTTACCGGATACGGTTACCTGGTATAGTGGCATCTCTGTGGACATTTTTATTTAACCCACGTTGTCGAATTGTTGGTCAAACTAACATGTTACAAACTAACGATTTCAACTCCAAGTATTTTTTTTCAACGTGACCCACGGAATACTTTGCTCTAACATCCCAATTGCCATTTAAAATGGAAAATCACGAGCAGATTTTGTAATCCTGAGGATTCTGACTGTTCCTACTCTTAAGCGTTGGACCCACTTGACTAACCAGTCCAGTTTTAAGCGTTGACCCAGTATTGTTAATTGCATTAGTTTTAATTATTATCATTTCTCCAGCTGAATCCCTCTCGGCAACACTGTTGTTGTAGTCTCGTTTAGGCTTTTACATTCTCGTAAATGTAATGGGTTACCAGCCTATGTCACAGTTCATTAATATTCCACTTTCACTTTCCTCCAAGTGTCACGTTCTGTCTGCCCCACTTTCCCATTGAGTGCTCGATATGTGGCATGTGGTACTCCCCTTAATATTGTGTCTTCGTTGTGTTCTGGGAAACTCTGGAATTCTTTAGAGGATTTTAGAGGGGGTACTTCCGTACAAGAGGAAAAGAAAGTATATATAGAAACATTTTTGGGGGGGGACACCCTTTGCCACATATCGGGTATGGTACTTTTCACTGCACAAACTGGAGTGTTAAAATTGACACCATGGGTGTTGTCACATAAAGACACCAACAAAATAATCAAAATTTACACCATAGGGTGTTGAAATAACACGAATTTCTGCCAAAACAATTACATTGGTGTTATTTTAACACTCTGTGATGTTAATTTTGATTCTCTCTTCGGTTTCTTTATGTGACAACAGCCATGGTGTCAATTTTAACACCCCGGTATTTGCAGTGTGCCTGGTTTGTATTAAGAGTGATGAGCACATTGTAACGGTTCTGATTGGACTGGGACGACGGTACTGTCTGATCCCCCCCTCCCCCATGGTAAAAGTAGGATCGGATTGTGAGCTGCTTTTTCTGCAAGTAAAGTATCACGACGTGAACAGTCTGAATAATAGGCATAACTCTGTACATACAGTAGCGGCCATCAACGTGGTCTGCTTTTAACGCACGCGTTTGAACCATAGTTTCGACTTTTAGCTCGTGGCTCCCTGCTGCGTCATGTTCTTAAGCACCAGATCATCAGGGGGCACGTGCACCCCCCCCCGGATCCGCGCCTGATGAGATGCATTTCTTGAGGTGGGACGGAATCTTGCCCGAGCCTCTAGATGAACACTGGACATGACATGCTGAAGACATCTGTTGATAAAAACAACACAATCATAAAAAAGCTGAAATTTAATTTAAATGGTAGAGCAAATAAATATCGCCTATCTCACTGTCCCACTATTAACGGTAGCTGGAATCCCGTGTCAAAGGAAAAACTGTCCCTCGGAGATTCTGTCCACATGGGGAAAAGGCCTGAAGGGTGATTCAAAAGAGGATGCTATCAGAATAAATTTGTACACAGTTCACCATACGGGGGACAAAATCTCCTGCCATACCGGCCATTATTAGTTTAAAAATAATAATGGATCAAATCTGTAGATTGTGGAATTATTACCTAGCGAGGGTTCTTTTTCAGAGATTTTTTTTAAAATAGCGCCGTTTAGATTCAGTCAGATACTGAATAGACTTGGGGAAGGGGGACGCACACATGCGTGAAATTACATTCCTCGACGGTTGTTATTATTAAACATCGATATTGAACAGTAGAGGGCGCTGCTTACCTTCCACCTCAGATTCATCAAAATCGAGGCTACCGCTGACGTCACCAAACAGAGCCTCTGGGTCACTGCCTCTTCGTCGCCTTATCGGAGATAACCGACTCACAACGTCCCGGATGTCCAAGTGCCCGGATTGAACGAGGAGGTCGGGGACCTCGTCGGGCATTATGGATGTCTTGTGCTGGTTGCTAGGCGACCGGTCCTGTGCGTTGCCGTAGAGATCGCTTATCATTCCGTAGATGCGTAGAAGCTGTCGCAGCAAAGACTGGTCTTGCACACGCATCGCTTTCTGGGTATGGACACAAATATTCATAAATATACAACAAATGTCACGATACCCCCCCCCCCCTTCCTTGTGCATGATGACATGAATAATAATCAGCGAAACCCTCGGAGGAATAAAAGCAATGTTGGAATCACGGTTCTGGCGAGGGTTGGATGTTAGAAACCTCTCGAGGGTGCTTCACATCGAAGCCTGGTGTGCAACTGAGTTAAAGCATGCTTTATGCTAAGTATTATTGGAGTCCTGTATAGTCGCCATCATCAAGAGGAAGACAGTCTCGCATGGCAAATACAGCTATAGCTATTGACCCACATACTTGTGCTGTTTGAACCCATGGTGGATCAAGGACTGAAAACTATGCATGGTACACAATCACTCATTTATTTACTTGTATGGCTCTAGTTATGTAACATGGACCCAAGTTCTTTTTTCAGAACAAAACAGCGTTTGTTCAGAACAAAATAACAATAATGCAAACATTTATTCTTATACAAAAAATATATAATAGGCCTAACAAAAATGTATATCATACAAATCGTGACATGTCAAAAAGACATTTATTTATTTATTTGTTCATTCAGGCTTTTATAAAACATTACAATACAATATACAGAAGACTTAGAATTACGAAAAACAGGGGAATCTGTAGAAATACAAAACAAACAGCAGCCTAGGGATTGCCCCAAAACGGACTAAATCACTATCTAAAAGATCAATCCCCGGGACTTGTTTTTGTCACGAATTTTCCACGGGTTTGTTAATTATGTGTATTGAATACTGAGGCACACGGATAAAACAAATGTCACACCGTGAATAAACACGCAGCAGAGACCTATCCCAAAGACTTTCATCCAGATTATAACGAGGTCGTGGGTTCATGTCCCATATGAGTAGTCTGCCATGAGGGAAGGGTGTTTCATCCAGATATAACGAGGTCGTGGGTTCATGTCCCATATGAGTAGTCTGCCATAAAGGGAGGGGTGTTTCATCCAGATATAATGAGGTCGTGGGTTCATGTCCCATATGAGTAGTCTGCCATAAAGGGAGGGGTGTTTCATCCAGATATAACGAGGTCGTCGGTTCATGTCCCATATGAGTAGTCTGCCATAAAGGGAGGGGGTGTTTCATCCAGATATAACGAGGTCGTGGGTTCATGTCCCATATGAGTAGTCTGACATAAAGGGAGGGGGTGTTTCATCCAGATATAACGAGGTCGTGGGTTCATGTCCCATATGAGTAGTCTGCCATTAAGGGAGGGGTGTTTCATCCAGATATAACGAGGTCGTGGGTTCATGTCCCATATGAGTAGTCTGCCATTAAGGGAGGGGTGTTTCATCCAGATATAACGAGGTCGTGGGTTCATGTCCCATATGAGTAGTCTGCCATAAAGGGAGGGGTGTTTCATCCAGATATAACGAGGTCGTGGGTTCATGTCCCATATGAGTAGTCTGCCATAAAGGGAGGGGTGTTTCATCCAGATATAACGAGGTCGTGGGTTCATGTCCCATATGAGTAGTCTGCCATAAAGGGAGGGGGTGTTTCATCCAGATATAATGAGGTCGTGGGTTCATGTCCCATATGAGTAGTCTGCCATAAAGGGAGGGGTGTTTCATCCAGATATAACGAGGTCGTGGGTTCATGTCCCGTATAAGTAGTCTGCCATAAAGAGATGGGTGTTTCATCCAGATATAACGAGGTCATGGGTTCATGTCCCATATGAGTAGTCTGCCACACAGGGAGGGGTGTTTCATCCAGATATAACGAGGTCGTTGGTTCATGTCCCTTATGAGTAGTCTGCCTTAAAGGGAAGGGTGTTTCATCCAGATATAACGAGGTCGTGGGTTCATGTCCCATATGAGTGGTTTGCCATAAAGGGAAGGGTGTTTCATCCAGATATAACGAGGTCGTGGGTTCATGTCCCACATGAGTGGTTTGCCATAAAGGGAGGGGTGTTTCATCCAGATTATAACGAGGTCGTGGGTTCATGTCCCATATGAGTAGTCTGCCATAAAGGGAGGGGTGTTTCATCCAGATATAACGAGGTCGGGGTTCAAGTCCCATATGAGTGGTTTGCCATTAAGGGAAGGGTGTTTCATCCAGATATAACAAGGTCGTGGGTTCATGTCCCATATGAGTGGTTTGCCATTAAGGGAAGGGTGTTTCATCCAGATATAACGAGGTCGTGGGTTCATGTCCCATATGAGTGGTTTGCCATAAAGGGAGGGTTGTTTCATCCAGATTATAACGAGGTCATGGCTTCATGTCGCTTATGAGTGATCTGCCATTAAGGGAGGGGTGTTTCATCCAGATATAACGAGGTCGTGGGTTCATGTCCAATATGAGTGGTTTGCCATAAAGGGAGGGGTGTTTCATCCATCAGATATAACGAGGTCGTGGGTTCATGTACCATATGAGTAGTCTGCCATACAGGGAGGGGTGTTTCAACCAGATATAACGAGGTCGTGGGTTCATGTCCCATATGAGTAGTCTGCCATAAAGGGAGGGGTGTTTCATCCAGATATAACGAGGTCGTGGGTTCATGTCCCATATGAGTAGTGTGCCATACAGGGAGGGGTGTTTCATCCAGATATAACGAGGTCGTGGGTTCAAGTCCAATATGAGTGGTTTGCCATAAAGGGAGGGTTGTTTCATCCATCAGATATAACGAGGTCGTGGGTTCATGTCCCATATGAGTAGTGTGCCATACAGGGAGGGGTGTTTCATCCATCAGATATAACGAGGTCGTGGGTTCATGTCCCATATGAGTAGTCTGCCATACAGGGAGGGGTGTTTCAACCAGATATAACGAGGTCGTGGGTTCATGTCCCATATGAGTAGTCTGCCATAAAGGGAAGGGTGTTTCATCCAGATATAACGAGGTCGTGGGTTCATGTCCCATATGAGTAGTCTGCCATAAAGGGAAGGGTTGTTTCATCCATCAGATATAACGAGGTCGTGGGTTCATGTCCCATATGAGTAGTGTGCCATACAGGGAGGGGTGTTTCATCCATCAGATATAACGAGGTCGTGGGTTCATGTCCCATATGAGTAGTCTGCCATACAGGGAGGGGTGTTTCAACCAGATATAACGAGGTCGTGGGTTCATGTCCCATATGAGTAGTCTGCAATAAAGGGAAGGTGTTTCATCCAGATATAACGAGGTCGTGGGTTCATGTCCCATATGAGTAGTCTGCCATAAAGGGAAGGGTTGTTTCATCCAGATATAACGAGGTCGTGGGTTCATGTCCCATATGAGTGGTTTGCCATAAAGGGAGGGGTGTTTCATCCAGATATAACAAGGTCGTGGGTTCATGTCCCATATGAGTATTCTTGGGGATTTTTGTTTAACCTCTCTGTTCAAATTCCTGTTTGGCTGTCTAATGAGTAAATACACACTTCAGGTTGCCATATTATCTTCAAGTCCAAAATAAACACACACCAATAAGAAGGATTAAGGACCAAATGCGACATTTTTACAAACACTGGGTCTTTCGGCGTGTATGTTGTTTTTCGTTAACCATTAAAATGGACTCTGTAAAACAAGAGTGTCAATGAACAAAGATTGTAAAGAAAATACACTGAGCATAGCAGATGATATTAAAAAATAATACATAAAACACCACATTATCACCAAGTAATAGCAATCCTAAATACACACACACTTTCTATCAATCAATACAAATGATTAGATTATTTTTATTTTTATTTGGATGAGAAACAAGTCATCTTACAACTGATTTATTTTCTCGAAAGAAAGAATCAAGTTGTTACCACAACACAGAACCCCAAAACGAGAATTATGAGTTATGGTATAAACACTATTGTTCTGTGATTGATATTTAATTCATACCCGGTATGAGGTCATCGCATGTTCAAATTGCATCGCTTCCCTAAGAACACAAAATAATCAGTATTACGGTTGTCGTTTCTATATTGCCTATCACCAGTCCATGGTTTGCTATTGAAATAAATCAATTCAAAGTGTTGAGAGTAACCAACACTGTTTCCTTGTTGTCACATTTATGGATAATGAAACATTAATTTCGCCATTGGAGTTTTGCCAGAACTTTATTCGACAAAATTGCAATCATTGCCGATGTTTTCTTTCAGCGTTTTGTTTCAATATTATGTGAACACTATCAACAACAGGTGTTCACTATGACAACCAGTCCTGTCGTGGCTTGCTCCTTTATGCTAAATTACCCCTCTCTCATCTCGTTCATTTCCCTCCTTTTCTTTTACTCATTAAACAAATGGGTGACCATTACTTTAATTGATAAGTGTAATTCATCGCACGTCGACAATGAGTACGTTCACGAGGCATTCCTACACGGCCTTGTATTAAGTACAGTACTATACATGTATAATTACATCGGACTTCCTGTACGCGTTTCCTCTGCTCGCTAATACATAAAGACATACATTATTCATTAAAAAGAAAAGTGATTACATATTATGAAAGCAAAACTGTTTTCATAAGTGAGAGTGGATGTTCTTGAGTTTACAAATTAAGTATCTGTTCTCACGCTCACAATTGGCTCGGGCAAACCAGGAAACCATTACAAGTACAATTTAAAGGTAATATACAGGATCGGGAAGGAGAACAAACATCATAATGCTTAATTTTAGTCTGAAAGCTTACTGTGATTATGAAGTTCACACTAGTATATTTTCCTTCTGAAAATATTTCATATTCGAGAAAACTGTATCTGAGTGAAATCCTTTAAAAAAAAAAACCTCAGTAGCTGATTCGGTTGTTAAAACCAAAATTAAAGACAGTGTGTTTATATGCTGAAAATTGAGCATGGTTTTGTACATTTTTTCTCCTGACTCACACAATATAGATTAAACCCACATTATCACAGGTTTGTTATGTATATTGTTAATCACACAAAACTAGAAGACTGTTTGCGACTTTTTTATCAGCTCTACCAATCCTGCATACTAAAGAGTGCGTGACCAAAGAGCAAAATGGAAAGTTAAACGTTAAATTTGCAGTATTTCTTTTATTTGTTTAATTCAGCTTTTCCGATGTGGCAGATTGGACCTGGTGTATAGTAAGTGCGCCTCTCAGGCGTGCCATGACGTCACAAGGTTTAGGCCTACATACATTTTCTAGATTTAACCTAATTCTGTTTAGCTTTTCGATGCAATACTGGGTAAATTTAATCTTTCATGACAGTATCATAAACATATTTGAGATCCGGTAGTCTGTGCATCTAGTGAGTAAGTCACGTGTTCTTTGGATTTTGCATAGAATAGAGAAACCATTTCCCCACTGTAAACTTAAAATTCAACATCTATTAACATTTCCAGTCATATCTTTGTGTTGCAAACTCATTGAGGTTAAGCATGAAATGCAATCAGTTCAAATTTCAAAATCACAGTTATATTTTATAAGGTTGGAATGACTCATTAGCTAACTATCCGACTGAACTATAAAAGGGTTTAAGTTACGGGTATATTATACCCACATGCGTGATACTTACAATGGGGACATTGGAACACTATACCAGCATGCGATGCATCTGTTTTACCATAGATGAGATGTACGTGACCCCGAGAAACCTTGGATATTAATTGCCATTGTCTCTTTAACATCCTGTTAATTAGACAATGCAAATATGCAGAGCCACGGTTGCTGTAGGAGTAACCATGATTACCATGACACAAGTGCACTTGAGTGCACTTAAGTGGTTGTAATGTAAATAAAACAGAAATTCTAAATGACGATTAATCTAACTTAGATACAATAATTTAAAACAAATTAAAAATGAAGCATTTACCAATTCTCTCCGCAGCATCTTCAGTTGACAGTTCACTCTCTCCTCAGAGTTTTTGCATTTCTGAACCAAGGTGTCGCTTTCCAGTCTTAAGTCCTCCCCGGTGGTGATGGAGATCTTGGGACTGAGCTTACTTGTTGCGGCACCCCACACCCCTTTCCTTGGATGAGGAAGAGTCGAAGAATACCTGATGGGTGGTAGGGCATCCATCCTCGAGCCATGTTGTTCCGTCTCGGTGTGATTCATGATAACATGGGTGCCAGACTAAACGCCATCAACTGCTTATTGATGATTTTTCCATAATTGTTCTCTTTTTAATAATATTACAGGTGTCACTTAACTATCCACCGGTAACATATTAATGGTGTCACTCCCTCAGGTCCGTACCTAGTGTGCAGGTTTGCTTAAGTGTAATATGCATGCCCGTTGCTATTTTTGTTTTACAATATTGACTGTACACTCGTCGTATCTCGTGTGCGTGTTATGAACACCTCTGCTTGCCGCGCTATTATCGCGACACAATGCAACGCGAGAGTGTTGTGTACAAAATGATCAATACTCGATCCTTACAGGGGTCGCCACCCCTATTCAGCGTCGGTATCTAAAGGCTGGTATGAATGGAGAAACAACCGAAAGCAAACAAATGGAACAAACAGGTCATCGTTATATGATTGATCTTTGGCTACTTAACCACTTGTGTGCCGTACGGACCTGATAAGAAACGAGCAAGTGTGTGCTATCATTGCTCCATGGAGCTATTTAAAAGAAATCCAGTTCAACTGACGATTTTTGACGATCCACCCCCTAACGAGCACAAATTGTATATAAATAATTACGATTAAATTGTTAATCCGAGGCTTCATATTTTAAATGAAAAATCTATTATTTGCACTGGAATAACTTAAACTGCAAATTGCCCTGGGAATGGGGGGGGGGGGTTGTCAAAGCATTTATAATTGAAGGAATTTATATGTGTCAAGGCCTAAACAATGAAGAAAGGGGATAACTCTTCCACGAGAGGAATTCCCGGACAATTTAGATTCGTCGTGCCATTAATTTAGACTATAACCTACTATAGCTAATTTATTGAAGCAAACAACAACAACAATCAAACCATAACTTTGACAGCAATACATAATGTTACAATGTTACCAGTTAAGTATATGACATTTATGTCATGTCAAACCATTCAATGTCAAATCAGTCAATATTTGTTCACATGCTACTCATCGACCGTTTGCGGTGTGGCTCAATATAGCATTGTTCATGACAGCAAAATTATACAACTGTAAACATTATTCATTCACTTTTGTATTTATACAGCTTTTTAACAAGAATGTCAACATTTTAAACATTCCCAGTTTTTATATATTTTTATGAAAGAAATCCCCTTTAAAATTGATCTCGTTATTATATATATATATTTTTTTTAGCAACACAACTCTACTTTAGGCCCCCTATATGCTACATAGACAACTTCATCAAAAGGATAGCTGTTGGACAGCCAAACTACTTTTATAAAACAGATAGATTTCTTCACCAGACTTCTGGGTCCACCCTATTCTATCATCCTATAAATCATTGACACGTTACTTTGATCCAACGGCTGGTCTCTCGGTTGACTTGGTGTCGGTGTCAAATTCTACCCGGATGTTTAGATTTATTGATATGATCCAGCAACGAAAGTATAATATTAAAAGACAAATCATGTACCAATTAACTTCCTGGAAAGTATAAACGTTCAGTTTTACTGCACAGAGCTGCATTGTTGATGATATAATTATGATTTACACTTAAAGGGATTGTATACGTTTGGTAATTGGAACTCACTGTTTGTTTTAATCCTATATAGTTGTAGATATACAATAAAACTAACCCTGTGGAAATTTCATTTCAAAAGGTGATAGCGTTTTTGAGCTATTGTCGAAAATCTGAGGGAGCGGTTATGTCCACAAAGGAAGAATAAACTGCAATTGAAATACACAATCTGAGAAACGTTACTGCAGTAACGCTTCTCAGATTCAAATTTTTGGGGATAAGACTGATATCTTTTTCCATAACCACATTACTTTAAAGAGATTTGTTTTTTTAATGCTTTATATCAGAAGCTGCTACTGAGTTTTTATTCCCATTAATTGTATGAGTAATTACCAAACGTATATGTATACAGACCCTATAGCGGCCCTAAGATGCTCCTATAATAATTTAATTATTACGTACATACCGGTTAACAACTATTATATATTTAATTTATTTTATCTAGTAGTAAAGAATTCAAGTAAAAAATGCACCTCTTCGCGCAGCTTTTTCAGCCGAAAGTCAGAAACTGCTTATCTATGATAATGATATGCATATGACCCCTTGACGTCACTGGTGGCTAGAAACACATGGTCAGAGTTTGACTCACACACACACAACCATCTGGGTTTACGGGAGTGCTCTTGCGGAGTCTTTCACACAATGGAACAATGGACCCGACAAGGTATTTCTTTGTACAATTTGGACCCCACAGAGGAATTCTTTAAAGGAATATATAGAACAACAATAGCAGGACCCCACAAACCAAGAAGAAACCAATCTTACATTATACCAATCTTACATTATACAGTAAAATAATCTTTCTGTTCATCCAGGGTATCCTAAATTATTTTCTTTTTTTAAGGAAGCCTATCTCGTTGTGAATGTGTAGTTTGTCGTTAACAAGCTAAAATTTCCAAGGAACTGTGCTATATTGTGTACTCTCCTATACAGAGCTCTGGAAGTTTCATTCAATTTGTCAAAATAATCATCTTGGGATTATAACAAGTCATTAATGGCACTTCAAGAGCCCTATAGTACATGATGAAACATCATCTTCATTGCGGGTAAAGAAACAAAGCAAGCAACAACTCTCAATCTATCACTCTCATTGTGTGTACAGGGATTTGATTTCACTCCAGATACACTCATCAATCATCATTATTCGTTAATAATTAAAATATATGCTGTATTGTTTACATTCGGCGCTGTGCCCAAGTTGTGGTAACAATTCTCTAAACCCTATGTTACATTATTTTTTTATTTCAAACCCTTAAATGGTATTATCGTTCAAATAACGTTAGTATTGTTTTCGGTAGCATTAAAGGGTAATCTTTTTAGAGAGGACGTCATTCACTTCGAACCAGTGCTTGTATGCGTATGGTATCGGCTACTTCGACATTCCCTGCGAATGGAATCAAAGAAAAACGCTTTTTAGACGGAGGTTTTTAGAGGAAATAAACAGTCTTTAAAGGCACTGAACACGTTTGGTATTTGTCAAAGACCAGTGTTCTCACCTGGTGTATCCCAACGTATGCATAAAATAACAAGCCTGTGAACATTTGGGCTCAATTGGTCATCGAAGTTGCAAGAAAATGATGAAAGAAAAAACACCCTTGTTGTACAAATTTGTGTGCTTTCAGATAGGAATAAAAGGCTTTTTGCTAGAAGTTTTTATTGTTTTAGTGAGAAATTACCTCCTTCTCTCATAAACTACGTTACTTCAGAGGGAGTCGTTTCCTACAATGTTTTATACTATCAACATCTCTCCGTTGCTTGTTACCAAGTAAGTTTTTATGCTAATATTTGTTTTGAGTCATTACCAAACGTGTACGATACCTTTAAGTATTGTAGCTTCGAAGATGTGTAAATTCATGTTTAAACTAATAGATGTTAAATTTGCATCGGAGACAATTATTTGGTTTTATTATTTAGTCTGTAAAGCACTGTATACCCAGTACTTTCCCGAGTCCTGTGAAACAAAATCAACAGGCATAATAACTCGGGTGGGATTCGAACCCACGACCTTTGCCATTCTAGAGCAGAAATTCATCATTTGTTTGCAGCACAGTTTTGTGTTGGATTATGTAGAGAGGATAAACACACTTTTTAGTTTGTAAAATCTATTAAATAAAACTAGTCCTACCAATTATCGTTCCAAAGATCTCAACTTCGCACATACTCAGTCGCCCGTTGCCTTCGATGAATACATAACGACCGACTAAATCACGCAGGCAATCAATCAGCAAGGGGGTGTGGCTGGTTAAATCTTCCAAACGGAGGGGGTTCCCACACGCTGCTCCTGTATTTATAAATGGCTCTCCACTGACAACCACCTGTGCCCCTTTCAACCTTGTCCCTGCATCGAGAGAATCACATTTCAATTTTATACGGAGCTCTTCAAGTGCCACACGACAAGTTGAGATCCTGAGACGATTCATATCATGGATGATGACATCCCAAAGTAAGATGTCGACATCCCAATATATTTCATCTTAGGATGTCGACAATATAAGAGTACGATGATGTCGACTTCCCGAGATAAACTATCTTGGGATGATGACTTTCTGAAAAATGTCGAGAACCCAAGATTTAATTATCTTTGGAAGACAACGTCTTACTTTCAGGGTGTCACCATCCCGCAGTAAATTTATCTCAGGATGTCAACAAGTTGGATGGCACTTCTAAAGCTCCGTATAATTCAGACTGCCTTGAATCAGATGACAGTAGACATTCTAAATTTCAACCCATAAGACATCCCATGGAAGAACAACGAAAGTTATTTGGCTATAGTGTCCCTATTGTATTGTGAACTAAAATATAACTCTAGTTACAGTCAGGGTCAAGTTTAAACTAATGCAAAAGTCGTTTACACAAGACCAAAATAAAAAACAGCTAATCACAAAAGAAAACAAAATAATTCGTGTCCTATCCTTTCTAGAGTAGGACCAGTCATCTATTAAAGGTATCGTACACGTTTGGTAATGACTCAAAACAAATATTAGCGTAACACCTTACTTTGTAACAAGCAACGTAGAGCTGTTGATAGTATAAAACATTGTATGAAACGACTCCCTCTGAAGTAACGTAGTTTTTGAGAAAGAGGTAATTTCTCACTAAAATAATAAAAACTTCTTGCAAAAAGTTTTTATTCCTATCTGAAAGCACACAAATTTGTACAACAAGGGTATTTTTTTTCCCATCATTTTCTTGCAAATTCGATGACCAATTGAGCCCAAATTTTCACAGGCTTGCTATTTTATGCATATTTTGGGATACACCAAGTGAGAACACTGGTCTTTGACAATTTCCAAACGTGTTCAGTGCCTTTAAAACTGAAGGTAATATGGACGCACGATTTCAATATAGTGCCGGAATTTGAAAAGAATAATAAAATAATAAAATAACTCTCAGCAGATGAGAACACCTACATTCGTCCAAATCAGGAAAGGTGCTGATGACGACCTTCGTTACGGTGAAGTGATCCCCAAGGTCAACCATCCACAAAGGCTTGCTTTCCTCATCTAAACAAAATGATTGAAATGTAAATTCTCAAAGTAATGTTGTCATCATGTCAGCGCAGTGTTTTAATAAGGACCCTATTGTTGCAAATAGAGGGCAGGGTGGGGTTACTCGTTCAGGAAATTTAAAGGTCCCGGAGCTGTGTATTGACAGAGTTGCGATGTGGAGGGACCAGTGTTCTTTGGTCACGTGGTTGCTGGACGCCATTTTTCGGTCCAAATGCATGCAGCACGACCCAATGTGCAGTCCAGTCTCTGGCACTCTGTGTGTGCACATGCGTTTTGGGGGTCGTTTTGGGGTGGGTTTTTTTTGTGGGTTTTATTTGGGGGGGGGGACACACCGAAAATTGCTTCTATCGCAAGTTGTCGCAACTCTCTCAATACCATAGAGTTATATAACAGAAATAGTGGGAGCACTTTAATTACACACACGTAACTGCGCTGGCCCACCATCCATGGGCTCGAATCCCTATGGGTAAATTATATACAAATTTCCCCTTGCAAAATGTTAGCTGTGTGTTACTGGTGTGTTAACTGTGTTATACGTTGGGTCAAAAAGGCTTCTTGTCGGGTCGTGTCACATGGTTTTGTACGCCCTCTAGTTACTCTATATGCTCATACACAGCTCTGAAAGAGCCTAATACAGTGCGCCACCACGAGTTGTCCCGTAAATATATTTTTTTCACAATGTGTGCGTGGGAAAATTTACACCTTAGGCATGTATTCTTGGGTGGGGGGGTCACCTTTGTCAAGCAAGTCATGTCCATGGTTGAATTTGCAAAAACGAGCACACATTAGACAAGTTTAAACCCACTTTGGGTTTTGGGGTTGTTGTTTTTTTGTTTGTTTTCTCAGTAAAATATGATAATGATTGCATGTATTCGCAAGGCTTCCAGAATAATTTTGCTCAGCGCAAAACTGCCGCATTATCATTAAAAAAAAATTGGATTTCCTCGCCAGAGTGAACTCTTACAGTTTTAGCTATGATTGTAATTTATTCCTGAATTATTTGAGATATTATTTAGTTTGGCTGTACACGGCAGTCAAGCAAGGGGTTTTTTTCCTAATGTTCTCAGCTGCAATCACATTTGGTGCTCGATATGTGGCTCATTAAACCTCTTCCTAATCCTATTGAGTTCTAGGAATCTCAGGAATTCTCTCGAGGATTTTTAGGGAGGGTACTTCTGTACAAGAGGAAAAGAGTGCGTTAACGTATGGGGATATTTGTGGGACACCCTCTGCCACATTATCGAGCATGGTATACCTGGGCAGCAATACGTACTAGTCTGACTGCAGGTGAAGTCTAGGACACCGTCCACTGAGGCCGATGCGTTACGGGTGAGAACGCTGCTCTGCAAGGTCTGTTGCCCCTCAAGATTTGGATTCGGCCCTGTAATATAGTATACACACAAATCGTATTCGAAGTAAACGAATCAATTGACGCCATTGACATAGCTCATCCTATGTGTATTGAAAACTTAACAATACTTAACTCTCTTGACTAACGAGGTGCTATGTTTTCTTGTGTAACTTTTCTTGTGTCTTTTAGGAAGATCGATGGTGTACGGTATTCATTGTGCCGTTCACCGTTATAAGACACGGGTGTTTTCTAGCTCCGGACCCGTTAGAAGTAACCAGACACAGCTTGAGCGAGACTAAACCTCCCGTGTTCTTAAAGGTATATAGGGTCATACAATTGGTAAGTATAGGCTAGTCCAAAAATTAATGATCATACAAACCTTAGTAAGAAGCACTGCAACTGTTGATAAAACAATATTTTGAGAAAGGAATCCCTTCGAAGTAATATGGTTTTAACAATTTTTCACCCCAAAAACATTTAAATCTGATTCATGCATGAATCGTTTCTCGGATTTCTGAGGGTTGGTGTCCGTTCGAGAATGCTGCGGCCAGAGATGCGGTCGGTACCCGCTGCCACCTCGTCGAATGTGGATGGATTCGGCGTTCTTGTGAAAATTCAGTGACAGTTTTTTGCTGTTTTCTCAGCAAGTATACACTGTATTCAGTTGAAACTTTCACATGTGACTTTTATTGTATCTTTCTTTATAATGTTGACTTTAAAAAAGCACTATGCTGACAAAACCAATCTATGACCCAATCTTTAATTCGTATTTATTTTATGATATCAAACTGATTTTGAGGTCAACCTTGTTTTAAGAAATCTTACAAAAAAATGTCTTGTCTCTAATTATCTTGTAGCTTCTTCTCTTTTTGTCCTTCACCTCTATGATAGTTAAGATTTTCCTTCTTGTTCCATCATAGCTCAGCTGGTGGTTTCTCTGTTCGTTTGTCCTGTTTCGTCCCTGTCTGTACGTTCTGTTGTAGCTTAAGTTCTGTTCAGTAGTCCATTATGTTGTTTTGTAAGGCATTTCTATACTGGACTTTGTATTTTGAATATGCATCTATTTTTGCCTCTGTTTTCGTTGTGTTTTATATATAACTATTATTCTAGAAGTTCTTTATACACCTTTGTTCAACATACCATCTTTATAATTACTTGTATGTACATTTTGCAAATATGGAAATAAATGTCGAATTGAATTGAATTGAATTGACTTGCCATGTTTAGCGAAAGCAGACAGTTGACAGAACGCCAAGATGCCGAGTTTTCCTTCAATGCTGAGGCTGAGGTACCGGCCGTAAGCTTCATCATCGCATATGATATCGATGCCTAGCACTGAGGGTGATTCCAGGACCGGACTACCACACGGGTCACCGGAGCCTTTATCCATGATGCTGCTCACGCGAAATTGAGCACCGGTGACATTGGTCTCTGAAAAGTAACCAATTTTCACGGTACTCAAATTATAATAATTACCACAAACGTGTTGTAATGTGAGGTGATTTGAAGAAGCTGGTCCTCCCTCAATAGCGTTTAAACGTTGGGCACATTAAGGCCACGTCATACGAGGCAATTTACTGGCAACTACTTCCAGGCAACTTCCAAGAAGAAAGTCATTTACATTTCAGTTTTCTCATTATTTTGGGGGGGACAGTGAGTTATTTTTTGTGTTGCCCTAGAGTTTCTTGTGCGTACAGTGCAGTTGGTTGCCTCCAAGTTGCCTGACAGAATTGCCATGTGTGACATGGACTTTCTTAAAATAATAGCACCAAAACAACACCCTCTCATGGTGTTATTACTGAGTTACCATGCTTTCAACTTCAAAGTCTAAATTTCCCTCAACGTTAAAATGGGTATATGAAGTGTGTATACCAATTCACAGCCATATTAGGGATTTTGGTGCAGTTTGGGCCATGGGCCAGGTATCCATGGTGGATGACGTCACACATTGCAAATCGTAGTGCACAGCCATATTAGGGATTTTGGTGCGGTTTGGGCCGTGGGCCAGGTATCCATGGTGGATGACGTCACACATTGTAAATTGTATAGTGAACGGCGCCGAAATAATAAAATATTCAATACACGATACCAATTGGCGATTAATTTCATTAGAGAAATATAATTCTTACTTCCGACTCCGCAGGGTGAGACGACCAGTCTCTCGATACAGAAAGACTTTCCCATGTCGACAGTCCACCAAGGCTCAAGCTCGTAGTCTAGTTTTAGTTCAAATCAAACATACGTAAATGTTAACAACACAAACTATTCGGTAGCATACATTAAACAGATATATAGACCTAGATAGATGGATATAAATATGCAACGAAACATAATATGAAAAGAAAAACTATGCATAACATGTGTTAATTATTGTTGTTTACCTGTGCTCATTCTGGTGTTTTGATTCAGATCTACACCGAAATGACCAAATGCAGGGGAAGAGGTTGAGCTTTGGAACGCCTCTTTTTCATGTGACAAAACATCTGTATTGGGACAATGGGTATAAATTGTGTTTATGAAAGCATGTTTAACAGGATTTTTAAAAATATAAAAATATACTCCCATTTTATCACCGACATCATTGTCCGCTGTTATTTTGGTCTTTTATTGGTTGTCACAGTCATTTATGGTCATGTTTAAATGGTCACTTAAAATTTCACTTGTCACGTTCACTTCTCTTTTCATGTTAGATTTAACTTTCGTCGCTATCATTAAAGAAGCACGTTGCCTTCGAATTGGGCACTTTGAACGGTTATTTTGAAATCAATATGCCACGAGGGTTTTTCTCCGGGGCTTTCGGTTTTCCTCCCTCCGAAAAAAATCAAACACTTTCGATCTCTGGCTGTTCTTATATGGGTCAATGTGGCTGGCTGCCCAAGGCAGCTCGAACACATTGTAGCCGCGTCCTTCGCAAGCTGCAAGTAAGGATGATCAGCCTCCCGAATTATTGTATATATGGTTAAATAGATATGTTAAAACTAGAATAATGTTTCAAATAAATATAAATTGTATGGTTTTTTTGTCCATTTTATGACAGAGGACGGTCCGCTATTTTGTAGAACCAAATTTTTGACTCCACAAAATGGCGGCCCGTATGATCGACTGGTTGTACTTTAAGAGGCAAGTTTATGTTTTTATAGTCAATACTCATTTTAATTACAAAACACTGTAGGTGTTTTTAAGCATTAAAAACACTCTTGAAAAACATAAGGAGCAACTCGAAACAGCAAAATCTTGAGAGATTTGAAGGCAATGTGCCCCTTAAGGCAAAATTTGGTCATCGTCATCGTGGTAGCCACTTCTGCCAAAGCCCCGATCGTTACTATAATTTTCAGCGCCGTCATACAAAACACCCAACCTATCTTATGAAGCTTTTACCCCGATCAATCCAGTCGACGCGCCGTCGTTTCCCAAAGGCAATGATGGGCTGGGTCAACTCTACTCCTTGGAGAATACTTTCGAGATTTTGACGCGCAAAGACGAGCCAACCAGAAACGGGGAAATCTCCTCTCTTTTCCATGGAGTGTATCCCAAGAAACTCGACACTTAAAGGGAAAGATATCAATCATCAGTTCTAGTTGGGTTAATATTTGATGACAGGTAAACCAGCTAACAGAATTCGCCGTATTTTTGACCGCGTGAGGGCGTTTGTGGACAAATGTTTACGTTATGAAAAACAAGTAAACAAACGGGTTTTTTTCATTTTTGTTATTATTATGTTTATGTATTTCGTCAAATGATGCAAGAAAACTACATACAGGCAATTAAAATAAAATGAAACTGTAATTGTGATGCAAGACATTCCCTGAAGAAAGCGCCCTCATGCGGTCAAAAATATGGTCAATTTATCTTTACACTGCGAAAATTGGGGTGTTAAAACTGACACCATAGGTGTTGTCATAGATACCCACTAGAGAATCAAAATTATCATTAATTTCAACAGAGGAAACGCTCTAAAAAAATTCCCGGGTTATAGTTATCCCGGATTTCAAATCCCAGGGGGTCCTGGATCGATCCATTTCCGAGTCAGGCTGACCCGGCAAATGGTTGAAATTTGATTTTTAACTCGGATTTTGCGTCATTTTGACCAATTTCTGGGTCATTTGACACAGATTTCGGGTCATACTGGCACAAAAATGGGTCAGACCCAAGACCCGGATCCTGTCAATTCTGACCCGGATTTTTTTAAGAGTGCAATTTTAACATCACATCACCAGTAATCGCTTCATTATAATTTACATCAAAGTATGTGGCACATTATTTTATACCACTCTTCCTTATACTACACGGTTTTTGTCAGTAGCACTAGTATTATACTCACCCCGGGCCTTCCAAGTTCAGTTTGAAAACAGCTTTAGAGTCTAGATCGGACCACGGGGAGTTCAGAAGTCGATCGTAGACAAACCATGATGTGTTATTGCAACCTCTGGCGTCAAACGACAGTACAAGAACTTGATCAATCAAATGGCTCACAACGGAAATGTTGACCTGTGTGTTTGCATGTAAAAAAAATAACCCCCAAAAAACATTAAGTTCAATCAACATAGCCAAGTCAGTTTAAGAATACGGAAAAAATCCATTAAGAAATGTTAATATTTTTGCATAGTTCACCCGCTCACCCTCACCCTGTCGCTCCCCCTCCCCCCTCTGCCCCTCTCTTTTTACACCGTTCAGTCTGTCTTGGGTTGGGTTGCCTGAGCAGTGCCTTTCCTACACGCACTTCCAAAATACAGCTTGCATGTGAGTTTTTGTATTACTCGTTGTCAATTCGGTGCCACACCATATCACACCTTTGTTGTTTTTCTTTGTATATAGTTCGTTCCTTTACATTCTTTTTTTGTTTGGTATTTTCATTATCTTTTTTATTTTTTACTCATTTGCGAAGAACTTGGTTGCATCTCCTTTGTTTAATCAACTAAGCTTCACACTTTCAGTGCTTGTTTGTTCCACGGTGCTTAAGTCTATATTGATATAAAGCGCGTATGGGCACTTTATTTTGTAAGAAGCTTTGTCAACAAGACCATCATCCACTTAAACAGCACTGTCCGTTTACCTGCTGGACGCCAAGGCGGTTCCAATCACCAAGTACGGCAAGGTTCGGTGCAAACTCATTCTGTTCTGATTGATTGTAACTGGCCACATCTATCCATTTGGTGGCCGATGCTTCATTCATCTTATCTGCAGAGAGGCAGAATAAAAATGAAAATATTTATGATTATTATTATGTATTCCTTTTATGTTCTTATTATTGCGTCCGAAAACGTTCACAGAGTCCAATATCATTGTGTACTGCTTAGAGTTCTGCACTTATACGGCACCCTGAAAAGTGTGTGATTCTTATTGATCGTAGGCCCAGATTCATATGTAAACAGTGTCATGACATTGGGCTCAGTTTACCCTCACGTATTATATGGGAATTATATATTCATTTGAATCTCCCAAAAGAAACATATAATTCAAATCCTACGACAATTAAATAGAAATATCAGCCACAATTGTTATTTTAAAGTATCATTGTCGAGCATGATAATAATTATAACTGTATTGTGCGTAGTTCATAGACATTTGCAAATGTTTGGAACAGTTATATACCTTTTCCATTTTGTTACTGAATTAAATTTGTTTACTCTCAGAATTTCTTGTCATCGTTTATCCATTTTAAGGCCACCTTTAATCCTGAAATTTAGGACATTATAATTATGCAGACTTCATAAAATGGATAATAGTTTAGAAATTGGAATAAAATGCTGTGTCCTACCGCAATTGAAGTTGCGTTGAATAACATCAGTTTCAGCTTCAAACAACAACTGTTTGGTGTGTACCTGCCGATAGACATGCTGTACAGGTTGAATGTTAATTCCTCCAAGCACAATCATGGAACAGTCGCACGGTTCAGCAGCAGAAACCGTGACCCATTTTAGCGTCATGTCTTTACTTCGCTCATTGCCGACTAAGCAGACATGAGCCTTGCTAGTTACAAGGCAGAGAGCTGTTGATTAATTAACATTTTGAAGGAAATATTGTAAAAAGTTATACATTAAAATTATATGTGCATTGTCGCAGAGTATAATTACGAGGTGAAATCGGGACTATTGCATTTCACGAGGCGAAAGCCAAGTGAAATGGTATAGCCAGATTTCACTGAATGGTTATATTCTGCGACAATGCACGAAGGAAATGCATTCAATATTTGTTTTATATAATTCACACATAGATTCCTGTTATTTGAATTTTGTTCACAATAAACCCAGAATAGATACGCAAACTCTTCCAACCCACACTCTAAAAATTCTTTTAAAAAAACCTTCTAAACAAAGTGGACGACTCCATGTAAAACCAACCTTGTCCATAACACAAGCTTGCCTCGTTCGGACAAACGGGCGGGGAACGATTTTTTTGACAACGACGCTGCAAAGCGTCCAATAGTTATCCATTTTGGACTCCAATATTAGATTTTGGAGCGTCGCAGCATAATGGCAAAATAAAGGATGACATGTGACGCGTGTTCCACCAATCAACTGACAATGATCTGTGTGTGTAGTTTATAAATCATTTTATAGTGTGTTTTGTAAATATTAGCCTGCCCTGATGATGTCTCTGTGCACACTTTAAAAGGGTCTGTATACGTTTGGTAATGACTCTGAAAATGAATGGCCATACAAACTTACTTGGTAAGAAGTACAGCAGCTTTGGATAGTATTTGAGAAACTTTTCATTTCGAAGTACTGCGGTTATGGAAAAAGATATCCCTTTTTATCCCCAAAATTTGAATCTGAGAAGCGTTACTAAAGTAACGGTAACGTTTATCAGATAGTGTATTCCAACTGCAGATTATTCTTCCTGCGTGGACATAACCGCTCCAGATTTTCGACAATATCTCAAAAAGGCTACCATGCTACATATGATTGAAACAAACAGTGGGTTCCACTTACCAAACGTATACAATTCCTATAAGGGATATGACACTGCACGTGTTTCTCGCTTAATATTCCGTTTTAGAATTAGACTTACCAAGTATCAGTAAGCTCATTCCAGTCATGATCGTCTATGAACAAACTGCACGGCAACTTCACGGTGTCAAATAATAAACCTGTAAATACAGCATACCATACAAAGAGGAAAACATTTGAGAACTCACCTACCAAATCGAAGAGTTGGATGGTTTCTATTTAAATGCGCTGCTTGTGCATTTACCGCCACACTCACACTCTAAAAAACAAACGGGTCAGAATTAACCCGGTTCCGAGTCCCAGGGGCCTGACCCATTTCTCGGTCAGGCTCACCCGGAATCTGTGCTAAAATGACACAGAAATGGGTCAAACCGTCGCAGAATCCGAGCTAAAATCATATTTAAACCTGTTTCCGGGTCATCCTGACCCAGATAATGCGTCAGCCCCCCTAGGACCCGAATTCTGGATCAATTTTGACCTGGGAGTTTTTAAAGTACACATTAGACGCAAACATCTTGAAGTTTCATGTTTAAGATTTACCGGTAGCTAATGATTTTTTTAAAATATGTATTTCAATCAGAAACAAATGTTAACTTTTGATTTCCATTTTGCATTAGATAGGTATACACTAAGTGATCGTTCTTCTCTACCATTGACAATAATTGTTTAGCTAGATATCCTCTGTTCAGGCTCGGATGTCATACAAATTTTCATGACACTTTCGCAACGGAAAAAAGTCTGATAAGAAATATTTCCGTATGCAAATTACTTTCTAGAACTGACATTTTACACCTATCACAGAGCAATGTGTAATCACAGTTGTAAAACAAACACATGTGCACAAACGGTATTTTCACAGGTACATTGTATGGGAAAATGTTTCCTGTATTAGAAATTGTGTACTTTCCTAAAAACCAAATCGTAGGTTTACGACACGCAAGGAATATGATGAAATCTGCTTCAGGGCGGTTTTTATAAACCTAGGTTTTATGGAAAACTGGTGTTATTTCTGAGACTTGAAATTTTTGAAAATGAGCAATAAAGGAATGTTAATCTTACCTTCTCGGAACACATGAAGCTTAACGAGAACGTGTTCAAATCGTAACTCAGGCTACATTCTTCCCCGAGACCGTTGGCTTACCTGGCAAATCAACAAACCGCCCCTTCAAACGCCTTGACGGTGATTAGTAGGCCTAAACGAAATTCCATGACGCAAGTTAAAAACCCTGCTATTCAGCCTTCCGAAATTGATTTTCCAAATTTCAAACGTTTTGGTAATTAAAAAGTCATCTTCAGGGAAAATCGATACTTGCGATGATTGGGTAAAGTTATCAGCAGAGATGACACAATCAACAGTTGAAACCTTGCGCTCTGAGTGATTGGCGCCAAATAATGATATTATTGACATCAGCTTTGGTAGTAAGTAATTAGAGCAGCCAGAGGTCGCGATTATTTAATTGACCTTAACATTTTGTTTATAGGGCCCTATTAAAGGCCCTGTACACTATTGGTAAGATCGAAAAACACAAATGTTCACAGATTCACACATAACTAACATGATTTAAAGTAAATAATGGTAGAAAGGGTTCCTTAAAATATTTCTGCCTAAAATGCTATCGTTTCTGAGAAATGAGTAAAACAATAGTTTTTATCACCGTGATAATAAACTCGATGTTTGAAAAAAAGAAAACACATAAGGACTCTTTTCATTATTTTCTCGTGACCTCGATGACCAATTGAGCTCAAATTTTCACAGGTTTGTTATTTCATGTATATGGCTAATCACACAAAACATGAACTTTGTTTGCGACTTTTTTGTCAGCTCTACCAATCCTGTATAATACCTTTAAAGGAAAACATACAAAACTGTTTCTCTGAGACCTCCTCTCACTATTCAAAGGTCTCGGTGTGTCTGCAGTGGAATCGCGCCCTCTGTTGCTAATGTATTGACGAAAACGAAAACAGAACCCTGGGGACCCAAAGGTTTTTTAATAACATTAAGGGGTGAGTTTTGTAATAGAGGAGATTAAGCAAAGGGTTAAGGCTGAGGCTGCAAAAGTGAATAGGTATGGCGACAGAGGTCGCTATTTATGTATGACAAAATTGGGCTCAGTCAGTGGGTGTTAGACTTAGTTTGTCCCCATGTTTATATTTTTTTGAGATTTTTCAAAATGTGACATAGTGTCACAAGGGGCTCCCCGGAGTTTTAAAACCGTATTATGCGAACTCTTTGCCGTGTTATTCCACACACACCAAAATCAAAGCATTTTTTGTTTCACAGAACTGTGGAGTTATATAATGAGTTGATGACAATAATAATGTTTTCCATCACATGTTTTTCAAATTATGCAAAATGTTCAAATGGTACTCATTCAAGCCGCGCCTTCGTTTTCTCTGCAGCAGTTTTGTTTCATCCTGTCAGAGTGTGCGTCCCCCCATTGTTTCTGTTCTTTATCACACTATTTTCCTCTTGTACAGAAGTACCCCCTAAAATCCTTTTAAGAATTCCTGAGATTGCCAGAACACAATGAAGACACACCAAGAGGGGGGTACACCACATCGAGCACCAATGTGCTATAGCAAAAGGCAAGCCTTTGTGCTGAACCCGAACACCCACCTTAACATAAGTGTTGTCAACTCCCTCCAAACCTCTCAGACAAATGGCAGCTGTCTTGAACTCCTCCTTCATCCCTCTCATCCCTTCCTTCTCTCTGCTTACACCATCCAAGAAGAAGTTGCTTAGGAAACCCACATGAAATGGTAGCTACTCCCTGTATCCAGCCCCTCCCATCAACCCACCCCTATATGCCCTTCATCAACCACTCACAATCCTTCAAATAAAGGGACTGCACAAAGATTACACGGTGGCAACTTCAAAACACCAAACAATTTTAATTCAATCAAAGATAATATAATTTTTAGAAGCTGTTAATTTCGTTACATACAGTCAATGTTGCCAATAAATGTCTTACCTAACGGGCATTACAGTCAATATACAACTCATAAACGACCGAGCAACTCACCAATATTTTAAAGAAAGATATAGTATTCCATATGTACAACACGCATAAATATTATAAACGATATATAGCTCTGAAATGTTACATATAATTACAATTCAATTCGTAGTCAACAATAAACCTTGTATCAATGTGCCATAAACACCATATAAATGATGAATACATCAAAAGTACATAGTTAAATGGCGCCCGTCCTAAATTACTGACAAACCATCTTATTATATTTATTATAATATTTAAAATATATCAGAATCACTTTCTTAATTCAAAAAATTGTCTATTTCAATTTGTTTACACTACTTTCATTAAAAAAAATACCTTAAAGTTAATTATTTCTCTAGTTTATAACAGGCTTTATAATCTAATAAAATTCCTCACTCAGATATAAAAAAACACACAAGGCTGTGTCACAAACAAAGTTGCAATTGAAAAAAACAAAATGCAGTTGATACCATAATGTCTTCCTTTTCTGACTGTTCATCATCAAACACATTTTCAGTGAGCCATAAGTTGGTTCTTGTCAAAAAACACTATAAATTACCAACATAAAAATGTCTGATGATTTGACAGATTTGACGCAATTTGTGTGTGTGAATAATGCCGATTCTTGTTTTCAGTCACAATGAGTGTTGAGTCGGAGAAAACAGTGTCAAACTCGTAGATGTCTCGATTTTGTCCCCGAATGACGGCCGTCGAACAGAGATGGTCCAGTGGACTTCTACTTTATGGGGAGCAGTTGTCACCAAGACCAAAGCGATGGACAATAGCCTTAGCTAAACTATCCCGTAATCAGTTTTCAGGAGATTATTTCATTTGAACTGATATCGTCAGGTGGTTGTAAGCGAGCTCCAAAAAAAATACAATTGAAATCAGCTCATCGTAAAGGTTCTAATCTCTTAAAATGTAAAAATTAGTATACAAAAAAGGCATGCCATTGAGGTAGTACTAGTACTCTCGAAAGAAATTTGCGTCGGGGTGGGGTGTCTACCCGTTGAATCCGAGGACTTTAACTAAATGGATCAGGGTGTTTTGACAGAGTGAGGACGCCCTCGCTTCTCTTTCTTGTACAAAACCAACGTGAACGTCGCATTAAAAAAACGGTCCAAACATTGGGAGAACAAAGAGAAGTCCTCAATTTACGGGGTTGGCAAACTTGTGTGTGTGGGGGGGGGGATATTATTTTTAGGACCGTGTTAATTTCATATAAGCGTCAAAATGTGTAACACTCCGAGTGAATTTAATTAAGTTCCACGACGAATATCCACAATTTGGTGTTTCAGAGCCAACTCTCAAGGATGTACTAAATGAAAAGTTTTGCCTTCTTTACTGACACTGTACAATTCACTCCAATCAAATGTCCGTACATAATGATTTACACAAAGTTTGACAATTTCAACTATACTGCAGAATAATATGAAGTGTCACATCAATTGACATTATTTGGAAAACTTAGCACAAAATATTATCTCACGATTAAACTTGGATACGTAGCTGCAAATTCAGATCATTATCAATAGCTAAATACATCGGACACATATTGAGCTGCAAAATAAATGTCTGAGCTCGAAGAAGCCTTTGAACGTTTGAAGAGAGATTTCCAAAAAATCGGCATTAAAATCAAGATTAAGCCTTAGGATTAAAATCACATAATATAAAAATGTTTGTAAACATTTAATCATAATTATACAGTTACTATGACGTTTTTTTATAATATTATATTGTGCTTATTCGACCTCAATTTATTCTCACAATCGGTTGGAAGACGTTTCCCTTTCTCAGTAGACAACAACTTCGTTAATACCAAGAGAGCACATGGTTATAGCCCTTTATATCTCACCAAAGCTCCAGCGCATTATGCTGACAAGAGATTACGGGCGAACGACACCTGTGCCCGATTTCATAGAGCTGCTTAAGCAAAAAAAGTAGCTAAGCACAATAAAATTATGCTTACCAGAATAGGGTTGTCATTTCACATGTATCATGTGGTACTGTTATCCTGCTTATTTTGTTGATTGTGAAAAATTGTGAAAATTGTGAAAAAGTGTTCTGTATACGTTTGGATACCATAAAACCAGCCTGTGAAAATATCATTTCAAAAGGTGGTAGCGTTTTTGAGATATTGCGAAAATCTGGAGCGGTTATGTCCACGCAGGAAGAATAATCTGCAATTGGAATACACAATATGAGAAACGTTACTGCAGTAACGCTTCTCAGATTCAAAATTTTGGGGGATAAAAAGTGATATCTTTTTCCAGGCTGTACTTCTTACCAAGTAAGTTTTTAATGCCAATCATTTTCCGAGTCATTACCAAACGTGTACAGACCCAAAGCAGCTCTATGAAAATTCATCAAAAATGTCAATCAAAACCACGTAGTCATTACAAATTAAAATAGCCGTCAATTAACGAAGTGCCAAAGACTGTGCTCAGTTGTGGCTGAAACACAACATCTAGCGTGTGTGGACACGATAAGAAGAAGACCGAAGGCATGACATTACTGAATTAAGGTGTGTGTACAAAAAGTTTGTCAGGTGACGCAACTTTCGCGGAGGCGTTATTTTCACTTGTCTCAGGACATTAATTAAAGATATCTATATAGAACCTTTTACATGTACTCAATTTTATCGAAAAGGTATCATGACTAAATCTTATCATTCATTTATCGCACTATAAAAAGTTGCTGGTCGGCTGTGCTTTCTTTCTTTTCAAAAAAGCTCAGTCTTGCACTTTTTCACGACGTTTGTTTGTACGAGAGTTTTGAAGTTGTATTTGTGGTTATTGTGAAAATGTCGTTGTTATTAAACATATGTTAAAACATGAGACGTATTGTTGGCTCTAACAACACTGAAATGAATGTGTGATAATTAAAGTACTACTTAGTTTAACTGTCTTTCTGTGATCGCTGACAACATTTAAAGAGTTATTTGAAATCTTTTTGTAAAGCTTGCAGCGTCTGTTGCATCGTTCATCGTACATCGTTCATTAACAATCCATTGGTACAGTCTCTTATCGAGCAGTGGGTACCTGCGAATTGAGATTGATAACGTGAATGGTTACCAACCATTGCACCCATTGGCTGCCGGTGCTGCATACTCCAAACGAGATGAGATGGTTTCAGGAAAGCTTAAGGCTCGATGAATATTTGTTGTAGTAATAGTAAATAAGCGCTTTGATACTTGGATTAAACGCCCATACCTTTTATCACTATTGTAGTTATTATTATTAGTATATTGATATTATTATCAAAAAGCCAAAATGTACAAAAACGATTTAAAATTTGGTGTACTTTTATAACTCTATATTTAAGTGACTTAAATTTTCAAAAAGTAACTAATTTAAGTGTTTTTCCACCGTTCAAGAAAATACCTGAAGAATATAGAAAAACACTTGTCTGACATTCTATGATTCAGAGAAAAACATCGAATGTTCGTTGATCTTGTTGTTAGAGATCCTTGTGTTGGATACTTCTTTATACATATACAAACTGATCTAGTCAACTGGGAACGTAAACTTCCAAAACTGTTCGGTTCCAAGACTGGTTCCCGCCCGATGCTATAGACTGGTTCTTGTTTCGCTAGAGAGAGAGAGAGAACCTAAAGGTGTCGTTAATCTTGTAGAGTGTGCCACATCGCTACGGGTTTCCTCAGTGACTGCGACATGTCGTTCCAGTGGGTTTTGCCGAGACCAGTACACTCCGGCCCGACGGCTACCATGCCCATCTTCCCGCTCTGACCTAAAAGGTCGTAGTCGACTACTATTACCTAAAAGACAAAAAACAAAAGGCAGTACCAATGTTTGTTTGGAACCTTCAGATTGTCATGGTTTACACAAGCATGTATTTTACTATGTTGTAAGGTGTGTGTTACGTTCATTTAAAAGTATTATACAGGATTGGTATAAGGATAAAAAACATCATTTAAGTTTAATTTTAGTCAGAAAGCTTAGCGAAGTTCATAAATGCACATCGCGCGTGCGCACTAACACTACTGGTTGGCAAAATGAGGGAATATTGCGCCTTTTGCAATAGTCCGGTGGCTTAGGGCCAATTTTCGTCAAAATTGTGACACGCTGGATTAAAGCGCCAAATTGTGTACAGTTATTCTATAGGTCCCATAGAACCATTCTAGAGGGGGTGCCCGGTTTGGGTGACCTAGGTCAAGGTCAGGCCGAGGTCAAAGTTCACATGGTGTAAATACTGTATAAATGAAGATACGATTGCAATTAGGTTTTTGTGCATACGCGTTGGTAAGTCTTCAAAGTGCACAACCCTATGGCGTTTGCCAACGTACAGTGATAAGTACGCATGCGTGGATGTGTTTAGCATATTTCACGGGAAACGCTTATTCCAGCCAGTCTATTTAATTGTTATTACATCAAGCAAGACTACTGAAAACATTACCTCCAAACTGCAAGATTTCAGAGAAGAAGCAGGGACATTAAAGATGATGGCCTCATTCCACACTGGGTTACAAGTGTTCTTGATTACAGTCGTCTTCTTCTTCTTGAATCTTTTCCCTCCTTGTATAAGAGTCACTTTAACAAACGGATCTGGTACCAAATCAACAAGAAAATACCACAAATGTGTCATAAAATTGTGGAACTATTGCTTTAAAATTTCCTGCTAAGCACAAATGAGCAGGATACCAGGCACAGATGGTACATATTGTGAATGGTATTGTGGCCGGTAACCTTATTCTGCTAAGCATAATTTTGTTGTGCTTAGCTACTTGTTGTGCCTAAGCAGTTATATGAAATTGGGCCCAGGGCGAATTAGAACACTGTTTTCTTCATAGGTGTACGGATACGTGTCCGTACGGTTACACCCCTATGTTCCGACACCCCTATATTCCGACACACATAGTGTATTTTCCTAGCCCTAACCCTAACCCTAGCCATGGAGGTAGGAATTCCCTCCATGCCCTAGCATGTAAATTACGAGAGGGTTCTCGGAGTATAGAGTTGTCGGAACTAGGGGTGTCGGAACATAGAGCAGTCACAGTGGCAAGGTAGTCTAATCACTTCACTTGGTATGCAAGGCACAATCCCCACTTGGTTTGTCAGGAATAAGATCTTTCTCCAATTTATCAATGTGAGGACTTTCCTTTGTCCCTCTCACTTAACACTCTTCATAGACTAAGCGCACGAAAAAATGTGAGGATACAAGAATACAAATGATTACAAAGTGAGGACAGCATTGTCCCTTTTGTGTTCATTTGTTCTGCTGTTCCAACTCTGCTGGTAATAGCATGACATGTATAGGCGTACCATACACGGCTTACATACGTCCCAAAGAGTTTTAATTCAACACTGATATAATGTCTTACCATGGAGGTAGGAATTAAATTCCTACCTCCATGGTCTTACGAAGACCAACCAGAGAGACGACATAAGGGCAATGCTATAGCACTAGCAGAGGTTGCACTAGGTTTTGACCACAAATCATCTAACTCTATCAACAGAAGTGTTCGATTTTCACGTCAAGACCTCTACTTTTTTAAACCAAAAAGCTGGTGGAGTCAAGCAAATTCAAGTGGAGAAGACAGGGAACCTCAGTTTGACTTTAACCTGCAAGTATAACCTAAAATTTCTTCCATTATGTTGGCAATAGTGTTGGCACGTAACATTGATAGTTTTTGGTGTTCTTCCCGTATAATTTTTTGATTGTAGTTCTATTCGTTATTTAAAGGCATCGTACACGTTTGGTAATTGTCAAAGACCAGTGTTCTCATTTGGTGTATTCCAACACATGCATAAAATAACAAGCCTGTGAAAATTTAGGCTCAATTGGTCATCGAAGTTGCAAGAAAATGATGAAAGAAAATATACCCTTGTTGTACAAACTTGTGTGCTTTCAGTCTTTATTCAGATAGGGAGAAATTACCTCTTTCTCAAAAACTACGTTACTTCAGAGGGAGTCGTTTCTCACAATGTTTTATAATATCAACAGCTCTCTGTTGCTCGTTACCAAGTCAGTTTTAATGCTAATATATATTTTGAGTAATTACCAAAAGTGTACGATGCCTTTAACCTTTAAAGTGCGCCTTATACTCAAGTCACCGAGTGTGCCGAAATACACCAACACAACCGCAAATTGGAGTACTTGAGTAGTTTTGTTCTGAAAGTGTGTATTAGGGCACAGTTACCGAAACAGTGGGATAAGGTGACTTTTCGTGGCACCAATGTTTGTCTTTGAGAACTGCTATCTCGGGGGGAAATGGATACAAATTGACGTTGCATACCGCCCTCTATGTTCTTCAGATCTCAAGGCAGCTGTATATCAGACCGTAACATCACCATCGTGATTATTTCCACAACGGTCGGAAATGAATATGCCTAATATTATCGTTTCAAATATGTATTTCACATCTGTGTAAACAAAATCCCCCCCCCCCCAGTGTGGGGGTTTATCGGGCAGTGGCACTATCAGAGACCCTTCACAAAATTATTTCGCAAGGTTAAAACATTTCGAAGACAGTATTGAACCTGGACGTACAGATAGTTTTGTGCATGATTGTTGAGCAAATTTTTTTATGCAACCTGGTTTTGTTTAGATTTCATTCTTGTGAAGCTCACAAAAATGGGTCTATATATAGGCCTATGTTTATTCTCCATTCGTTCTGTGGCCTAGGCAAAATCTAACATTCCAAGCATTATTTGTGTTTGACGTTTTAGACTTATTTTTATCAGCGAGCGAATAATTTAATTTTTACCGTGATACTATTCGACAAAATATGGGAAAGAGATAAAATTGGCGCAACGTTCTACATCAATTATTGTACAGGCTTTGTTTTCCTGCATGAGTGCTTTTATTTAATGACGGCATTTCTTGAAATTGTAATTCTTTGTTAAATTTTCAAGGACTTCTGGATCGGTGTCCTTGGGGAATATTGAGTAAGAACTACAGCTACGACCGAGGTGAAATATCTACGTATTGTCTGTTTCATTTCCTAAGAAAAATTGTTCAGTGAAACACTGCAAGAACAAAACATTTATTAAAATTACTTTTAAAAGCTGTATTTAAATACGATTATTAATGTAACTGAAAACTGAAAGAGGCAAAAAGGGAACGTCCAACCACATATTTATGCAAGATTTTGTTTTAAATTGCATAACAAAAAACATTTGGGCCAGGCCAATAACCAAAAGGGTATGTACTTTTTTTTGTAATAAGCAATTTAAACCTAGATACGGACAGTAAAAACCCAAAGTAGGGCTTAATACATGAACACATGTACAACACATGTACAACCTCAATTTCTTATCAAGGCATTTAAAACAAAGTGGGTCACACACCTAGGTTCCGACACCCCAATGTTCCGACACCCCAATGTATTTTCCTATATAATTCCTAACCCTAACCCTAACCCTAACCCTAACCCTAACCCTAACCCTAACCCTAGCATGTTATTTTATTTTATTTATATATTATTTATTTATTTGTTTGGGATGTATTTCTGAAGAGGATGAAAATGGTGTGTTAAAATATGGGAACATTGGGGGTGGGGGTATGTGTCGGGCATGGTATCAAGGAATGAGTACTTGATTTAAAAGAGGGTGCGTACTCATTCAAATTGTTGAAACATTAATTGACATGAAAGCAATTAGAATGCTGGTTCCCCAACTAGGAAGTGAAACAGCGCGCCGTTCAAGTTTCCCTGTTTGTCTGGTCTTAGTTAGAACGTTCCTTTATCGTGTATATCCCTATCCTGTCTTTAGAATCCTTCGACTTACCGGCGCTACCGCTGATGTCCATCGTTTTCAAATTCCGTGCTTTCATTACAACAACAGTTAGCCTCTCTGCAGTCGGTAAGTAACTGATGGAGAAAAGCAAGTCACCTAAGCTTCCTTGTCTCTGTAGGACATAGAAGAAAGATATTTGATTTCACTAAACATAGCTCTTTGACTTTGTCAACATCAACAATTTTCTCATTGTTTAAAGTCAACTTATACGATATTTCTTAAAAAGATGTTGAAAGGTGAGTTCAGTCATGTACCGGTGTGATTTCAGGATCAATTTTGGACAAGGCATTAAACCTGCAAAAAAAACCAAAAAGGTTTGATGATCACATTGCAAAAAGTGTGCTCATCAATTCTTGTTTTGTTTGCAGGTTTAATGCCCATTGTTTCATAAAGTACCGTACTGTCTCGACTTAATAAATTAATCAACAAACAGTCCAGTGTATAACACCTATAACAATTATAACTACTAAAACCAACGGGCTTCATGTTGTAAATCTTTTGTTTATTTAAATTTAAGAAACAGTTTTGAAAGTAACATACGAAGTTGCAGTTGTTTTTCATTAATTTGATAAGCATGTTATGTTCAAATTATTGCTCATTTTCAAGTTGCATTCAAGTGTTACTTACCGCTTGCGGATCTTCTAAGTCACTCCAAACATTCACTTCTCGAGACACGTCTACATCTGCCAGCGGTATTGTCACTTCACCAATCGCATCGTGTCTTGAAAATTTATCAAAGTCGTAGACGTTCATTCGAAGCGTTTTATCGTGTGTCTCCTCAAAAGTCATGGGGAATTTGAAGCTCTCGTTGAAAGAAGGGTTCAGCGTTTTCCTCTGCAGGAACGAGAATTGACAACAGCAATCGACAAAGAAATATTTAAGTTTCCGTACTGTTTCCGTTCTGGTTAATAATTTATTGGAAATAGTTGGAAAAAGGTGGTGTCTCATCGAAGATGATGCCAAGGCGTTCAATATTTAATGCAAAGCAACTCTCGTGGGTCCGAGATAAAACTCTCTCTGAAGATGTAATAATGAACAACTGGCAATATGCCGTGCAAGTTGACCTCCAGATCTCACGAGACTTAACGAGAAAAACGACTAAGAGTCAACTTAGAGTAGATGATTAAAACATCGCATGATGCCGTCAGTCACTCATTGAGTGTCCGTTTTTAATTAAACTGTCGCTACTCCACCATTTTTCTTCTTCAAATATCTAAAAAATTCAAAATTTCCAAACTACACCTAGCCAAATAGCATGCCAATTTTCTTGTTACCATCGGGGGGGGGGTTCACACACAACAAATCCATCAATGACCAGCTCTCCCGGAATTCCCATAGGAATCGTACTGCAGTTACTTGACCTTGGGTTCAATAGCCACTACTGGGTGAAATAAACTATATGGTTTCCAGAAGGCTTCTTTTGTATACTTGTACAATGGCTGTAAGCAGTGACCTGAATTTGTTTTATTTAGTCAGAAGGGTTCATATCTAATGGTTTGGACCATTTGAAAATTATTGTTTTCTTCATAAACATGTATTTCACGCTAATATCAAAACGGTCACTCAAAAAGTGACCGATGCTAAGTTAAGTTGAGTGATTCAATGCAATTTTCTTTTTAGTATATTGTTAAAAATGTCCTTCAGTAAAACATCATGTTGATCATTTAGGTCTTTTTGTTTTGTTAGGAATATAACACACAATTCACTGTCGGTCCCTCTTTGAATTTTAGTGATGTTGTGGTGAATATTGTTTCCATCCAATCTTGAAATCAACTGTTGGACTGGCTTAAAGACCAGCTTGAACGGAAACGGCAACAAGTGATCTTTGCTGAAATCTATTTCAAAAAAATTCAATAAATGAGGAAATTGAGTTCACAGGAGAGTAACAGATTATTTGTAAAAAAACAAGTAGCTGTTTAATGTTACAAAGAGGGTCAGTTGGGCTAAATTCGTTATTGCTTGGTACAATTTAACATTACAAGGAAAGTTCAAGTCCACTTTTTTTGATATTCTGCCGTTAGTTTAGCAAAATGGAAATAAAATATTCAAATTAATATAGAGTGCAATTCCAAGTGTTAAAATATTAAAACTCACGGTAGAAAAAGAATTGTGCACCCGTTAAAACCAACATAAATCCCAAAGGTTCCAGGAAATTCGGTTTGCGCAGAAATTCGGTTCGTTATAGACAATCTCACGATCTCCTATGTTTCTCTACTGATATATTAATATTCATGCCACGTACACCAGCGAGAAAAATTATCCATTGATAGTCATGCCACGTACACCAGCGAGCAAAATTCCCCATGTTGTTGTAGAAATTAAGTAGGCTTTCTGTAGCAAAACTGACTCCAAAGTGTTATTCGTTGGTACTATCACTATCACTGGTGTCATCACCTCAATTTTTTTTAATACATAAACAAACGTCTATAAATAAAGGACAAACAGAATGGATATAGGTTTTGAGGCATTGCATGGTGTGGTATCAATGTCTATTTGGCTTGAGGTAACACCATGTGTATATCTACTTTGCTGTGTAGATTTTTGTTCTTTGAGAACTTGTCTTGCTATGTATTCTACTGCCGCGGAGTAGATTTCGCATTCAACTGCCGCGCAGTAGAATTTTTTTAATTTGGGAGAATACCAAGTTCTGCATCTTGGCGGAAGGTAGGAAATCGGTCGGGACTACTACTTTTGCTCAGTGGATCGGGGGGACTTCTCGTTATTAACTTCACTGCCGTGGAGTGAGTTCTTTATTGGTCTCAACGTTTCGACTAGCTTGCTCTAGTCATCGTCAGGAGACTCTGAGGAATGGATATAATAACTACATTTACCTGAACATTTGATTGTTTGATCTTCCTTTCCGGGTCTGGTTCGAGTGACAGTTTCACATATGGATCACTGGTTCCTCCAAAATCCATCGCGGGAAGATTCTCAGCTGTGGACGAAAGTCAGCAGCAAAGCTCAAACATTTTAATTAATTAAAGAAGAAAATTGTATGTAACACAGATCGTGTGGCGTTTGGGCTTAAACCATGGCAATTATTGCTGCACAGATATTACTAACGCACAACATTCAAACGTGGAATCAAAACTTTCTACTTGCAATATTTCGTAAACTTTGGCGATAGTTGTAGCGATTATGAATTGTCATTTCGTATTATCTGCATTTGTGGATTTTTTCCCGTCTATTCCCGTCAATTCATGAATAATGACATGTTCATTCCTCTTAAACAAACTCTCAACAATCGACGTCTTCTCATTTTGATTGGAAAAACTTGGGGGTTTTTAAAGAGAATATTCATCAAAATAGTATGGTCTTCTGTAGCTATTCTTTTAAATTCCTTCAAGGTTTCCTTAAAGGTTCACATCCTCTTATCTTTCTAGAAATGTTTCGATAATTTTGAAATAACGGTCACAATTGATACCCTTTCAAAATGGGACGTGGGGCGAAGGAGTGGGTGGGGTTTAAATACCTTCAAGTAGTTTGACCACAAAATCAGACGTATTGAAGTCATATTTCAGTTTGACATGCAGCCGTCCACGCTTTCCTTTCTTCTTGGCAGTATCCGGCTTCTCCCCGCAGTTCCTCACCAGCACCTCATTGGTGCGGGCGTACAGCTCCGGTTGGACGGCACCGATGTCCGACTCGAAAGACCCTCCCACGCTGGACTCACTGGTGATGCTACGCCTATCAGCCTCATTGGGAGGTCCCAGTGAGTGACGGGACTGCGAGAGGCGCCTGAGGTCTGGCTTGGAGGCCCCGAGGGGGGTTTGACTTTGCATGGCCACAACCCCCGGCTGGACGGAGACTTTTTCCGATGGGATGAAAAACTCCTAGAATAAAAATCATGAAAAGGAAACACTGCTGAATATTGACCATAAGTTATTGTATGGACCTATACGGGACCAAACGCATGAATGAAACTCTGTTGTTTTACACCATTACTTCTTCTGGATTTAGGAGTCCTGTTTATTTATTTGTTTATATTTCTATATTTATTTATTTATTTATTTATTTATATATTCTTGTAAAATTAATTTAAAACTTCAAACTTTCAACTGTTTTGTCCATACAAATGTTTACCCCAAATGCATCTCCTTTAAGTATAAAATGTACAATGAAACACAGTTATTATCCTTTAACTAGAATCATGGCGTCGTGACCACTAATTCCAGTCTTATTCACTTTGGATTTCTTTATGATTTTGTTAGATAGTGTAGTCGTCCATGTGGTTGAGTTTCACTAACATGTGACCATGACCCTTTGAAGTTTGCCGGTGGTAGCCCCCCCCCCCCCCCATTGACATGTGTACACAAACCATGAATTATAAGGTCTGCAGTCAATACATTGTAATATATCTATCATCAGGCTAATACAATGTACGCCCCACACACTCCCCAGCCCACCACCCACTCCCCGCCCACTCCAACAACCATCACCCCCACCCCAACCCCATCACCCCCAAACAGACTTAATTACCATATAATTAAAATTGCCTTCCAATGAAGCTGGTGGGATGAGCGATACATTTTTTTGGTGCTTCATTGCGGAGGGTTTATCGGTACCTTCTCATCATTAGATTCGGTACACATAATTAATTGTCATGTTGAGTTAGGGTTTCTAAAATATCAAAGGTTCCCACTAATGTGTAGTTTTGTTTTATAACAATTATTTAATTCCCTTTATGCTATAAAAAAATACAATTTAGGAGCCGATCCAGAAACGCACAACAATAAATCAAGAGACATTAATGGAATATTTTAGATGGAACAACAGAAATAAAAAATCCTAAATCCATGACGACACAACACACATGGCCTCCTCTCGTGGACCCTCCTTTGCTCAACTCTTTGTCCTGTCAAACGCGGACCCTATTGTTTCTTCCTTTGTGATAACAATCGAGTCGTGGACTTATTGTCCCCTTTGTTATGAAGTCCTCGGTTTGAATGTCACTACAAGTACAAACAAACACAATGAGCCTTCGCCCATTGAAAGTGAATATGTATCTTGTGGCGTACAACAATCAGCAGCGTATAGCGATAGCGAGCACAACCAGCTTCAAATAACCATATTTCGAACAGTGTCGTAACTTGGGGGGGGGGCACGTTCCCCCTCACCCCAACTGATGTCCGTGCCCCCCTTCCATCCACCCTTTGAAATCTGGAGTTTCGAGATTAAACAAAAAGAGAATGTTACATTTGAACAAGTTTTTATGTGGTAATATCAATGTTTTTAAATCTTTTTCTTTCTTTTCTGTTAACACGCAGACAATGCATCTGTTCTACCCCAACGTCAGTTTACCTTATACAAAAATAGCAAATGACACACGGAGAGCGCTAAAAATGGGCTTGTTTAAGGAAAATGGAATTGAATCTACAGTTTTAATTGGCCAGAAGTGCCCCCTTAAAATAAATGGTGCACCCATTTGTGTCCGCCCTTTTATAATGTTACCCTTTTTTGGTTTCGTCGCTGATTTCGAAGCTGATTTCGAATGGTGGCAGCTGGCGTAAAGAAATTTCCAATCTTCGTTGTATTGCCATTTTGATATTTTGTTTGTCAGACACATTAGATTACCTTATACAAAAATAGCAATTGACACACGGAGAGCGCTAAAAATTGGCTTGTTTAAGAACAAAAAATTAATTGACCCTACAGTTTTAATTGGCCAGAAGTGCCCCCCTTAAAATAAATGGTGCACCCATTTGTGTCCACCCTATATAATTTTATCCTTTTTTGGTTTCGTCGCTGATTTCGAATGGTGGCAGCTGGCGTAAAGAAATTTCCAATCTTCGTTGTATTGCCATTTTGATATTTTGTTTGTCAGACTCATTAGCAATACAGAGCCTACAAATAGCCACTCCTCGTGGAGCTAGCGACGCGCAAGGCTTTTCTATTTTAAAAAGACTGCGCATCTTTAAAACTTCAACAGTAAATGAACATGTCTCTTTTTTCTAAATGATTAGGTGTTTGAAGCCCGCGCCTGTGTTTGCTGTCATTCTTTACAGCGTGGAGAAACTCGGATTTGTGATACCAGCAGTACAGGTGGTTCTAGTTTTCTGAGGAAGCCTAAATTGCCTTCATGTTTACTGAGTTTCCGCGATATCTTATCTTTGAATTATAGGTTTCCGAAATAACTTGTCACAAAATTCCTTGTTACCAAGTTCCATTATCATTGAGTTCTGTGTTTCCATGAACAAATTCCATGTTTCTGATATGAATTATCAGTCGGTAATTCAGTAACATGAAGGCAATTTAAGCTTCCGTAATAGGCGCTTTTGCATATTAGTTTGTATTTTAAGGTTGAGCACAACATTGGTAAGATTGAACAAAACAAAAAAATAAAAAAATACTTAAATGGTAATTTTGTATATAATTGGGTTATGGTAGAAAGCTTTTATTGATTTATTTTGCGTGAATTGCTACATTTTTTGTTGATCTCGCGAGATCGAAACTAATGTTCCAAAATTAGTGAAAACCTAAAAAGTAAGGCCACTATTTTCTCGTGACTCCGATGACCGATTGGAGCTTAAACTTGCAGTGACAGTTCTGTTATTTCATGTATGTTGGCTCACACGAATTGCCGATACTGCTCTTTGACAATAACCAATGTAATGTAGTGCACGTGCTCTGAATGCGTAACACACGATTTCTCAACATCGTTTTTCTTACATAAAAAAAAAAAGTGTTTCGATGATCTGCTTTACTTCGTACATTAAGCGCAATATGAAACACCTCTAGGCATTATGCCACTTCACCCCTAGCCGGGATTCTGTCCACTCCCCTCGGCCAAGGTTTTCATTATTTTGAAAGGAACAACCATGTTTCTGCATCCACTCAGATTTGTTTAGGCCTGAACTTCATTTCCTGAGTTTACCGGTCTTGAAATCAAGATTTTAAAAACTATGGCCGTCTTACCTGAGGTGGTGTGGCGAGAGTGAAATTCTTTTGAGCTTCGTGGTCCTTCCGTCTTTTCTTGCATGTTTGACAGCAGTTAGTGTACCTGTATAATATGATGGGCACCACGACCATGAGTGCTGCACCCGTGCCGAACACTACACCGATGATCACCCCAACAACCATGGTTCTCACTTACTGCACGGAAAGAATAAAAGTAGAGTGTATAATGCAAACTGTAAAACACAAAGTTACAACAAATATGTCAGTATTTGTATGAAACAACCCGCGGTGACAACATTAGAAAACAGACCTCTTAATTGCGATCCGGTCGTAGCCACTGCTAACCAACTTGACTTGCATTTCCACAATGTGAACGTCTCGTGGGCATTTGAACTTTGGGCATCGTTGCAAAGTGCGCCATTATGTTTCCTTGTTACAGTGCACGTGTTATACCCAAGGTTCCCCGAAATAACACTAATTTCTGCCAAAACAATTACAGTGGTGTTATGTTAACACCCTATGATGTTAATAATGATTCTCTCTTCGGTATATATAATGTGACAACACCCATGGTGTCAATTTTAACAAACGGTTTTGAAGTGTGGCTATGACAGGAAAAACGAATAGTCCTGTTCTTCAACGTTGTCGTTGCAGCCAACGGCCATAACTGCAACCAAAGTCGCTTGAGTCCAACACGGTTTGAATTGGCAAATGTATTGTGTAATTTGTTTGTTTTTTCTCGAAAAATTGTTCACTGTTTTAGTGTTCTGGGATCTCGAGACCGGTTTCGGTCCACCCCTCTTGAACCCATAGGTTTTGGTCTTAGTTGCGGACTTCAAGCCTTGACTGCTGGTTTTATGAAACATTTTCCTTTATCGGGTGCAAATTTCACCCTCAAATCTAGAATGAGTTACAAAGAATTCGTGCAAACGCTCATTAACATTTATTTAGAAACACAAAAACTGTCAACATTTTATGAAGGCCTGCCCAATGGCTTCCCGCACGGTGTAAACCTCTCAGATGGTACCAGCAGAAATTGAACAGAAAGGTATTCATGTGCAATGAAAGCTAAATATTTGTTTGGCCTCATAAATATTCTCCGACGGCCAATTGTTTTCCAAGGGGGACACCGAAAACCAACAACCGAATGAGTTTATTCTGTTTGCAGTTTATAAATGCAGGTGATTCAATCACGGAACAGCCGCCTGATTATCGTGATGACGTTGCAAACATTTTATATGATGCCTGGAGGTGGTCAAACTGCGTGGTTGCTTTTTCTGGGCGGACTTTATTTATTTGCCTGGGGTATGGAGCAACAAAGAGTTATGAAAAAAATTGAAATTTCCAAACTCAACCTTGTATGTTGCACGTCTTCAAGCCTTTAACCATAATTTAACTTGTTTCCTAGGTGACTGTTTCGATTTCACGTGTCGAAACAGGCAATGTGTAGACTATATAAGACGATGAACGTGTGAACTTTTTGATAAAACCCCTTGTTTTGTTGCTGCTTCTGCTACTAATCCTAATGCTGATTTCAGCTTTATAATCTCTCTCCCTCTATTTTGAAATGACAACCTTATTCTTTTGACAAACGTTATGCTGGTATGCATGTACAAGATGCGTTGATTGAGGGATGGGAATGGCTTTACTTTCCCAACAGATCAATGCCATACTATTCCTCTTCAAAAATTTCATGCAGATGAAATTCGTTTGTTGGCGTCCCTTGGGTGCATACGTAATGAGAGACCTCGTTTTTACGTGCATTAATATCGTGAATGACTTCGTGGAAAATTTTCTATTATATTATTTTATGACAAAATCGGCAAACGCATGTTGAGTGCTCTTCGGACAAGGGGTACATCTTTGTTAATACAAGGCATTGTCTGTCAACCGTTGAGCAAGAAAGTATGACGTTGGCTTGTGAAGATGATGGAGCAATTTCATCAAACCCAGCGTTGTTCTGAGAATAAATTACATATCCCAAGTTCTTTCTTCTTCTTCTTAGTCTTTTTCAGTAATGTAGCTTGTTTTTTTAATTTCTGTAATGTAGTTCTGTAATATCAGTTGGAACCGCTCCATCTATATTATTGCTTTATGATTTGAGGCAGTAAAAATTACAGTTGAAAGGTCACAAAGGTCTTCGCCTTCTTCGACTTCTTCTTCTTTTTTGTGAAGATTCCTACCACTACCAAAGAGTGTCTGGTACCTACGCCACTTTGTTAAACCCTATTTGTTGATATACCCTGAATGTCTTAGTGTCTTAATTGTTCTCAAAAAAGTTCGTTCTCTACGGTTTTTTGTTGTGGTTTTTTTTTTTTTTTTTTTTTTTTTTTTTGGGGGGGGGGTTAAGGGGGGCGTTGGTTCTGTCTCTTCTGGCGAGGGATACACCCAATTGTTACCCTGTTGTGTTTTTTGTCTTAAGTGCTCTCACAGTTGAATGTTCTCAACGTTATTACCCTGTAATTTTGAAAACAATTATAAGTGACTTAAATCGTTGTGAAATAAAGATGTCATTGAAAAATAAAAAATAAACGTCTTTGTCTTCTTCTTCTTCTTCTTTTTCTTCTTCTTTTGCTTCTTCTTCTCAATAGACCAATCACTTAATGCCCACAAAAATTAGTCCGAGTCCACCAGATTTAAACAGGAAAATCAGGACAAGACCCGGTTTTCGTTGTCTATCGAATGGTAAGAGCGGTTGAATATTTCCGAGGGATATTCAATCGCATAAATCATTTCGAAGCTCAAATTTCTTGGAAGTGAAACAATAAGCTGAATCACCTTTGTCGGTCGCTCATAATATTACATCATGAACCAAATTGTGATCACGTGTCTTTGTGTTCACCTTCATGGTACGGAAGCTTGTAGTGACCATCCGCATTTCAATGTTTTCGAGTCGATCATTGATTATCCTATAATTATATTTAGCGTGGAAATATGAAAGCGCGGAAAGTTACTTAAATCATTCGTATTTTGAAAATAACCGTGCACGTATAAGTTTGATTAGTTTTAAGTAAAATGTGGTTTGTTAAATAAACTTCCCTTGTACCCTTTTTGTACTATAGTAACACAAATCATGTCTAGTTTCATGGTGAAAATAAGATGAAGGATAATATATATATAAAACAATTGTGTGGTTTTAAAGATATTCAGGATTGGTATAGAGCTGAAGACAGTGATCAATCTAACATGAACATAATAACAAACTTGTGAAAATTTGGGCTTAAAGGGACACGTTGCCTTGGATCGGACGAGTTGGTCAACAAAAAGCGTTTGTAACCGTTTGTTATAAAATGCATATGGTTAGAAAGACGTTATAAAAGTATAATACAATGATCCACACAAACATGCCTCGAAATTGCGTGGTTTTCCTTTTACTTTGTGAACTAACACGGTCGGCCACTTTGTGGAGTCAACACAAAATGGCCGACCGTGTTTGTTCACGATGTAAAAGGAAAACCACGCGATTTCGAGACATATTTGTGTGGATCATTGTATTCTACTTTTAAAACATCTTTTTAACCATATGCATTTTATAACAAACGGTTACAAATGTTTTTGATATACCAACTCGCCCGATCCAAGGCAACGTGTCCCTTTAAGCCGCTGTGTGAGTCAGGAGAAAATAATGAAAAACCCCGCACAATTTTCAGCATGTAAACACATTGTCCTTAATTTTGGTTGTAACTCCGAAATCAGCTGCTGCGTTGTTTGGTTATTTTTTTTAAAAAGTTTTCAGGAACAGTTTTCTCGAATATGACTTCAATTAAAGGGGAAATTGTACGATTGTACGATTTCTTACATCAACACCATGCCCTCGTTGTGTATAGACACATTATTAACACAAATTGTGATTATTCCACAAAACCCATCTCCAGAACTAATTTGAAACGGCATTTGTATGCTGAACATAAATGTGCACCGAAAGTGCACACACAGTCGTTAACCCAATTGTATTAAAGCTACACATGGGCCTCACCTACATACAAGGGAGTACATCATTAGCTTCCCACTCAATTCGTTATTATTCGTAATTGTTCGTTAATTTAACCACTTCCACGAAAGCGACAGCATTCAACCGAAAATAATTTGTCAGTGTTGCAACTGAAAAGTATACCATACAGGCGTGCACGAAGCTGAGTCGTTCACAAGTAAACTTTGTTTTATACTAATCCCAGATTAAAACGAAATTATGCATTTACAAACAGCTTACACAAAAAAGCTTAGTTTTTTTTTAAACCCTTAATTAAGATGCGGGAATAACTCCTGGAATTACACAAAGCAGGAAGGTTCCACTTTATCTGGCTCCCCAGTAAGCCAACAAGTTTGATTAGCAGGGGGAGAAGTGTTGGAAACCTTAGAACCAAGCACAGGCTGTCAGCAGGACATCTGATAGTCTATGAACAGATGGCTCCACATTATCAGAGGGTTACATCTGGTAACGTCTGTATGTGTGTACAATTTTGTGCACGAAGTATACGGGTGAAAATATGTTTTAGCCCGTCAAGAAAAGAAGAAAAACAATAATAGAAACTTTACACAATTCTAGGACCTGATCCCCTCTTACATGTGGATTGGTCCAGTCTGGGATATCCAGGAATTTGACTCCACCAGGGCATTGTACTTCGGAGAAAACAGTGAACTAAATAAAATGTGCCATAACTTAGTGCTAGTGTTACCAGCGCTCACGTAAGGGTTTTAAAGCGTCGAAGGGATATACTCGAAAAATTGGGGAACCTGCCTCAATCACAAAATTAAAGTAAAGATTGTAACTTTCGAACTGAAACTTTTCTGTATACTAATAGAAAGGAAGAGATTTGCAGTGAAGGTCAACGAATGAGGCCGCGAATTAATAGGCCACACCCTCTAAGTCTAATCGAGGATTAGCTAATTAACTACAATCCCTTTGTTTCCAATAAGCACACCATACAACTAACTTGTTACTACGGCAGGTATAGTGATGGGCTGTGCCTTTTATGAACGAGCATGGAATGTGGCGCATAGTCAGAGTACACTGCAAAAACTGGGGTGTTAAAATTGACATCATTGGTGTTGTCACATATAGATACCGAAGAGAGAATCAAAATTAACACCATGGGGTGTTAAAATAACACCAATGTAATTGTGTTGGCAGAAATTAGTATTATTTTAACACCATGTTGTAAAGTTTGATTATGATTTGGTATCTTTATGCGACAACACCCATGGTGTCAATTTTAATATCCCAGTTTTTGCAGTGTATGAGAAAAATATTTGGTTTAAAGGGCCATCACAGATTTGTCCTTGGGAACTAATACAGGCAGAGTACAAGCAATGGCAGCCATTTTAAAAATCACCTCTTGCCCCCTCTGTGTCACTTTTGTGGCGATTTTGTGCCCGTTCTTAATGTGCTTATTTCAAATACTTGGCAAATCTAAATATCTTGCTGTTGATGGGCAAATGTTTATTGCCCGGCCTTATATCTTAGTTTCAAACGAAAATATTTATCTGATGAGGAAAACTGACACCGGTACAGGCGCGGATCCAGGGGGCGTGGGGGCACGCCCCCTTTTTCATATAAAAAAAATAAAAAAAATGAGGGAGAAAAGAAAAAAAGAGGGAGAGAGAGAAGGGGGGGAGAAATGGGGAAGGGAAGATTTTGCTGCTTGGTATATTTTCACGCCCCCCCCCGTTTGGAAAATCCTGGATCCGCCCCTGCCGGTATTAGATTTACGAAAATTAAGGCCTACTATTTTATTTTATTTACTGTTTTAATTATACCTTTAAATATTGACATGAAACAAGATTGAACAAAGACTTTGTATGTCTTTGCACTCATTTTGAGGTCGAGCGGGAGCCCCAGTTTCACAAGGCAATAACAAGATGTGTTTGCCAATTAATCAATCTTAATTGCCAAGCTTAATGAGATGTCACAGTAGTCCGAATCACCATGGTGCCAGTTCAACACAACGTCTAAAGATGGATCCAATCAGCGCTTGGTGAATAATGAAAGCAATGGTCTTATTGTGAAACTGTGAGAATAGGCTTTCTAGAGAATATGCTTTCTAGTGTCTGTTGAAAAGACACGTTGCCTTTGGATGGGCGCTTTTTGGGCTATAACAAACGTTTGTTATATGAAATAAATATGGTTGGAAATATATTTTAATTACTAGAACATAATGATTCAAACCAATACACCTCGAAATTGGGTGGAAGTTTTCCTATTACTTCGTGAACTAACGCGGTCCTTAATTTTGTGAATTCAAAAATTTTGTTCTATACAAAATGGCGGACAGTGTTAGTTCACAAAGTAAAAGGAAAACCACATAATTTTGTGTGAATCATTACATTCTACTTTTAAAACATCTTTTCAACCATATTTATTTCATAACAAACGCTATTTATAGCCCAAAGCACCCAATCCGAAGGCAATATGCATGCCCTTTAATAAACCAAACTGATTATGAGCTGTATTTTAGCGCAAGACACACCTTAAAACCCAAGACGTGTCTGTTCAACAACGCCCGTGTTAACATTCAACAATTCGAACCAGTCGGACGGTTATAATTACACCACAGTTGCGTCCATGACACGCCAACATCCTAGCCTTGGTAGGATTGTTACTCATGCAGAACACGCTCCATTTAAAGTGCACCAAATTGAAATAAATTGTGGACTCTTTTTTGCTGGAAAAAAACCGTATTAACACAACAGGTTTACTAGTACTGATGTCACATCTTGCCGACTGGAACCAATCAGTAGCCGCTTTATTAACACTGTCAGGGCGACACATTCTCGATGTAAAGAAGGGCTTTTTGCGAGCGGGGCGGAGTGACGAACGGCTAGCATCTAATACATCTATCACATCTTAGACCATAATTAATTTTCGCTCCTGCTCTTAGCTTGTCAACCGACGCCATGGACGGAGCTCAGCTGCTAAAAGGTTCGAGACGGAATAGGCTGTTCCCTGTAAAGGGCTCACTCCCAGGTGCACAAAATGGGACACCATTAATCGCTAAAGAACGCAGCGAGTTCTTCGTCACATTGTGTGCCTAATTGACGTAACACACTATGTGACTGGAAACGATCCATAACCACCCAAACAAGAAACAAAGTGTGTATTGAAATTAGCTCTGCTCAGTGGCTTAGCTAGAGGGTGGGGGAGGGGGGTGTACATGCCCCGAGCGCCGCCTTAGCGGAGGTGCCAAACCGACCGAGGCTTTATCTAATGTTCTCCTTTTTAGTTCCTTTTTATTTATTTATTATTTTTTTCTCGGACATAAGTACATTTATATACATTTAAAATTGTCCGGATCAAGACAAAAGTTTAAAAAAACTGTCATCCTAGATGTGCTTTACCCAAACAAAACTCTACTACCAAGATGTAGAAAAAAATAATAAATACAGAATACAAAATGTGAAACTAACGTAACTTTTGTAGACATAATAAAAAGACAAATAGAGCCACAAACTAAGCAAAACAAGGAAAACCAGATTAGAAAGAAATAACAAAAATCAAGAAGTAAAAAACCTTAAGAAGTAAAATATTGGATGATGTGCACCTTGAAGTGTAAGTGCCCCTCGGGATTGTGATTAATATCTAAGCCTATGATTCGTGTACTAATATTTCAAAAATAATATAAACATTTTCGAAGACAAGCCGAATGGAGAGGCACCATCCTGTCACCTTGCCACGGAGTGCCGCATAAACACTGCTACGCCACTGGCTCTGCTTATAAAGAGGCGTCACTATTTCAGGCACCACTATCCTCACAGCAACGAGCTATTAGTATAAATCAGTATTTAATCGACGTAACACAGCACGTGTCATAGAGCGAGTTGGACATTAAAATTATGAAGTTAAAAGTTTTTTCCCCTTTTTTCCCCTTTTTTTTATTACTTTATTTTCTCTGAACGAATTTTGAAAGACGATGTTATTTTCAAAACGAAAAACATACATAGGATTTGAGGCATTGCATGGTGAGGTATCAATATATTTTTGGTTTGCGGTAACACCATACTTGCTAGGTAGATTTTGTTCTTTGAGAACCTGTCTTGCTTATTATTCTACAGCCGCAGAGTAGAAAATTCCGAATTCGGGGGACTTCTCGCTTCTTAAATCTACTTGCTAGGTAGATTTTGTTCTATGAGAACTTGTCTTGCTTATTATTCTACTGCCGCAGAGTAGAATATTCGGAATTCGGGAGACTTCTCAGTTCTGAAAAGAACTGTCCTTCTTATTTACTACTACCTGGGCGGGAGGTAGAAAATCGGGCGGGACTACTACTTTCGCTATGTGGATCGGGGGGGACTTCTCGTTAATAACTACACTGCCGTGGAGTGAGTCTAAATAGGTCTCAACGTTTCGACTAACTTGCTCTAGTCATCGTCAGGAGACTGACACAAACTTCTGCATCTGCCATGGACAGCGCACACATTACATGTAACATGCAAAACTGTTTGTACATGGCTGATGGACATGAGATAATGTCGGGATCCTGACAATAATACATTTTGAACTGCACTTATCATTGGCGGATTCTTTCGTGCTATAAATACCTAAAATGAAAGCTTATAACTTTCTCAAATCTATACAAATATTCCAAGTGAAAATTTAAACAACAAAATTCGGATCAACACAGCAAAACAAACGGCCCTACATATTTAAAGGCATCGTACACGTTTGGTAATTGGAGCCTATTGATTGTTTCAAACCTATATAGTTGTAGATATATACAAAAAAACTAACCTGTGAAAATTTCATTTCAAAAAGGGGTACCGTTTTTGAGATATTGCCGAAAGTCTCGAGCGGTTATGTCCATCGCAGGAAGAATAATCTGCATTGGAATACACACTCTGAGAAGCGTTCTCAGATTCAAATGTTTTGGGGATAAAAAGTGGTATATTTTTCCATAACCGCAGTACTTCGAGCTGAAAGGTTTCTCAAAATGCATTATACAATCCAAAGCTGCTGTACTTCTTACCAAGTAAATTTGTATTGCCATTAATTATCAGAGTCATTACCAAACGTGTACGATGCCTTTAAGAGAATGTATCTTGTCTCTGCTCCTAAAAACTACCAAAGGAAACAATTTAAACATAATCTTGCAGAGATATCGTTGAAAAAAACTGCACCAAAATTGAGATATGCTTCATGTTATATGTCCGCACGTTGACATCAGTCGATAACATCTGCTTAAAATCCATACTATCTAAAAGTCATTCCGCGTGGTCTGCTGATTAAAATTAACCCTTGTCATTCATAAAAATAATGATCTTTAAAGGTGGGCAGCTTCTCACATTTCATAGGGGGAGGCAATTGCGAAAAATACTATCACCAAGTTAATTTGTGAATCTGACCTTTACGTGACCCATACCACAAGGAAAGGGTGTCGCTTACTGCGGTCATCTATACCATATACATCGATTCTACACTATTCTATTACCAAGGTAGAGTCGGTTCACACACATCCTCACATATGGCAGTTACGGGGTACTTCTATTGTTGTTCTATTATTCCCTTTTCTGAAGAAATTGTCTGCGGGGTACCACTTGAACAAAGAAAACCTTGTGGGGTAGCATTGTTTCATTGTTAAAAGTACCCCGTAAGTTGACACGTGTATTAGGCGATACGTTTTACTTCACAACAACTGCAATGTAACGACGATTTGGGACAATATTTCTTATATGGAGCGCTTACAAAAGATGCAGTTGTAATAATCTAGTGTCAAAACATCAGCACAAGTACCCACGTTACGATCATGCGATGTCAATTTGGTACAAGATCTACCCTGAGAAATCTAGTTTGTGTATGGCATTGGGGGGGATACAAAACAACGTTTGCGGTGACTTGATATGTTATTACTAAACAAAAATGTTTCAAATTATGTAGAGCTCCAACCAGACAAGAGACTTCACCAATAAAGAAACTTAATTTCCACTTACACAGAGGGCATTTACTAAATAATGGTTCACTTCAGTTGCACGTTGTACATCAATTTGCAAAAACCTGATGGGAATACATTGTGACGTCACACGTTTACAAAATAACCACAGAGCCTGGACTTCCTGCAGGAACGATTACCACACACCTCAATGGAAGAAAATATTAAATCGTCTGATTTGTATCAACTTTAGATATGAAGGAAGCGGAGCACATCTCAAAACTTGTTCAACTGTTTTTAATAACTCTTGAATTTATGTGGAAATTATGAGACACAAAACGTAAATTTTCCCATCTGACCAGTGCAGTATTTTGCCTGCCAGAAAGGCCCTAGAATGTACAGGGTCACTCTTTTTGCAAACAATTGTGACATGGTTTATACTATACGAACTCAAATAATGTTGCATGATCTTTTATCGAACAGGCTTCCATGCACTTCTGCCAAAAGCGTTTCCCCGAAATGTCCAAGTTAATCCCAAAGTACATTCTTATTAAAATGGTTGATACTCATCAATGGCTTACAGTCTAATTGAAACATAACACTCTTCTTCTGTATATACAAACTATAAATAATCGCTGGAGAGTTCTTACTCACTGAAGCGCAAAGTGCCGCCGTTCCCTGGTGAGTGGCAGTATTACTAAACCAAAGATGATATATCGTGATTACATTATTTATGCGTCAAGCATTTGAAGAAATACAAAAAACGGGAAACAGGAAAACATGTCTGAGTAACTCTCCCGGCCATTCGGTTGATGTTGTATACGTGGTGGCCGCGTACAGATCACGTGGCTTGAATCGATGAAAGTTGTGACAACCGATCGACATGTTAAAAATCAATAATGAAAATACACGCGCACGTCATGCGCGTCACGTTTCCAACTGGGCCCATTTTCATAGAGCTGCTTATAGCACACGAAAAGGCATGCTAACCTTCCGGTGCTTACTGAGTGAAAATGAATGAAGTAACAATGCAAATCCATGGTGAACGCGCAAGCTGGCGGCCTAATTTTCTTGGTAACATGTGAAATACGCTTACGCTTAAGCAATTTTATCTGTTATAGTTAGCACGACAATTTGCTTACTGTTAATCAGCGCTATGAAATTGGCCACGGAACTACACGAACATGTGGTAAGAAACGCAACGTGTCGTAGATGAGCGTGGTTACCCAAATAAGGGCAGACCTTCTGTGTTGCTGTAGAAATGTGACGTCAGTAAGAAGGGCCTATATTATTATAACTTTTTCAACATAATTAACATAATTTTGTCTCCATAATCTGTGGTGGCTTTAAAGGGACATCGAACATATAATTACGCAAATATTTACGTAAATATAAATGTTTGCGATTTGGGGGCACAAATCTTGAATATTTGCGTTAATATTTACGTAAATATTTGCGTTTGGGGCACAAATCGTGAATGTTCACGTTAATATTTACGTAATTATTCACGACACGTTCAAAATTGTGAATATTGTTGTAAATATTTACATGAATATTTATGATGGGGAACAAATCCTGAATATTTACGCACATATTATTTCCGTTAATTTATGTGTTCGATGGCCCTTGAAAGCCACCATATTTATATGTTTCTTGAAAAGCAGAGGAATGAAATTCGTTCAATATTAAATCCCTCACAGAAACTATAATAGAACTACCGTTTACTCTTCCTAAAGGATATATGCAAAGAGACCGAAACTGTGAATATTTTATCAAATTTCGTTCTAACACCTTTTGAGGGAAAAAACACTGCGGTTTCTCACCAAAAGAAAAAGTGAGACAATCAAATACACGCCATAGGATCTTTGGAACTGTTTTTTCTTCAACTTAAGTAAGGTTTGAGATGACAGCATCACATAAAAATGTATATGCCTACCTTGATATTTCGGATAAACACTCAACACTGGTAGTGTTTAAAATGCCTTCACTATAGTAAACGGGACTTCTTCTTTTTTTAAAGCCAACAAACAAACAAACACCCCCACAAACAAACAAACAAAAACGCTAGAGAGCAATACATCTTTTTGCCACCTTTTTATCTTACCCCCTGTTGTACAAACCTGTATGGAAAACGAAGAGATATATGTCTATTGTCGTCTAGTTACTGAATCACAATTTCTTGATTTGTGCAATTCATAGATATAGGCCTTAAGCCAATGTTTGTATGAGAGAGATTGGCTGTTGCCAGCTTGGCGTTTATATCCCCTTGTGGGAGCTTTGCTGAGTTCCCTCGACGGGAAGATCATCAAAACAAACAAACAACAAAAAAGTCTTAGAAATTGTTTTTGTCTCGATAATATAATATGATGATATTTGTTCACACCCGTACGTAAACCGCCGGGCAGCACCCAACGAAATGCAATCTGAGCATGTGATTGGACACTTATAATTCGGTGGAATTTCTAAGCAAGGCGCCGTTAATTCCATTAAATCACGCCTTAAGTGTGTGATTCCCAAAGAATTACAAGTTACACGGAGTCCTTGTGGGTTGTTTACAGGCTCGAATAATGTGACGTCTCTAGATTGCAAGTATAGTGTGGAAATTACTTTGGCAATGATATAACCAAATATATGAGTTGTATAGAGGACAGATACACATGCCTTCGAAAACACCTGACCTTTTAAAACTGAAGTAGATTTATCTAGTAATATAGCAGGTTTAGTGGTTTTAATTTCAAAAATATGATTTACAAGGAACGAGAGATGAAGACGAACTGAGACAACGAAACGCATGCAAAACCTCCCAAACCGTCCGCAACTGTCGAAAAGGGAGTACAGAAAATTTATTAAAACAGAAAGCTTAACTTCGAGTACTGCTATTTGTTTTAAATAATTGTCAAATACGGCAGTATCGAAAAGGAACAAACCATAGATAACGCTAAATCATCATTACTTTCCGCACGTTTTTGTGTTCGATTCTAAGGGCTGAAAGTAAACTGGAGTCGAAAACCTGTAAACTTATCTGATTGGAGTTAATATACATGTAGTCCTACCCGATGTTGTGGTGCCCGTACTCTTTATAATTATCATATCAATTCAAATAAACTATTTTGCTTTTAAAGGATTGAAACTCTATCCATTTTCCATGAGATGTAATCGAAGATGGAACACGAGGCTTATTTGTATCGCATGGAGGGAAAACTACGCGATTGCGTTTTCAAATTATACTCCTTTTTGCAGATCATCTCCTCGGATGAAGCTTTTTATTGCCTATGGCGGCATCGATACAGACATAAAAGTAAAGCAGAACTGCTTAAATTGTTCTTTTTTTACAAACTGATTAAAGTCCACGCACGGACGTACAGCTTGCTGTTCAATCAGTTCGCAGGTAAATCAATGCGTTGATATGGCTGTAAGTTGGGCCTAACTTTATAGAGCTGAAGCACAAAAAGTAGCTAGAAGCACGGCAAATTAATTATGCATACCAGTCTAAGGTTACCAGCCAAAAATAACATACAACGTACATCATCTGTGACCGGTATCCTGCAAATTATTGCCCAGCAGAAAATTGTTCAAGCACTATTTGCTGCTTAAGCAGCTCTATAAAATTGGGCCCATGACAACGCACTTGACGCCAGACTCTTTTTACGATGCCCATTTGTGGAATCCAAGTTCATCATCATTATAATAAATATTTCATAAAATAATATTACTGTGTACGCGGAAGTCGTCATGCAAAACATCGAGTTGTGATTAGTAAATTTTGATTCTAGAATAGAATGTAATTGGCCAGTTGTATTCGGTTAGTGTGATAATGTCCTGGGCCCAATTTCATAAAGTTGTTAAGCAGAAAGTATTGCTTACCAAATTGCTATGGATAAGCAAAACAATGAGTGAACGCCAGTCACACCAATGTAAACTTTATGGAATTTTGGCTGGTAACCTGTTTCTGCTGAGCAAATTTTTCTGTGCTTAGCATCGTTGTGCTTACAGGCTTTATGAAAACTGGCCCTGGGCCCAATTTCACAAAGCCAGTGCCCTAGCATAAAAAGCTGCTAAGCATAGAACATTTTGCTTAATAGCAGAAACAGGTTACCAGCCAACATCCCATACAGTTTACAATTGTTGTGACTGGTGCCCCACTCGGTTTTTGCATACAAAGATATTTGCTAAGCAATATTTTCTGCTAAACAGCTTTATGAAACTGGTCCATAATTGACGCCCCTTTCATTTTATTTACAACATTGTGGCCTCATGCATGCGTGCTTGGCCTAGTTCCGCCCCCCAACCCAACCGTCTACTTCTCATCCTCTGTATTTTGCAGCAATACGGTAATATTATATATCAATTCACAATGGTAATGACAAATGATCCCACTCATTGAAACCTGCCCTATTTTCACGGATAAGTTTGGGTGTATCTAGTTACGTAAGTAGGATATCAAATAATTCTGATCGGTGTCGTATGTTGGATATTTGAACTTAAAGGAAATGCCTTGCTGACATTTTTACAGCTGACTGCTATTGTCATCTATCATACAGAGTTGCATATAATGGACGCGCATTATCAAGAGTAGAATCAGAACAATTTCCACATGAACCATGAGATTGGAACCTTCAATTCGGAGTGGAATACGAAGAGGTGCAAGGTATGCCTGAAAAGGGCTGGACTGGCCTCCCACGTCCGGTCAATAAGGCCTAAATACGAGTTTCTAAACGAAAACTATTTGGATGGTCTTTTCCCAGACCCGCCCACGGGCATATACAGCAAACAATCCATCCATTGAATTGTGTGAGTGAAAACTAGTTGAACTTCAACTCACACATGGGTGTGTTTTTGGTCTGGCATATTATTTCTAAATTTATGTACACTGGTGTGGGTGCATTTATAAACGCAATACCCATAGGCACTGTCTTTAAAGGCACTGAACACGTTTGGAAATTGTCAAAAAAACAGTGTTCTCACTAACCGTATCCCAACATATGCACAAAATAACAAGCCTGTGAAAATTTGGGCTCAATTGGTCATCGAAGTTGCAAGAAAATGATGAAAGAAAAAACACCCTTGTTGTACAAATTTGTGTGCTTTCAGATAGGAATAAAAACTTCTCGCAAGAAGTTTTTATTATTTTAGTGAGAAATTACCTCTTTCTCAAAAACTACGTTACTTCAGAGGGAGTCGTTTCTCACAATGTTTTATACTATCAACAACTCTCCGTTGCTTCCCAAGTAAGTTTTTTATGCTAATATTTGTTTTGAGTCATTACCAAACGTGTACGATACCTTTAAGCGTTAAGATCAATGCAGTCTCATTTTAATATAGCAGTCCCTCGTCTACGAAGCACGAGTACACATCCGTTTTCTTTCACAAAACCTCCTGGAATTGTTGAGCAAACTCATAACAACTATAATCAATACAGAAGTCCATACATATATAGTACGCGGAGAATTAAAACACCCCTGCCCTCCCACATGTATTTAAGGTTTGGTTTATCTGTACGGTTGAAAATAAAGAGTGTTCAACATTAAACAACATTTTGATAATAACTTCAAACTTGTGTTTTTCTTCCCCCCCCCCCCGCCCCCTTTCTCTCTCTTTCTTTACACTGCAAAAACTGGGTGTTAAAATTGACACCACGGTTGTTGTCACATTTATTTATACCCAAAATAATCAAAATTTACACCATTTGGTGTTAAAATAACACAAATTGCTGCAAAAATCAATTACATTTGTGTTATGTTAACACCCTAAGATGTTAATGTTGATTCTCTCTTCGGTATCTATAACGTGACAACACCCATTGTGTCAATTTTAACACCAGTTTTTGCAGTGTAGAAGCTTGTAACATTATGAAGAAGTAATCCCATTTAAATGTAACCTATTACAAACAGCCAAAACACCAAACGGGACATGGTGAGTGCAAATTTCAATCCCACAATAAAGCGAGATGCAATTTGTTAACTGTTTTATCAATTGATCATATATTCATACTCAGTAAACTGCGTCTTATAGATTTGTATTCAACATGTTAAATAATTATTATAAAATCATTTGATTTGCCTTTCATGTGTGATCATCTATTACAAACAGTTGATTTTCATTATAATTAATGCCATTGATTTCCATGAACCGATCCCACGAAGACGATATTGGTTTATTATTTACTCAATATCAGTTTCGTATAAGTGCTGTCTTCTTTTGTCCCCGTCTCTATCTCTCACCCATCTCTCTTTCTCACTTTTAGGGTGACTTGATTTTGTTGGTCTGCCTATTTCTGGTATTTTTTGTAGGTTTGTGTTTTTGTCTTCACTAAATTGTTCAAGACCTGTTCAAATAGAGAACCCTTTAAAATATGCAAAATACCACAGGGGGGGGGGGACATGGTGAGTGAAAATTGTAACCCCACAATAAAGCGAGATACAATGTTGTAACTGTTGTATCAATGGATCATATATTCATACTCAGTAAACTGCGTCTTGGATTTGTATCCAACATGTTAAATATGATAAAATCATTTTAATTTGATTTGCCTTTCATGTGTGATCATCTAATATTGTTACTGCTTTATTATGTGAGTAATTTGTATTTTGTGATATGCTCTTTTAAAGTCTGAGTACCTCCACTGGAGACGATTTTTGCTCTGAGATATAAAGTCCCAACGTAGACTCCCTCCGGACGAGTGGAGCGCGGGAAGAAATAAAAACTAGGGTACTTCAACATCCGAGGGTTCTCCAGCTCTGGATAAGATGAAGTGTTCCTCGTCCAGTGTGGCTGGCTGATCTTTTAAGCCGATACGAATGCGTCTTAAGACATGTAAACACGTCTCTTTCCAAAACACAAGATGAGGAGGGAAGGGGAGCCCGAGGAATATGAGCCGAGTCTTTAGTTTGATGTGAAACAAAATCCTCGGGGGTCTTTGTTCTGGGACAGTGCGCGGATGAGAGTGATGGGTTATCCCTGCAGCAAAGATCATCTCGAATTTGTAGCACAGTGGAGCTGTGTGTTAGCTTTCATATTTTTTTCTTCTGATTATGGTTCAAATAAATGGATTGAAATCGAGGCTGGAAGGGGAAAGATCAGCACCAGTTGTCACCATAATGCACGAGGGCAAATTGCACGTCTCACTTAAACCAAATGTACAACATTGGTAATTGTCAAAGACCAGTATTCACACTTGATGTAAGTTTGTATGCTCATTAATTTTTTGAGTGCACTGCAAAAACTGGGGTGTTAAAATTGACACCATTATATGGGTGTTAAAATAACACCAATTTAATTGTTTTGACAGAATTTTGTGTTATTTTAACACCCTAAGCATACGGTATTTATATGTGACAACACCCATGGTGTCAATTTTAACACCCCAGTTTTTGCAGTGTAATCACTGAAGGGATACCTCCCTTTAAATTGCAGCTCTCACAGGGTCGAAATAGTGCACTAGGCACGTGGTCAGCGATTCATCAAACATTAATTTCACACTGAGAGTAAACTCTGAAGATTTATTCACTGTTAGGATGTAAGACATAAATCATCACAGCACCGCCTTCTTGTCTTTCACCGACTCCAAATTAATTCAAAAGAACCGATACTGCAAGGGGCAACAGCCTGGCTCGTAAGGTTTGCTATCTACAAAAAGGGAGCTAGACACTGATGGCGTTAATGTGATAGTAGGTAATACCCTCAGTTCATGAAATATTTCATGTAGCTACATTGTCAGAAGGCGGGGTCACAAGATCGGCTAAACACGTCAACCGATGTGAAACATCCCCAATAATAGGCGTGGCGTATGAATTAACTTGACGACTTAATAAGGTGTCCTACATCCCACAATCTGCTTACGAAATCACTTCGTTAATAACCCAGAAAGTCAAAGTCAGTCAAATACACGCAATATTAACTAAATTCACTCTCAGTCGATGTTAATCAGTGGTGAAATGTGTCACTCGGTGTATAAGTAATGCCTTTATTATCAATGTTTAAACATCAGACCCTTAATGGTAAATCCACTTTAATGTGTTTTTTTGCAGTCACTCCGCGCGCGGCTGGTGGTTTCTTTCGAAAAGGGCAATCACCCTCCGTACTATCTGCCGAAGGAGCAACGGCGCTGGTGTAGGCCTACACGTAGAAATCACACCCTGGGCACAACATAGCGAGCTGATGGGCTGTGAATATTACACTCCACCTGACTAGTTAAAGACGCTTCTTGAATATCTCATGGAGAAAGGAAAACACAAGTCTCCTCAATATTGGTTGATGCTTTGACGTATTTTTGTTTGACGACCCCCCCCCCTATATAAACCCCTTCCGTTCGTGTCACGTGTGACGTAAAAAAAACATCGCACTAATTAAATAATTTGGACATAATACAACTCGCATGGTTGTATAAAAACCACGACCTCTCTCGCTCGCTCCCTCCGCGCACACACGCACAGTCTTGACCCTGCAAGTCAGATATATAGACGAGGTTGTTCTATTTTATTAGATTTATTTCAATTTGGCCGGGACGTAGGCAACGGCAGTGAAAGGAAAGCGGGAGAAAATAGAGGAAGGCTTTCTGTTATTTCTGTCCATGGATCTTGATATGTGTTCTATAGCCAGTGACAATCTTCCCAATGGGTAAATTGTATGGAGATGACGTACGAATGTGCTGTTTTTGAACACATTGCTGTCTGGCGTATAGTCAGTGACAAATTTGAAAATCGAATCATGTAAATTTAGAAGACCGTCCTGTTTGATACACATAGTTTACACAGCATTGCACTTCAGACCCGTGTGTTATATTTTTGTTTAAAATCAACATTATTTATTCAAGTATCAGTCACAATGACTGACAGAAATCAAAATAAAGTCCAGTCAGGCGCATGGATTGCTTCTTATAGGTGTTTGAAATGTGAAGCTATAGTAGACAAAATTTGTCAGGACAAAATAATAATGAATTGGTGATTTGTTTAGTTGAAACCGCGTTATATGATGTTATGGTGAGGGCCGTGAGGTTTTTAAACACTGCACATTTCGTTTTGTACAATCTTCGAAATTAATCTATCAACGACAATCCAATGGTACTACACAATTAAACGCCGAGACCACTCTTTTCAGAGCCAACACTCCCTCAACGAGATTTACACATGGTTGTACCCGCAAGTTTACAATTTATTTAGAGTTATTTCTTATTTCTCCACACCATGCAACGCTTCAAACAAAACTTAGTGGCAATTGTTGTTTTTTTTTAAGGCAAAAGTCATCGTGACACCGATTTGTAATCATCAAGTACTCAAAATACCCATCGCATTTAGGTAAACAACTCACCTCCTCAAAAAAACAAAATTCTATGGGCTGCCCCCCCCCCTCCCCCCAAACACACACACCAATAGACCATGATCACGTGTTATTTTGATCCAATGGTTAGAGCTGACAGTGTTTCCGCATTGATCTTTCTGATTTTGTTCAGAGAATGTCAATCCAGCGTGAGCTGACCCATGAATGCATGCTGGGGCCTGTCACATCGCTTCAAATGCACCCTCTCTTTTGCCCTTTAAAAAAAAAGGAGAGAAAAAAAAGTATCGACTCCATTAATCGATCCATTCTTCCCTGTCCATGGGGGAAACCTGCTCGAGCTTCCCGGCGACAAACACCTTCTCTATAGCACCTTTCAAGGAATGTCAAGCCTTCTCATCGGATGTGCAGTTTTGTTTCTAAGATAATACAATATTTTTCTTTTACGAACAGTGGTGAATAAAAGCTTCTATAGATAATGATGTTTCAATGAGGCTTGGAAACAATTACACAAAAGGTCAACGGAGGTATTATCCTCAATATACCTCATCTCGTATCCGCAGTACCTTATCTTCAAAACAAAACCCCATCCTACTCAACAGAAATATCACCCAAAGGTTAACCACGAACGATTCCTTTACACGCAGAGAAACCACGTGCACTTTGTGTGCGATTCAAATCCAACGGTCGGCGCCAAACTTTAAGGTATGAAACCTTACACCGGATCGATGAGATCGTTTTATAAAAGGAGGATAATGGCGGGAAAATGTTTGACCATAATCGGGAAACTTTCGCAATAGTTACTTGAAGAACTTACGATTCGAAGATCTATAACATATTTCGCTTGGGGAACGAGGGACATCTGAGGAGGCACTTTTTTACGTATACGTGTTTTTTAGGGTAAATGTCAATAATTTAAAGGCTTACAATACCAAGTGTGGTTAGATATATACTATTGATGCATCAGCCACCCAAAACTGAATAAAACAAAATATTTAGATGAAGTTTTTACAGAAATTGTCCGTGTTGTTGTTTTTTGTTTGTTTGTTTGTTTGTTTGGTTGGTTTATTTTTTTTAAATGAAGACCCCAAGAACAGTTCATCCTTTTCAAGTGTACATTTTTAGGGGGACTAATATTTGTTCGTTTTCGTCGGTGAGGAATAGTCGCATATATTCATCTCAGTCAGGCAGTATCAGCCCTTTGCTCAATTGTTTACTTTATTGTACACGAGGCCGTTATACTGTTTGCATTTACATTAAAGGGGTTGTCTCCTCATGATCAAAGTATGCAGGCCTGTGGCTGTACCTGAAATAGACCCTATACACATGACGTCATTTGAGTAGGGCGCCCCCGGCTAGAGGTCAAAAGAAGGTTGCTCATTGGCCCATCAAGTGCGCCGGGCGTACATCGATGTGCGTTTTCCATTGTTTCATTGTTGTTTTACCTCTAAGATTGCGGCGTGATGATGTCAATGCATAATATCCATTGATAAGGTACATTATAATTTCTCAGCCAGTTAATGCACGCGCACCCTTCCCCGTATCTTTTAATGTATGGAAAGCGCGCACACGCGCGCTGTAACTGGGTGAGAGTTCATAATATACCCCTTGCGTAATTATGACGTCACAAGCCCAAAACATTCACTTGGGTCAATGAAGAGCTATCATTGGCTGAGAGTCGTGAGCAGCGCGTATACGCGTGCACGTTTCCATTGTTTGACATCAAAGAATGGCTGCCAATGCAAGGGGTCTATTTCATGTACAGCCACAGGCCTGCTTTGATCATGACGAACAGCCCCTTTAACATTGCGTATACCGGTATCTTTCATATTTCCTGAAACGCCACTGCACATTGAATGGTACTGGTCAGATCCTTAAAAGTACAAGTACCATTAAACGTCAAGGGGATGATTCAGTTTATGTCTTCCATATTACAAGTCTTATAATATCATCAACCAATGCACTTTCTTTTGTAACGTATTTTCATCATTCATCCAGTGCTTCCTAATAAAAGTTAAACCAATCCGGTTCCCATACGGCCTCATAGCCTACCATCATACAAAAGGCGAATCGTAGTATCTCAATAAAAACTGCCTTGTGTGTGGCAAGCTTCAGAATTAGGAATTCATATTCCTCAGAAATTTTACCCGAGAGTTTATCAGACACGACACAATTGACTATAGAGTCACAGAGTCCGTGCAAAGGGATGGCTTCAATGAGAATTCAATCTCCCTTGTCGCTAGGGCTTAGACTGTATTAATATACGTAGATCACTAGAATACAAATACATTGGGTTCAAACTCATGAAGGTTGCGTGTAAGTCTTTGCCGGAGGGGGGAGGGGGGAATTATTCAGCCCAACCGTTAATATAAAAAAATTATGTATACAACATATGTTTTCATATGCAATGGAATAGCCTACCATTTAATAAACTGTATTGGTTCAATTTTAATATTGAGGATTAGCCCTTTGCACAAATAACCAAGCGAAGAGTTCGGCATGCAGCGCTGTGGTATTAATTGAATCGCTTTTAAAACCGTTGCACGCATGCTCAAATAAAATTCAATCATTTTAGGCTTCTCGTATTCACTGTGTTTATGTATGATGCTACCTTCTTTTCTTTGTTAAAATTATCTTATATAATACTTATTCCACCCCCCCCCCCCCATTATGTTTCATCATAAAGGTTGTGATTGTCTCAGTATACCTTTTAAAGGGAACGATACCTTTGGATTTTTTTTAACCGTTCGATTGTTTTAATCCTATATAAATGTCGATAATACAATATAACAAACCTGTAAAAAAATTCATTTCAAAAGGTGGTAGCGTTTTTGAGATATCGCCGAAAATCCGGAGCGGCTATGTCCACGCAGGAAGAATAATGCGTAGTTGGAATACACAATCTGAGAAACGTTAATGACAGTAACGTTTCTTAGATTCAAATTTTGGAGGATAAAAGCTAATATCTTTTATCCATAATCACATTTCTTCGAATTCAAATGATTCTCAAAATGCTTTATACTATCGAAAGCTGCTGTACTTCTAAATTCTACCTCCATGTTCTAACCAAGTAAGTTTTTATTGCCATTAATTTTAAGAGTTATTGCCAAACGTATACCATCCCTTTAACTTGGGGCAAAGTTGGTATAACACCATGATGTCACTCGGATGTCACAGGTTCAGGATCGATCATGAACTTGTCATTGGTCAACTTAAAATTCATTTTTATGCAAGCCATCACTCTCGGCAAGACACTTAGACACCCTGGTTGTATTTGTTTAAAGTTTGAAACCATATCATTTTGTAATTATTCAAGAAAAAGTAGCAGAAGTAACCCATTATAGATGTTAAGTTAATTTGGACTTGCCAGTTCCCCATCCTGTATTCAGCAAGTCAGTTTCCATTGCGTCTGTATTGTTTCTATTGCTGTTACACACTAATACAAACAACCTCCGTGTTGTGAAAAATGGGGGCGTTCAATATTTTGCTCATTTGTATATTTTACTGGTAAGTGTTTGCAAAAAGGCCGTTTAGAACTTAACAACTTTTACTTCTGTGGACCCCGGTTCGAATCCCATCTCAGACACGGAGCTTTGCATATGGACTGGGGTTTTCAGTCCATACCTGATTGCGTGGGTTTCCCCCCATTTGAGGTTTTCCTCCCACATCTAAAACTGAACATTTCTTCTCGTTTCCCATTCACCATCCTGCTATTGGCGTTTGCGCTGTTGGGTGTGTAATGAAATAAATAAATATACATGTGTATAATAAAACATGCCATTATACCAAAGATAACAGCTAAGTTCAGAATGACATGGTTTTACCGAAACGCCACTTGCAGTGTATCCTTCTCAGCCGTCGTTACCTGTTAAAAGATTCGGAAGGTATTGACGTTTACTTCATCACTGAGAAGTCAAGTTACTCTGAATGGACTGAAATACATCGACCGTTATACTTTCTAAGTACTTTCATACTCAAGAGGCTTCTTTCCACACTAAAAGGTTATAGGGCATGTACTCTTCACATGTACCGTGCCTAATAATATTACACGATCGAGTAAACATGGCAGCTGAGCTAGACTCGCTTCAAGTCCAAGCTCCAAGCGACACTCAATTTAGACTTGCGTATACCTCGAGTTCTTATACTTCAGGAGAACACAGTTCCCTGCAAGGCATTTTTCATGATACGAATTCCGTTCCATTTGGCCCGGCTTAATTTTGTCTGTTTGATAGTACTTCAAGCTATATAATTTTATTTTTCTCTTGCCCGCCCACTTCCAGCAGACGCAAAATACACTAATCATGTTCATGTAAAGAATTATTCCCAAGTACAGCCTCGTATATCGTTCTAACTGTTTAGATTCACTCCCCGCTGCGAGCTAGCCCATCGGCCATCTGGCACTAAGCATGTTGGATTTCCGGCAAAATATTCGCGGGCCGTCCAGTTTGTTATCTCTTCCAAATTTGACAAAACCTCGTTTCTAACAAGTTTCGCTTCCGACAAGTCTTTAAAAAAATAAATGAATGCGAGCTCATTCTCGGTTCCAAAGTAGACTAGGTTCCTTCAACCTACCAACCAAAATGTTGCTCCTGTAGGCATACTTGTTCATGACATGAACCAGAGTTTTAAACCAAGTCCAACAGTTGAACAAAACTTCATACCATGCAGTGACGCCATTTTGATTTAGCGTCTTATCCCCATAGCGCGCCACTACACTCTAAAATCTTCCGATGAGTCAGAATTAACCTGGATTCCGAGTCCCAGGGGGTTGACCCATTTCTGGATCAGGCTGACCCGGTAAATGATTTTAAAATGTTATTTTTAACCCTGATTCTGCGTCATTTTGACCAATTTCTGGGTCATTTTGACACAGATTCCGGTTACCGACCCAGAAATAAGTGAGGCCCCTCGGGACCCACACCCAGGCCAATATCTGACCAGGAGGTTTTTAGAGTGTTTAGTATAGCAGGCCTTAAACATCAATTTACTGTCAATTTAAGATGTAGTTCGTTGGGATTTTTCTCTTTTCATTTATACAAATTGCTCTTCTGTATACTTTATTTGAGAGAGGTTAATAGTATAATGCAATTATCATAATTTTCACTGATGAGATTATTGACGCGCAGGGAATAGTGTTTCCTCCATGTGTCAGATAAGTATATTATTATAGCATAATAATGAAATTATGAATAACGCACTGAGGATATTTTGACCTCAATAAATGTAAATTTATATTGTTATATTCATTGGCCCACTTTTCGATGAACACGCGGGTTCAATCTTTGTTCAAGGTTCAAAATTGTTACAATGTACCGGACCGGGTACATATTGTTCAAAATGAAGGGCAACTGTGACTTGTTTAATGGTATTTCAAAATTGCATGACAAATTCACGATTCTTTAAATATTAAAACGTAGTTCATGCAACTAGTAATGGCATTCTGTTACTTTGCTAAGGTCGGAAGAATTATGGCTCACAATGGGAGAGAGTGCAATACTGTTATTTTCCCTGACACCGAAGGAAACCGATTGTTCCGTATACCTTTGATTTTTTGTTTCGTTTAAGCGTTGTTAATCACTACAGTTGACCTCTTAGGATGTACATCGATGTTTATTAAAGCCTAAGTGTGTATACATCTGAAGTGTGACAGGCATCATATTTTTGCGCAACCATGGCGGCACCACGGCCCAATTTCATAGAGCTGCTTAAGCACAACAAGTAGCTAAGCATAACAAAATTGCGCTTACCAGGGTAAGGTTACCAGCCAAACTACCATGTCACAAGTACAAATTGTGACTGGTATCCTGCTCATTTCTGCTTAGCAGAAAATTGTTAAGCAATATTTTCTGCTTAAGCAGCTCTATGAAATTGGGCCCAGTACACGTCAAATGGCGGCGTTGCGGGTAGATGTTTTTATTTTATTTTTTTATGCAGCACTTTATCCTTTGGCAAGTGACTGAATGCTGCAACGTAATACGATACACCAGGTTCATGACACCATTGTTTTTTTCTGTATTTGTCTATAATGTGAATGATGGACTATAAAATCCGACGTACCAGATGTTAAAGAGTGCTTTCTTTTACAATCAGCGCGTTTTTACGGGGATTTATTGTGAACACCAACACAGTTGATGAATAAGTTATTATGTTTTCTATTGTTGGGATGTGCAGCAGTGAAATACAGATAAACCTATCATGGTAGCCACATTATATGACTTCTGGATTTCATATAATGTATGACTATATTCAAACATCTGCCGAAATAGATAATTGATGCATTAAATAAAAACAATGCATAATCAGCATAAATTATGTAGGCCTACTCACCTGAATAATGGGCTTTGGTTTGTGTTTGTATTTATATGTAAAAATATACACGCATATAAATTTAGATCTATACCAATAATGACGGTATTAGTCTCACGTACCTGACAATGAAGGTCTACTATTATTTACTACTGCGGAATTTTAGAGTTGAATTGTTCTGGCAGTAGCTATGGGAAATATTTCAGCGTTTTATAACATAAACCAGTTTTTTAGACTATGCGAAAGACTCTGCTATAGGGTCAAAACATCAGGCCATTAACTATTTTTTTTAGCATTTACCCATAGGCCCTTTTGGTTGGTAAGCAGTTTGCAACACAGCTAATTCTATTTTATACCTCTTGGTTGGTAAGCAGTTTGCAACACAGCTAATTCTATTGTATACCTCTTCGTTGGTAAGCAGTTGGTGACAGCTAATTCTATTTTATACCTCTTGGTTGGTAAGCAGTTTGCAACACAGCTAATTCTATTGTATACCTCTTCGTTGGTAAGCAGTTGGGCATCAGCTAATTCTATTTTATACCTCTTGGTTGGTACGCAGATTGCAACACAGCTAATTCTATTGAATACCTCTTCGTTGGTAAGCAGTTGGCAACAGCTAATTCTATTTTATACCTCTTGGTTGGTAAGCAGCTTGTAACACAGCTAATTCTATTGTATACCTCTTGGTTGGTAAGCAGCTTGCAACACAGCCAATTCTATTGTATACCTCTTGGTTGGTAAGCAGTTTGCAACACAGCTAATTCTATTGAATACCTCTTCGTTGGTAAGCAGTTGGCAACAGCTAATTCTATTTTATACCTCTTGGTTGGTAAGCAGCTTGCAACACAGCTAATTCTATTGTATACCTCTTGGTTGGTAAGCAGCTTGCAACACAGCTAATTCTATTGTATACCTCTTGGTTGGTAAGCAGCTTGCAACACAGCCAATTCTATTGTATACCTCTTGGTTGGTAAGCAGTTTGCAACACAGCTAATTCTATTTTATACATTGGGTCCTTTTAGCTGGTAAGCAGTTTGCAACACAGCTAATTCTATTTTATACCTCTTGGTTGGTAAGCAGCTTGCAACACAGCTAATTCTATTTTATACCTCTTGGTTGGTAAGCAGTTTGCAACACATCTAATTCTATTTTACCAGGGGTTATTTTTCTCGTCTGCTAGATGCATAATTTGGCGGGAGATACGGGTTATCTAAACAGCATTGTACAACGGCATCTGAATCAACATTTACGCAGATCACCAGTGAGGCAGGTTGGTTTCTCCTGAACATGTTATTATTGGAAATTGTCTGCTTTTGTGCGTGTTTATGAGAGGGAGGGATGGAGAGGTGAAATTGAGCGCTCTCAGATAGATTCTCTTCAGTCTTTCTGATGGTACATGATGGGTATTGACGGTGTGGTAAAATAAACCTAGCCTACCACATGAATCGTTGGACTGATATTCGCTTCAAGTCGACGCTGTCACTCATAAAGGTTATGATATAAACAAGATCTGCCTTTCTGCGTGGTTATTAGAAATGCATTAATTGCTAAAGGACAATAAACAATCATTGTTTAGCTTGCGCTGAGTGTTGAGCAGGAGGATTTCTAATCAGCGCTCAATACACGACACTAATGACTTTTCTATAAACTAAAACAAGAATCGGCCGACGCGAATGTTTGGAGTGTTTCGCAAGGACATCATCAGATGAGAGAGTATTGGTTTTTTGATTTATGGGATGCTGACGTCTGTCTTTGAATTTTCTCCGGTAGTTTATAAAATTTGAAATTTCCTTTGTGATAAAAGAGATCACAACGAACTGGTTGTTGTTGTTTTTGTTGATGTTTTTGTTGTTGTTGAAGAATCAAATAATGGCTAAATTTCTGACATCCCGTTATTTATTACATTAATTTTCTTTGAAAATAAAGTTACAGTTGCACCGGGGATAAAAAAAGTTTTGGTTTTCGAGTCCTTCGGATTAAAATCCATTGGCTTTCTGGCATGGTCTTTGTTGGAATTCTGACTCCCAAACTTCGATTGTCTAAGATGACTGAAATTGTTGAGTCCTATTCGAGTGCATTGATAATTCTCATCGTATTCTTCTCCTCAAAGTGTTGAGTGTGTACTTTAGTCAGCTTAAAGGCATCGTACACGTTTGGTAATTGTCAAAGACCAGTATCCTCACTTGGTGTATCCCAACAAAATGCATACAATAAGAAACCTGTGAAAATTTGGGCTCAATTGGTCACCGAATTTGCAAGAAACTAATGAAAGAAAAAACACCCTTGTTGCATAGAATTGTGTGCTTTCAGATGCCTGAGAAAGGCTTCAGGCATTATGAAGCCTTTCTCAGATTCAAATTTTTGGGTAAAAATTTACCTCTTTCTCTTAAACTACATAACTTCAAAGGGGTCGTTTCTAACAATGTTTTTTAATATCAAGTTGTAAACCACAAGTTTTATAATATCAACAGCTCTCCAGTGCTCTTTACCTAGTAAGTTTTATGGTCATTAACTTGTGGAGTAATTACAAATTAATTGCAACATCTTGTATGACCCCGTTACGGACGGTAAACACAATATACCGGTACTTCACGCTGAGCTCAGCGTTCATAAAGAAACAAGAAATTCTCATTGATTTTGTTTTATTTTATAAAACGTCCTTAAAGGCCCTGTACACTATTGGTAAGATCGAAAACACAAAAATGTTCACAGATTCACACATAACTTACATGATATAAAGTAAGTAATGGTAGAAAGGGTTCCTTAAATATTTCTGCCTAAAATGCTATCGTTTCTGAGAAATTAGTAAAACAACAGTTTTTATCACGCGCGATAGTTTGAAAAAACATAAAACACATAAGCTCTCTTTTCACTATTTTCTCGTGACCTCGATGACCGATTGAGCTCAAACTACAGGTTTGTTTGTTCATGCATATGTTGAATCACACAAAATGTGGACACTGATTTTGAGCTGTTACCAAAAGTGTACAATACCTTTAATGCTAGCACACTCTAAAAAGTTCTCTGTCAGAAGTTACCCGGATCCTGGTCCCATGGGTCCTGACTCATTTCTGGGTTAGTATGACCCGGAATCTGTGTCAAGATGACCCAGAAATGGGTCAAAACAACGCAGAATCCGAGTTACAATCCCAATTTGTCAACCACTTCCCGAGTCAGCCTGACCCGGAAATGGGTCAGGCCCCCTTTGACCCGGAATCCGGATCTGTTCTGACCTGAGAGTTTTTTTAGAGTGTAGACAGAAAGTGGGAAACCGTTCCACTGTGCACGCCCGTGAAAATGGTCTAAACTGACATCAGATAATAATATTTGCCCTATATTTGCTACTGTTTGTACAGGGGCTGCAGTGTGTGCAAGCCGGCAGACTTTGGGAATGTACATACAGTATTGATCTAATCTGTCCGAAGATATTATTGGTACTTTACCTCAAACAAAACTGTGTCGGCTAAGCCCTTCTGTTTGATGGAAAATAGATTTCCCTCGAGACACCGACGGGAGGAAATTGTTTTGTAGATATCGAAGTATTGGTATTGATTGCTTGCCTTAATTTTCAAAATAATTTGCAGTTCCAATTCAAATTTGAATTCCACTTTTCAATCTGACAACGCAGTACTCCTGAGTTTCTAAACTGTCGTTTCGCTAGCTGCCGGTTTATTGAGAGTACTTCTTGTTGTCCCTTTTTTTCAGTTTGCCTTCTCCCCTCCCTCTTTCTCCTTCCCCCTTCCCCCAACCCCATTCCTTCCCTTCAACTGTGGTAAGATGGTTCTGTAGAGGTGCTGGTCACCTGTTCAATCTTGCCACTCAACTTTTTAAAATGTTTTTTAAATACTGTATGTTATTGTATATGTTATATTACAATCATCTTTGTATTACCTTGTATATTTCTTTTTGTATGTGTAATTGTGCCAGTGAAGAAGTGTAATAAAATAAAATAAAATAAAATAAGTTCCTGATAAGAGGTTTCTTACCTTAAATTATCTTGACTGATATCGAAGTTTCTTGTAATGTCTAGTCCCATTAAAATTATTTTTCATTAAGTAGGCCTACTGGTTAGGCCTGCAAGATCTTCATTGCAATGGCGCTATATCTCCGCAAAAACCCCTGTGGGATATTTTGTATTCACCCATAAAAATGCTACCTTGAAGAAGACAAAAACTGCTGACGTAAACGAAGTATATTGAGTCCGCTGAAATTGACTTATCTACTTTTGTGTCTTGAAATAGACACACATGTCCCTGCACAAAATTGTCTTTATTATTCACGATTCCACCGTCATGAGAGTTCCTATAACGAGAAGCTACTTCACCGGTTCGTTTCTATCGATGCCTAATCCCATCCCCCCCCCCCACTTCATAAATAATGTATAAAAACGAGCAAGAACCGAGGCACCAATACGAGAAAGATAACGAGTATGGCGCAGCAACTCTTCATCAGAAACAAACATTTTGACACGAAAGGAGACGAACTCCCCGTTACCGCCCAAATGAAGGGGATATTTAATCCGCGAGTGCCCGTCGGTATTTACTTCACAATGCGGAATCGCGCTCGGGGTGTCCTCACGGGTCTTGTTTCAGTTCATCTGGTGTCGTATCTTATCCCCGTAGCCCCCCTGTACTCCGTCAAGTGCTTTACAAGCCAAAGAAGGATGAGGAGGAAACACAAGAGGAGGGGGTGGGTGGGTGGGGGGGTCTCGGGGGAGAGAGGAGATGACGTGGTCAGAAATCTCAGAGCAGTGTAAACGTGGACGCCAGGGCTGCAGTTTTTTGGCGAGCGTCATTCGTAACGTTCCTCTTGTGTTAGATACACGCATCGCCGAAGGATATAAAAGGGGGTCAAGGAGATTCCACATATTAAATTCAGGAATTATGTTGCTTTGTGGGCATCTGGGGAATATTATTATTGATTGTGTACATACGATACTGTTTAAAAATCACGTGGGATTATACGGTGAATCGAAATCTTTGGATAGTTTAAAACAAACACAAAGATCAATCGAGAAAGTAAAAAATCTTCTTGAACTGAACATTCACAGTCAGTGTATACCACCTCACCTCAATAATGACATCAAATCTTTCATGGACGTAGAATCATCACGATTCAATAAGTTTAAGTAAATAACCACATTTCATATTTTGTCAGTTCGCTGATGTTCCATTTTCTTTGACTCCTCTGATAATTGTGCTTCGAGAAAAATCAAGATTCAAAACACGACTTCCAGTGGATAAGTTTCTCGGTGGGTGTTTTGTTCGTTTTTTTTGAATAACTTTAGGATACATAATTTTCTGGACTATCTTTCTTTTAAAAATGTGAACATGAACTTGTAACAAATGACCGTCTATATAAACAAGGGTCTTAACATCCAAATCTGCAGAATGATGCAAATAACAAGAACTTTGCCTTTTCTTCACGTTGGCCATATAGACGTAACCGGAGTGTACGCAAACACTACGTTGTTAGCATCGACCAAAAGTAAACATTGTCATGTCGTATGTCTTTTGGTATTGAAATACATTAAAGGACGATCGCAGATAACTTTCCAATGTATTCCAGGGAGAAATTTGGTCATGGAGAATACTTCATTTTCCCAATCGAAGAATGGGACGCGGACATTAGGGAAATATAGGTTAAGTGCTGTGCAGTTACTGTGTGCAGTATTCGATGCATAAGCCTCGTATAAGTAATTACAGCAAAAAGACTTCAACAACATTTTCATAATAATAGCCTAATGATCAATTTGTTTTATCATTAGATCGTTGTAGCCTATAACTTAAAGGCACTGGACACTATTGGTAATTACTCAAAGTAAGTGTTAGCATAAAAACTTACTTGGTAACGATCAATGGAGAGCTGTTGATAGTATAAAACATTGTGAGAAACGGCTCCCTCTGAAGTAACGTCGTTTTTGAGAAAAAAGTAATTTCTCAGTAAAATATTTGATTTCGAGACCTCACGCGTTAGGTCCCGAAATCAAGCATCATTCTGAAAGCACACAACTTCGTGTGACAAGGGTGTTTTTTCTTCCATTATTATCTCGCAACTTCGATGACCAATTGAGTTAAGAGTTAAAATTTTCACAGGTTTGTTATTTTGTGCATATGTTGAGATACACCAAGTGAGAAGACTGGTCTTTGACAAAAAAGACCAGCGAAACTCACTTTAAGCTGTCCCTTGTGCCTTCCACTCCTCGCACACTTACACTGCAACAAAGGGGTGTTAAAACTGACACCATGGGTGTTGTCACATACCCAAGAGAGAATCAAAATTAACACCATTATTATAGGGTGCTAAAATAACACCAATGTAATTATGATGGCAGAAATCAGTGTTATTTTAACACCCTGTGTTGTAAACTTGATTCTTTTTCGGTATCTATAACATGTGACAACACCCGTGGTGCCAATTTTAACACCACAGTTTTTGCAATGTACCAAGTTAATTTCTTAATTTATCTATTCGCTTTTTGTATTTTCATTTCATTACGTTCCTTCAAAAAAGAGCGGCAAATATAAATAAACACGTTATGCAACCCTCACCAGGCTATGAACCTAAAAATGAACCACTGTTTTTATAGGCATCGAGGCTTGTTGCACTATTCTGCCTGTGACCTCACACTCAGAATAGCGCCCTCAGTTGAATATAAATGTGTGTACATCGAAATACCCGAACACTAGTCACCGCCAATATGAATACACAACACAAAATTGCTTATTAACTCATTATCACTAAAGAGGCGAGAAAACCGAGGTGAAGTGCTAGTTGAATTTGTTGGGGGGCAAATCCACTCGAGACATGAGAGGGAATTGAACCCTGGACCCGTCGCTTTCATCATAACGTGCAATCCAGAATCAGGTTTCAAGGTATCGTGCACGTTTGGTAATGACTCAAAACAAATATTAGCATACAAACTTACTTGAAACAAGCAACGGAGAGGTGTTGATAGTATAAAACATTGTAGGAAACGACTCCCTCTGAAGTAACTTAGTTTTTGAGAAAGAGGTAATATCTCACTAAAATAATAAAAACTTCTTGCAAGAAGTTTTTATTCCTATCTGAAAGCCCACAAATCTTTATCAACAAGGGTGTTTTTTCTTTCATCATTTTCTTGCAACTTCGATGACCAATTGAGCCCAAATTTTCACAGGCTTGATATGCATATGTTGGGATACACATAGTGAGAACACTGGTCTTTGACAATTTCCAAACGTGTTCAGTGCCTTTAAAGAGATCAGCACATGAATTTTTTTTAGCATCGCGCCTTTTTGAGAAAGGAAGTTTGTAAACTCAATCAAAAAATATTGGGCTGGTTCCGATAAGCCAGTCACATCGGTACGGCGCGTTCCATGTGCTCTAAATGTTGACCCGGATCCAGGGACAGCATGGTGCGTTCTGACCTGGAATCATAATCTGTAATTTGTATTTCTCAATCATATTCCGGTTTATTTTTACCGGAATCTGGGTTTGTGTGGCCTCTTGAAACCCGGAATCTGAGTCGGTTTTGAGCCGGGATATTTAAGAATAATGGTATGAATTGGTTTACTCATTTCGAAAAAAAAGAGCATCCAAATACAGTAGCCTTTGGTGAATTCAAACTACTATTTGTTGACCTGTATCTGAGTTATAGGTGAGGCAAATCCAATTTTTTTCGAGTCCCAAGTGTTATCGTTCATCTTTATAATGGCATTTTCTGTCGATGCATGATGTAGGCCTACTTGCAGCGGACTTGCCTACCTCAAGGCTTCCCTGAACGGATTCTCGGCAAACCGTAATTGCATGTAATTGCAAAAATGCTGACTCGCTTCGTGGAACAGCAGGGTTTTAGGTGACGGCTATCAGCTAACTGAGCCAGATAAATCACGAAAAAAATAATACCTTGGACAAAAATGCGTGATCATTTCACGCCCCAGTGGTTTTACACGGCCTCTGTTGAAGGCTGACCAAGCTGTGAGATTTAAAGCCTAAGACGAAAGCGATCTTGAGAAGTGTAGAGCTTCCGTCTTCAAAATTAGCTCAGTAATGTATAGGCCTTTGCAGTTATGCAACACCGAAATAGTACGAGGAAAATGTTGAACTATAAATTATTAACGAAGCCTTTTCACTATAACTGTCATGTATAGGGTAGCGTATAAGTTTTCATTTGTATAGACCTTTACAATTATTTGACATCGCCAATAATAAAGTAACGTAACCAAGATGACCAAGCACAAAATAAAGGTTGGAACTCAAACTGTATAATGAAGGTGTGTAATTTCTCATCCGTTGAAAAGGGTGTAAAAGTGACGATGGCGCATTCTTTGCCGGGGATTTATATCAACCTCTGATGGAAATCAAGCACATTACGCACGACTTGTGGCCTCACAGGTACCAGACCAATGTATTGGTAAGATACCAATGCCTTTGCAATGGTATCTTGACGTACAATTTGATTTAAAAGCACAAGGACAACATTGGTAATTGTCAAAGAACAGTATCCACACTTATTTTGACCAAACATATACATGAAATAACTAACCTGTGAAAGTTTTAGCCGAACCAATCATTGGAGCCACAAGAAAATAGTGAAAACCCAATTGTATGTTTTTACTGTTTTCAAACGTCTGGTTTTGGATTCGCGAGATCAAAACTAATTGTTTTACTCATTTCTCAAAAACTCTAGCATTCCAAGAAAACATATTTCAAGGGATGTTTTCTACCATGACCATCTTTAAACCACGTAAGTTATGTGTAAATCTATGAACATTTATATTTTCACTCACCAATGTTGTACACACCCTTTTTAAAGGTAGGGCCTTAGATTGGTAACTACTCCCAAAATTAATGACCATTCAAACTTACTTGCTGAGAAGCACTGCAAGCTGTTGATAATATAAACTATTTTGAGAAAAGGATTCCCTTTGTACGGTTCGGGTAATTTTCCACCCAAGAACAACAATCTGAGAAACGATTCATGCACGAATCGTTTCTCAGATTTCTGAGGGTTGGTGGCCGTTCGCGAATGCTGCGGCGGGTAGATACGGTTGGTACCCGCTGTCACCTCGCTAAACGTGGATGGATTCAATGTTCTTCAAATAGACACTGTAGATATTCAGCTGAAACTTTCACATGTGACTTGCATTGTATCTTTCTTCATATAAATCAGCATTATAATTTTGTCTATAAATCAGCATTATGTTGACAAAAAAACAATCTATAACCCTACCTTTAAAGCTAGATCCATAGCCATTAATTTAACTGCGGACTTGGCTAAGGCTATGGACTTGGCTAAGGCTATGGACTTGGCTAAGGCTATGAGTGGATCGTTGCTTCTCTGTGGGAGCTTTAAGCAAAGTGCTCAGTGAATGACGTCACTGCGTTGGAAGCGTTCTAATGGTGCACGTATAAGAACTTCTTCCTTAATCGCGTTCAACTAACATAATATAATAATAATGTATTGTGCACATTTCACCATGAAATATCATGCAATCAGCACAATGGAGTAAAACAGCAAAGAGTAAAAATTTCAATGTTACACATACATAAAACAAATTAGCCAAAAGCTTGTTTAAAAAAAGGGGGTTCATTTCGCACTAAAAACAAACAATTTGACTTGTTGTTCGACGACTAGCACGATTTTGTATATTTGGCTTGCGGATGTGTATATCTACTTTGCAAGCCAAATATACATTGATACCCACCATGCAATGCCTCAAATCCTATGTAGCACGTTCTTATCAACAAAAATGAATTTATGTTAATAATATATGTCTTTGACGAAATAGGAATTCCGAATTGGACACCGTAAAAGTGTCCATACATGGCTTAAAAAGAACCTTGCTTCTGAGTCAGCCATTGCCAAAGGGATGCTCAATTCTCAAACGGCCTTTAAAGGTATCGACACTTATTTAAAATAGCGGTGTTGAGTTTCGCATTGAGTTCAGGATACTAGTATTCGGGGTGACACAACCCGTGAACTTGTAGTGTAACTGTACCGGAGGTACTTTTGTTCCAAATGACCGACGAAAAGGTAGAGTTGACCAGGCATTGGCTCGGGTTGTGTGTTATCTCAGCATACCGTGAGGAGCCATGAATCAAAGGATACCGTCTTCTTGATAGATAAATGTCCGGAGGCATTTCGGAATGGGAGAAGTTGCAAATCTTCCCGCCAAAGGTGCATAGAGCTATAGTGCTATGACATGACACTTCGTGTATATAGAGAAAAGGCTGTAAATGACGATGATATCTATGCAGAATAAAGTGACCTAAACAGGTAATTGCGAGTTGCTCATAATACGCCCCTTAAAGATATGAATTAATTCTGAAACCGGTGTGGACAACCTATTTCATTTGACGTGAATTGAACTTCTGGGAATATAGTTATTTGATATTCGATTCAAGTTTTGGGGGATAGATCCTTTTCCCATGTTCAAGAAAACTCTCATCGATGTCAGTTCCTTTTTACAATTTGCCAAACACAATATAAAACGTGCACAAAACGTAAACTGGTTTTTTGTCGATGTTTTCTGGAAGATGTGACAAAGTGGCGCAACCCCATCCCTCGCTCATAACCCTTGCTTCCCATCGCACCTCTTCCTACCCCCCCCCCCACCAAATGAGGTCGAAAATGTGCAAAGATGAATGGTTCGATACATTAAATAGCACCCACCCCAATCTATGTCTTTGCCCCGCTTGCCCCCCAAATAAAATGTATGGTTACGTCACTGATTTGACAACCTAAGTTACTGAAATGTTGATAGGTCTGGATTGTGGTTCTTAACGAAAATATGTAGTTCTGAAAATGAATGTATTCCTTTAAAAAAAAGTGGTGTATATACATCGCTGCATTCGTTACATAAACACTTCTGAAATTTGAAACCCAAATACAAAGTTATTGAATGACTCGGATTTCTTCGAAATCGGGTGATGGAGCTAATTACATGGAAAACTATACCCATTTCACATGTATTGCAAATGCGTAGACTATAGATCATATTTCAACAATGCAAAACTTTCAAGTCCTAATTCCGTATTCTGTTCCTTTATCTCTGTTTTTATTTGCTTCTATTTTTGTTATTAGGACCCATATATAATTTGTCCCTCGCAGCTTTTTGCTGACTGAACATGTAACACGAGCTCTAAGGGAGACCCGTTTTGTATGTTGTACAAAGAAATAATTACAAACTTTAATTACCACAATCATTAACTCCGTGTGTGTTATTTCCACGACGTTTTGCCAGGGGCTGTTTTGCCTGAGGGTAACTTGAGGTTTCTACAAAGCATGTCAATTATCGGAGTGAATGCGCTGGATTAATTACAGTCCAGTTCTGTGCTTTTTTCAGTCTTTTTCAGTTGTATAGAAAGATGTCAATTCAACATCTGATGAAAGACAATGTTTAAATAATTTTGATGGAATATTTTCACATGTTTTTTCCCAGCATTGGTTCATTCACGGGAGAGTTTTCGTCGGGCCCGATTTCATAGAGCTGAACAAAAACTAGCTCAACAAAATTATGCTTACCAGAATAAGGTTACCAGCCAAATTACAATTTTAAGTGTACTATCTGTGACTGGTATCCTGCTTATTTTTGCTGAGCAGAGTTTTGTAAAGCAATATTTTGTTCTTAAGCAGCTCTGTAAATTGAAATTTCATAGAGCTGCTCAAGCGGAAAATATTGCTTAACAACATTGTCTGCTAAGCATAATGATCAGGAAACCAGTCACAAATTGTACATGTGACATGATAGTTTAGCTGGTAACCTTATTCTGGTAAGCATAATTTTGTTGTGCTAAGCTACTTTTTGTGCTTAAGCAGCTCTATGAAAATGGGCCCTGGTTACAATCTTAATGAAGTGGTGAGGTGGCAATCTAGAACAATCGTTGCTGGAAAAATAATGTCGATCATTGCTTTCGTTTAAATGTTTTACTGTTGTGTAATTGTTAAAGTCTTTTGTGTGCAATTTCCATTTTAATATAATTAAAATATGTATCGCTGGCAGGTGTCTGGTTGTGCACATCTTTCGATGACATTTGTTGTGCTTTTGTATTTCCTTGACGGCCCCTGTTCAACTTGTATTCATTGATGAAGAAAAAATTAAAGATTTAAAATAAATAAATGAATAAATAATCAAATGCATTTGGTAATTGTGGTATGAAACTTTCGTAATTTATCCCTATAAGCACAAATAATTTATTATTATTGTTAATGTTTTTTTTGTTAAACACTGTTTTTAGAAAACAAATGTTAGATTAAACAAGCGAGGCTGTGGTGTGGAATCTGTACATCCAGCATGCACTCGTTAGCAAACGTGCTTCCAGTTTGCATTTTATCAAACCAATGTTGATTCTATCTATTGCAACATAAATTACTTTTTCGTCTGCCCGTATTCTCCGGGGCAAAAAGAAGAATCAATTGACAGATTGTGATCACGTTTACGTGCGTGGTGCGCGTGGTGCACGTCGCAAGGAAATAAATCACGATGATTTTAACTTGTAATCATAGCAGAAGGTAATCTAAAACCACCCGTCTGGGATAAACCATTTTCTGGTACTCGCTGGGAAGCTGAAAAAAAACTTATGTGTAACAAAATAATCATCTCAAACTGACTTCTATCTAAAATACAATAATGTCAATTCCGAAATGAAATTGTGTGGCAATTTTCCATCAACTCAATACTGGAGAAAACTGACGACGATGTGATGCGCTTTTGTAGATGTTGTACGTCGCCGCTACCCAGTTGTGGTTCTAAATGCCCTCTTCGGGATCATTATGGCGCCAAAACTTAATTTCTCGAATTTCATAGCTAGGCTTTATTGTGGAATGATTGTATAGCATAACCCCCCCCCCCCCCCCCCACTGTATTGGCCTACCAGATACATAGGCACGCTCAACACAACACATCTCACATCAATAAATTAACAGAGGCTATAGAATTACGAGGTACCGGTATGTCACACGCTTCCGGCGCGTAATGAAAAATGGCGCGACTGGGATAAATAACGACTATAGCCTTTTTAATAAAAACTTAATACATGAAGATTGAACGCAGTTTCCTCATCATCGTATAGTTGAATAAAAAATATAAAGCGCGTGGCATTACATTAGTGGGAGATAAAAACATCAATTTGTTTTAAGTGCGCCCTCTTTGGGCTTAATTTCATAAAGCTGCTAAAGCAGATTGCTGTAGTTTTGGTGCTTAAGTAAAAGTTTGGGGTTTTTGCGGGGGCAAGAATCACAGTTGTCTATCAATCAACAGGTTTGTGACAATTAAAGAAAAATTGAAGGTGGATTCACAAATTTCATTTCAGTTAGTGTCTGAATGGCTTGACCTTTGTAAGGACATTTACTGCCCCTCGATTTCTCATTAAAACTAATTGTTTTGGGTTTATAGATAGATGCCTTAAATTTGTCTTTACTAAAATGTCAACTCGATAATCAGCGAAGTTTGACCATACCGAGTGCATAATTTCGGCAACATTTGGGAAAAGGAAAAACAGAAGTAATGAAGGTTTAAAAATACTTGATTAGAAGGCGTTTTAAGGTGATTGACACATAGTCTAATTCTTCCCTTTCACCAAATTCAACCAATAACACTTTTAACCCGTACATTTTCTCTTTCTGCGAAATTAACCAAGATCACCAAATCAAAGCTGAACGAACGAAAAACAAACTACTTTGTTTCATCAGTTTTTGTTTTGTTTTATTTTTCGTTCTTGTTTTTTATTTTTGGTTTATTTCTTCTTCTTAAAAGTGACCACAATCGTTTGTATGTCCTGACTGCTGTTTGTCAGAAAGTCTAACAAAGATGAGCGTAATAATGGTTAATACCATTGTAATGTCTATTATGGCCCTTTGAAGAATGGCATGGAATACCATGGCAGTGAAACTTGCTCGCACATCATTCGTGACCATATTATTGGGTTTAACTTCATTGATAAGTTTGAAATAAATCGATGGGAACAATTGCTTAGTATCACTATTATTCTCAGCCACAATACTTGTGGAAGGATTGCAGAACTGCAGCAATGCGCAGTTACCTTGCCCGAAGAATCCCACAATAATGGTACCATCGAATTGCTTCACAACTTGAACGCACTGCAAACCAAAGTCTACATTCCTCTTCACAAAATAAAACGATGTCGATTTATGCGGGTAGAAATATTGTTTACACAGTTTAATGACTAGACGGCAGATGTGACAAAACCACAACATTCACAACGTTTTTACCTTGAGGTAAGAAAAAAAGACTTCAGAATCCAGCACTTTTAATGACTATACGGCAGATGTGACAAAACCACAACATTCACAACGTTTTTACCTTGAGGTAAGAAAACAAGACTTCAGAACCCAACAATTTTTGTTCCTCATATTTTGCTTATTGTTAATATTAGAACCTCTAATCTTTTCAAAATGCTTAAAAATATTCGCTAAACTGAAATACTCATGACATAACGTATAATATACATAATTTTGTATTTTTAAGCGTACCGTACCGTACATCATTGTAATTATTATAATTTACTTTGACGTCGTTTCACGAAGAGTTGCATATACAATCTGCTACTGTATGCGATTGATTTGTTATAAACTAAAAACTAAAATCAGGAAGTTTTCCGAACCGTTCAACGTTAATCTCATACAGCACAATATTGTTAAAATGTTAGACTGAAACATTTCTGTGGAAATTCTTACCTTTTCGACAAGTGATTCGAGTATAATGCAAGAAGCAGACGACGTCACGAGACCGACTCGCACCGTCAGCATCAATTCCCGCTCAGTTATATTTCTGTAACTCCATACGTCCGTGTCATCCTCCAAGTGTATGATGGCCCCATGTATGCTGTGGATCATCTGCGTACGAGTTGCGTGTCCATTGAGTTCCTACGGGAAAGTGACTGTCTCTTTTGCGCGCGTATACGACTACACACAAGTGCGCATCATTTATACACCGAGAATTAGAAGTAGTCTGATGCACAAATCACTCTAGCTTTTCTTATTATAATTTGTCTAGACTTGCTGGTTGATCGTGATCGCACGTGTTGTTTACATTCATCAATCCCATCTGCAGTAGCAACTCATATCTGAGTGAATACACATTATACAATACAGTCATTATTCATCAACCAATACTTTTCAGCAGTGGGTAAATAAAGAGTCAGCCACTGCCTCCTTTTGTTCTCGGGATCTGACCACATCTGGAAGCCAAAAACCAAGTTAATAGAAGCCAACCTGGGAGGGTTGGACGTTGAGTCTATGGGGTTGATTAATGACCTGAAATCCAGTTATACGTCCGTATATTATAGCATGGAGGCAGATGCATTAGCGTGTACGAGTCACCATCAGGTGTTTCTAAAATCCAGCCAAATAGAAAACCTAGCTACAGATATTACCCGCATTATCATTATTAATGGTAATTTATGCAATGCATGAAGGTAACAATCGTAATGTGGCTGAATAGGCCTATTACTGAAAATTATGCATTTGTAAATATTATGTCATAAAATCAGAGTGCATAAATCAGGCCGCTTCTCCTAACGTTGTATCTTTTGGGAAATGATTATTACATCATAGTCCAAAGGTACGGAGACCCTAAAGGGACAGGTAAAACAAAAATTGAAAAAGTAAACAAAATGTTAAAATTATTTCGTCCCCTCGAAATATTATTTCATTCCCTCGAAATATTATTTCGTTCCCTCCTCGAGGGGACGAAATAATATTTCGAGGGGACTAAATAATTTTGATTTTTTGTTTTGTTTTACCTTTTCAACTTTTTTTTCCTGTCCCCTTAGGGGCTCCGTAAAAAGGTTTAAGGCCTTGTAACCGTTTCCATGAATATTGTCTTACTTGATTACCTTTAGACGTACAAATTTTCCATTTGTACTTTTTAAGTGGACGTTAAAAATGAAATGAGTTTGAATGAACTAGAACTTGTCAGAAGATTTCGTTGGCACTGTCATCAGAATGCCGATAGTCACTCGGAAGATAAAACAAAGAACTTTCATTGAATGAAAAATGCTGTTTCTATAATGGAAAATAATCGTTGGGTACGATGGTATAATCGTCGTGTGCCCCCGGAAGAATGGCGTAAGGCTCTACTCGCTTCTACCAGAACCCGGTACGGAGCACTACACCACTCGGCAACAACACTATTATAATACTTAATAGCAATCAGAACTGCTTTCACGATCGCACTTAATAAAAAATAAACTCAAATTTGAACACATCAGACACTGAGAAGGCTCTTCGGTGCCATGGCGTGTCGCGGCCGAGCGGTTTTAGTGCATCGGACTCAAATTCTGGTTGCATGCTGAGTCATCATGGTGTGGGTTCGAATCCCGGTCGCGAATTTTTTTCCTGAACCTTTCAGGCAGTGTCCGTGAAGTTTAAGTCAATCAGAGCGGAGGACGTCACATAATACCACTTTTTGGTTTTTTCAATGGCCCTATACAAATGTACACTGTACTGCCCGAAAGGTTCAGGGGAAAAAAAATCGCATTCCGGTCATGACACTTGTGTCCTTGAGCAAGACAATTAAACTATAATTGCTTCTCTTCACCCAGGGGTATAAATGGGTACCTGTGAGGGCAGAGATGGTTGTTGTGGTTGATTTAGCTGGGTGCCCTACAGGCGGTAGGGAGCCGAGATGGTTTAAAGAGCGGCTCTAGCATGCGCTCAGTATTTGAATTATTACCTTTTTATGGTCGAATAGACATCGTAGATACCGGTTAATAAACATTTTACACTTAAAATTTGCATTTAGTAATAAAGAATTCAAGTCAAAAATGCACCTCTCCGCGCGGCTTTTTCAGCCGAAAGTCAAAACTGTTTATCTATGATAATGATATGCATTGGAAAAGTGTAAAAGTTAAATATTTCCAGAGCACCTTAGAGCCGCTCTTTAAGGAATGAAATATATAATGGCCCAGTGATCTGGGGTAATAATGTTTGAAGCGCAATTATCATTCTTTGGAATTGCGCTATAGAGTCTATATTATTATTATTAATATTTACGAGCCATTGAGTGTTCCTCCGATTCTATATAGCCTGACTGTAAGAACCTATAGTCTATAGTAGTACATGTATAACTCGTTACATACTTTGGGAAAACTGCATTGGTAACATTATTTTTAGCGAAGGCCCCTCACGTCTCGCCTAAACATACCACGTGAATCTATACCCCAAGCAAGGAGACTTTAATTGACAAAAAATAGAGTACAGCTGTGTTGATTATCAAACATTCTAAATACATAAACTATTAAATTTGTATTACACAAATTATAAATCTGGTAACTGGTATCAACCTCTAATGGTAACTCTGCATATGAATCATAATTTGGAATTTGAGGGGGGGTGGCCACAAGCAAACAAACTGTTTAATTTTTGTTTTCAGTTTTCTGACAGTATTTTATCTTTAAAGGCACTGAACAAGTTTGGTAATTGTCCAAGAATAGTGTTCTCACTTGGTGTATCCCAACATATGCATAAAATAACAAGCCTGTGAAAATTTGGGCTCAATTGGTCATCGAAGTTGCAAGAAAATGTTTTATTATTTTAGTGAGAAACTACCTCTTTCTCAAAAACTACGTTACTTCAGAGGGAGTCGTTTCTCACTATGTTTTATACTATCAACAGCTCTCCGTTGCTCGTTACCAAGTCAGTTTTTATGTTAATATATATTTTGAGTCATTACCAAATGTGTACAGTGTCTTTAAAAATGAAGAAGAGGAACTCAGCTGATACAACTGAAAAGATGCATGTCTGATGCAATGTGTACCTACTTCACGCAGGTTACAATCGGCATGAAACAAGATTTACAGATTAGACAACAGCCAAATCTGATCGTGAAGAAACCAATGAAAATGTGAAGTGAGTAAAAGAAAATTTGGTAGCAATACCAGTACTATTTTTCCGTGGCGTACCGGTATCTATAGGTTTTACTGCTAAGAAGTAACTAAACATAAATAGTAAACTTGCGGGTACAACCGGGTACAACCAGGTTGTACCCGCAAGTTCACTATTTATTTTTAGTTACTTCTTATTTGTCCACACCATGCAAAGCTTCAAACAACACTGGTTTTACTGCTGTTTAAAATGTCAAGGAACAGCCATGCCTGCCTGAGATCAAAACTAATTGTCTTACCCATTTCTCAAAAACTATAGCATTTAAAGCAAAACATATTTCAAAGGGAGTTTCCCATCATAACCATCTTTATACCACGTAAGTTATGTGTGAATCTGTGAACATTTATATTTTTACTCTTACCAATGTTACAAACACCCTATTCTTGTCTAATATCTTGAAAAGAATTGTTCCGCTACTGTTTGTTATATAGGAATCTCCGGGGAACTCTTTGTCTTTATGGGTTTGTTTTTCATTTAAAGACAAATCGAAAATAGTACGTAGTACTACTGTTGCGGGTTTGTGTACTTGTCAGAAAACTGGCGCATGGTGATTGTTGCATATCACGAACATTATCGTATTATTGTGTATCAATTGGTCTGCCTATGCATGCAGGTTAAAATCAGCATCCAGCAAGATTAACATAATTGATTTCAACCAAGTCTGATTTGCATCGAAACGAAACAGAAGAACAATCAACAACAATAAAACATGGTTTGGGTTATATAGCTCATTAATTAAAAAGTCCCACTTCATTCATGGTGACAAAGAAAGGAATAGATTTGTGTATCTATTTAACCTATTAATTGCTGTTTGAAATGTCAGTGATTTTCCTAGCGCCTGGTTCGGTCTGGTAACTATGGGATACGTCATGATGACGTTAGTTTTCAGGCGATCCATGGCTATGAAACACCGAGAGGAAACAAAAGAGGGCGCTATGCAAGAAACTAAACTTTTGCAATTAGGCTGAGGCCGACCGTGCGTAAATTGAGACTGCGGCACTGCGCCTTTTGAAGCTGTGAAATAGCAAAGAAAAATCATTTATCATGTTATTGTAAACTCGGTTTCCATTTAGGTATAGGCTACCTGGGCCCAATTTCATAGAGTTGCTTTGAAGGGCATCGTACACGTTTGGTAATTGTCAAAGACCAGTGTTCTCATTTGGTGTGTCCCAAAAATGCATAAAATAACAAGCCTGTGAAAATTTGGGCTCAATTGGTCATCGAAGTTGCAAGAAAATGATGAAAGAAAGTACACCCTTGTTGCACAAATTTGTGTGCTTTCAGTTAGGAATAAAACTTCTTGCAAGACGTTTTTATTACTTTAGTGAGAAGTTACCTCTTTCTCAAAAACTACGTTTCAGAGGGAGTCGTTTCTCACAATGTTTTATACTATCAACAGCTCTCTGTTGCTCGTTACCAATTAAGTTTTTATACTAATATATATTTGGAGTACTCCAAATGTGTACGGTGCCTTTAAGCACAAGAAATAGCTAAACACAACAAAATTGTGCTCACCAGACTAAGGTTACCAGCCAAACAACCATGTCACGTGTACAATTTGTGACTGGTATCCTGCTCATTTCTGCTAAGCAGAAAATTGTTAAGCAATATTTTTTGCTTAAGCAGCTCTATGAAATTGGGCCCTGATACTACTACTGTTCGCCCCCACCCCCCAATGTGCCTTATATGACAAGCAATGACACTGATGATAAGCAAATTTTCATTTCTACCTCCATGATTTTACGGTGTTTTAAGCAGCTATTATTGCTTTAAGTAATTTTGCACAGATATTCTGTCATGTTGACTTCGTCAACGGTTCAAACAAAGATAAGATCACAATTAACTACTTTTAGGCCTTAAAACAACCGGGAATTTTTTTAATCATACTAATTCTTGAAGTTCAGAACTCGGCCCATGATTAATAGTGAGTTGTGACGAGGTTGCATGCTGAGCTCGCCACCCGGGGAACGAGGTGGTATCGCTGCGTACGTTTGTTCGTATTTAAACAACTCCACAAAATGCGCATGTTCAGTTTAGAGAAAACCTTGATTGCAAAGAAGTCCTGTCATTTATTTGGATGGAGTGTTCCCTCTGTTTTTGACTACAAAAATGGAAACAGCACCGCCTGTAGAGACTGTGATTCGAGCTGTGACTGCCTTGTACCATAATCCCGATGCAGCAGAAAAGGAAAGGGCTTCCCGATGGCTGCAGGAATTCCAACGATCGGTGAGTTTACGAATCCACTTTTTTTCCGACAATAATTTTCAAAATTAAGAGATTGCCCACTTTCCGGACATGATTTAAACTTGACGTAAAAACACTCTCCCTTTTCAAGATTAACTGATTAATATTGCAGAATATAAGGTGCTAATGATAACTGCTAACAAGTTTAATTATTACTGTGTCAAAGATTTTCCTCCTCATAATGTTTATGATAAACAGAATACAAATCAAAATGACATGAAACTGAAAGATGAAGATGAATCGAATCTGATCTTAATCCTGTGGAAACATCACACAGTGTTTTGAAGAAATGAAGAAATTTTAGTTTTAGATTTTGGAGGAAAACCACATGTGGAAAACCCACAGAATCAAGGCTCCAATCCGGGATTTGAATCGGGGTCCACAGAGGTGAAATGCGGGGAAAGAAACCACAAACTTCTATTCTTGCATGCTAAGCCAACCTGGATTGGAAAAGGTACAATGTTGTTTTTCATGTCTGTAGTTATTTGGAAGTGAACTCAGGCCTGGCATGTGTTTACTAGCCAGAGGGGTGTCTGGGTGTCTTTTTGGACACCCTGTTTTAAATTTGGAAACTCTGTTTTATCTGTCATTTACATGTAAATGTATTTTAAGTGCACAATTTGGACACCATTTTACCAAATCCTGGAATATTTTAAGTTTAAGATTTTCCAATAGTATCCAAAGTGCCCTGTCATTTACATGTAAATGTATTTTAAGTGCACAATTTGGAAACCCAGTTTTTAATTTTCCAGCAAATTTGGACACCCTTTTACCAAATCCTTGAATATTTTATTTTTAAGATTTTCCAATAGTATCCAAAGTGCCCTGCCTTTGCACTAAAACACGACTAGTTTTGGCAAGTTCAAATTATAAGAATGTTTGTTGTCGCAACTTTGCTCTTTTTGTCAGGGTTTCATTTTGACATTGGTATTCTCTCGAAAGTATTAAATAATATTATGGTATGGGTGCTCCACAAATTTATCCTTTTTAGGAAAAGCTGAACTGAAGTTGTTAGCACAGCCATCATCATTTTTATAAAGACATGCAATTGCAGTTCGCCAAAAAAAGTGAAAAAAGGGAAAACAAAGAGGAAAACGCCAGGCACAACAAGAGTTTGTACTGTACTTTTTACAGCTGAAAAACCAAAAACGAGGAATTCACTCTTCTGTCTTTAACAACAAAAATTGAAGGAAAGCTTTATTTGTTCATCGTAGATTCTAACCGGCCATGGCACTTACGAATCTCGTATGCCATGCTGAGAACAATGGGAAATAATCGTCAGATCATGGCAGCCTATCGATCTCTCGTAACCTAATTCTACTTTGCAAAAAATAGTTAATGGCCTGACGTTTCGACCCTAGCAGAGTCTTTCTCGAAGGCTAAATAACAAGACAACACTCATGAACAGGTATATAAGTGTAACAAAAGCATACTACTTTGTCAGACAAAATGACGAGGTCTGGAATTAGAGATTACACTGTGATAATTACACTGTTTAATACCAACAGTAAAGAGTTATTGTGACCATTGCTTCCAATGCCTTTTGTCCCTGTCTGTACCTGGCCAACCAAGCTTGACACTGTGAGCGCATGAGTGGTGCACACTACACAGTTAGCTTTCCAAGCAGGTCTGCACATCAATCGCTGTTGAAAACGCACTCACGCAAACATTTTCCCGGAGTGTTATCACATCAAATGATGGACACAAAAGGACACTTTAAATACAACTTAATCAGGCCTCCATGCATGCCTTGCCTGTATCCATAAAAATTGTGTGTAAATTGTATGACTTCCAGGGTTAAGTGTTGTGTGAGTACAGTACAACATTTAAGGATTTTGTCTTTGTCTTGCGTGTTTTAAAAAGCAATTACTGCAGATAAGATGCCTGAACGTACCATATTTGCCAAAAAATACCTTTCATAATAACAGGAAAAAATTAGTCTGGAGTTCAAGCCTGATGCTTCTTTTATGAAAGGGCAAGAACACCAAGGCATTTTCTCCTTGGTAAAGGGCACCTTGGTGATACTTCTTACTCCTACATACTCCATAAGGAAGTTTAATAAGGAGGCCCTAGGGGAGGTGGAACTGAACTTTATGAGGTAATTGTAAATTTCTATTGAATTTGAACATTTCAAGGGACACCAAGACAACGATCAGGGGCAACGGGGGCAATTGTCCCGTAGCCTCCAATAAGTATTATGCCTAGGAGTATGACATTAAGTCAGTAATGGGACTTCCAGAAACCATCAAGTCCCCTTATGAAGCAAGTGTATTCCTGGTGCACTGTATTCTCTAACAGTACACAAATAGATGCACTTTAGCAAGTCATCTAGGAAACTCTCTATTTGTAAACAACTAGGGAATGGTTTATCACGTTATTTTATATTATCCAATTCACTAGAGTAATCAAGGGATTTACAAGCTGTAATTGCTCAAAGTCTTGTTTTCTCATTGTAGAAAATTATGACTAAGTCTGGTTTCAGGAAGTGTTTGCGGGGAGGGTTTACAAATCACAGGGGAGTAGAAAATTGTGTAGGGTCATCAGCAGCAGTATCGCAGACAACCAGGGGATACCAGGGCCTTGGATTAAGCATTTGGTGAACTACCGCCAAAGATTTCCTATTAATTGAGCAACAGGAGGGGGTAGGTTGTTGCACAGATTAAGGATTGCCTGTTTGACTCTCAAGGGGACTGGAATGTGTGTTTCTTGGGAGCCCTATACAGGTTGTGGAAGTTTACAGACAGGAAGTTGTCTGTCGGCGATCCTAATACACACTATTACCAAGGATGTGTGAACTGTGAGTTTGTCCTTGTGTCAGGACTTTAGAGAGCAGAAGAGGGCAGGGTGTATTTTCTTTAGCATAGTGGAGATTCTCTGCTTAGATATTGAACTTAAAAGTGTATGGCGTACATAGAACCAGACTACATGTACTTCACAAATTTTATTTTTTATTTTTTTCCCGTTGAATGAGGTTCATTCAGGGCTCGAAATTAACACTGGACCGCTGGCCCGAGGCCAGTGATTTTGGCATTGGGCCAGTAAACTCATGACCAGACAAGTCCGGCAGTCTTGTGCTTTTCCATTGCATTACCTCACTGTGTAATAATATCTGTCAATCCTGTTGAGTAACGAAGCACACTCGCCCATAGTATAATGAGAGAAACCTTCCCATAGTGTTTGTTCAAATGAAAACAGTTTATACGTTAAACTGTGTAGGTTTTTGTTCTTCTCATGCTGATTCCGGTCCTGTATTTAAACAATTTCGGTCCAGTAAACATTTTGAGCTGCAAGCCCTGTGGTCTTGTATTGTAGATTTTCCCCTCCAAAAATACAAGCCCTGGGTGCATGCTGGTCATTATCTACCAGCATGCACCTTATTCAATGGCTAAATATTCGAGAAGTAGTCCAATTGTACAAGAGTCTACCTGTTGTTGACACCAAGTACATGTAGTTCAACACCGAGGACTTGAACAAAATTTATCTGGAATGGTTTGACAGACGAAGGACTTCCTCGGTTTACATGGTTTAAATTCTGGACGAAATCAATGGAGACCTTGCTAAGAAAAAAAAAGGTCTAAGCGGTGGGTGAACCGGAGAAGAAATAAAATTTTGATGACTGGGTCAACAAACATGTGTAATGTGTGGACAAATATGTTGGTACTGTATGTACATTAACCCTTGTAGACTCTGCAGTTTGGCTAGAGCGTGGCCCGATTCCTCCAATTTCCTCCTCTCCTATGTAACTCCAGACCAAATTGTTTGGACTTAGAAAAGATTGGAATGCCAGACCCTGTCATAAGCACTTGTTATATTGGCCTACAGGCACCAGTCCTGAATCCTTCACTTTTGTAAATTGGATGGGCCTAATGAAGGATTTGGGACTGTAAGGTTAACACTAACCCTTACATACATACGTACATGATAAAAGAGCCATTTATAATGTTATGTTTGGTCTTAATGTGGTAGATTAGACAAACTACATACCATTCGATATGAAACCAAATATGTTTTTCTGTGGAGGCATGCATACATATGTGCACCAATCATAATTCAATCAAAAGAATAGGCTGATGATATTTAAATTATTTAGGCCTACAATGTACACCATATGATTTTGGGTGTCAATTTCTTTGTGTACATTTTGTCACTCAAAATGGGGGACAGGAGAGGCACGCGTAAGTGCACTGCGGGTCATGTAGGGGGGTCAATTGCATTTAATTTTGTTCTTAAGGATATTAGAAAGATTACTCAACAAAAATATGTTGGTCATTGTAGTTTAGTCTGCCAGTAAGTTTGACCAACAATTAAGAGACATCAAGAATAAAGAGCTGAAAGTGAGTAAAGTTTATATTAATATGTAAAGTCTGTAATACACAGTCGTAATTGTTGGATGACGACTTCAAGCTTGCAATAAAATCAGTTGTGACTTTCCATTTAGACTACGTGTACATAAGGCCTACATAACATTTACAGATACCCTAATTTATGAGAGCATACTCATTCATGCTACAACATTATAACACAATTTAATCATGCTTTAATTTGAATGTGTTTCCATGTACATTGTAAGTTCCTATAGGCTACATTAGGCAATAGGGGGTATCTTTCCTCACCTTCCACACTCTTGAATCCCGGTTCGAATCCCACTGGTGGGCACTATGTGGATTAGGTTTCAGTCCCTACCTAATTGCCCGGGCTTTCCCTGCAGGGCTTGTCCTCCCACAACTAAAACTGAAACTTCCTTCCTTGTCTTCTCTCCATGGGGGGTTCTTGGCTAGTACAGTGATTAAGTTTGCTTCTCTGGGAATCCTTGGCTTCACAATCCATAATAATTAATAAATTAATAAATAAATAAATAAATAATAAAGACCTGTGTATGAATTTGTGTTGAATCCTAGGTTCATTCGTGGCAAATCTCAGATCAGCTGCTGAGGATGAAACAAGATGTTGAAGTTTGCTACTTTGCAGCACAGACGATGAGATCTAAGGTACGTTTATCAAGCTACGAGGCATGCCACATGGATAGCAGATGTCAAGGATGATAATAGTGAAAAGTACACCACTGATTTAGTTTGTAACATTCAAAACCGCGTGGACGATATTGAATGGTCACACAGTAGGCGTGTTGTGGCCGAGCGGTCTAGGTCACTGGACCCAAGCTCAGCAGCAGAGTGTGGGTTTGACTCCCAGTCATGACACTTGTGCCCTTGAGCAAGGCACTTAACCATAATTGGTTTGTCAAAAGTCGGGAAGGTAGTGCATTCTGCTTTACCAGCCAGGCTCCTAGTGGATGATGGGTACCCAAGCCTACATCCTTGCAGACTGTGAAGGGGTTAACCCTGTTTTAGCCCTAGGAGTAGGTGGCAACATGCCCCTGGTGGCAGTTGATTTGGGTCGACAGCCCAAATCAGTTAAGTGTAGCCCTCACCTTGAAGTGGCCATCCGGCCTTGTGATGTTAGGCGATCTCTCATAAAATAATTTTTTTTAAAGGAGGTTTTTTTTTATCAGAGTACTTTGTATCACATGATACTATGCTTATTAGATGTTTCATAAAGTTACTCAGCCATTCAGGAAATTTATTGATAAGGGGAAAAGCCACTTTCCTTTGGTAAAAAGGTGTTTTAATAGTGTGTGTCAATATGTGGAATTGGGAGCAATTGAAAGGCTGAAGGGGTACCATTGCCTAAACTAGCGCAAAAGACCTGCCATTTCGTGCGGCCTTCTTGTACAGTTTAAATCAGTTCAGCCAAACTAAACGCTGGAAGTGAATAAAGGCTGGGATCTATTTTGTATTCATTAGAATCAGTTGTTGGTATTATTGTTGCATAAAACTTTTACATGTAGTAGGCCTATATGTGGAAGGGGATGACAACATGTTTCAGACAGATCTGTATAATTTTGTGACTTGGCAATAGCATCAGGGCCCAATTTTATAGCGCTGCTTAATGGTAAGCAAATTTTTGTGCTTACTCAAGTTACTGTAGCAGAAAAATATGCTTGAGCGTAAGCATATTTCGCAGGTTAGCAAGAAAATTAGGCAGCCAGCTTGCGTGTTCACCATGGATTTGCATTGTTACGTCAGTCATTTTCATTATCAGTAAGCACCGGAAGTTAGCATTAGTTAGCATGCCTTCTCGTGTGCTTGAAATGAAAATTCACGCAGTAAGCACAAAATCAGCCGTTAAGCAGCTCTATGAAATTGGCCCCTGGAAGCCAGTCGAGTCTAACCATAGAGTAAAGGTCTAACATAGTAAATCGTCTCCTCATTCACCTCTCACCAACATCTTTTCCTCAGATCCAATACTCATTTCACGAGTTGCCACCAGACTCGCACCAAGCTCTTCGAGACTCGCTCATCATTCACATCGAGAGTCTCAACGATCCAAACTTCCAGATCATACTGACGCAGTTATGTTTAGCGCTGTCCGACTTGGCCTTGCAGATGGTCATGTGGAAGAACTCGCCAAATTTTCTGATTCAAAGGCAAGTAATATAATGACAAGCATTGCTGAAAACACTTTGATAGAAATGTCTTAATCAATCAATCAATCGTAATAAAATGTATCAAGCGCCTAAATCAAAGGTTTGCTCAAAGGCGCTGAGGCCAAGAAGAAATAAATGAGACATTGATGGTAGGCCTCCTGAAACTTAGTTGAGCTTACGAACGGCTGATATTATATTCATATCTTGAAATCATTCATTCATCCTTTAAATATGTGTATCTTATACATTGTAATAAGTTTAAAACACTTATGAGGAAGTAGAAAAATCATAAAATCTTGAAAAACAAGGAGGGCATAAAGTTTTCTGACAAAGACTTGTCGAACCACATCTCGTTGGCTCAGGACTATAAGGTCATTAGTGCAATTTGTATGGATTTCATAAAATTGCTTTTATGTATTTTGGAGCTCATGGTAAATGGAGTTTATTGATCAAGAGTGGTCTTCAAGGTATTTGTTTGGCAAAAAGAAACATTCATTTTCTAAGTGAAACATTTATTTGTTGATTTTGATTAATTTGCAATGCCACAAACCTTGAGGAATGCTCTTCAAAATGTTGAGTAAACCCTCATGGTTTTTCTTAGACATGGCGAAGACTCAAGAAATTACTTTGCTTGGTATCACCACAAACTTTTCCAAAGCTGTCATTTTAAGACTTTGATATTTACACCGCACACGCTCTGACAACAGGTTCAGCACGGATGCATCTCAGATACCCATCCTCCTTGAGTTACTTACTGTCCTGCCAGAGGAGGTCCACAGTCGCTCTTTACGGCTGGGGATGAACAGACGAGAAGAGTTCACACAAGAGTTGTTCCAAGCCGCTCCTACAGTAGTTCGCATCATGGTGAGTTGACGTGTGATAGTATTTTCACCCTTACACTTTTTGTAAAGTAGCCCACCGGGCTAATAAACTGCATTTTACTTGCCCCCTAGAAGTTTTTAGTTGCCCAGATATTAAACATGTATTGTCATACATGTTCTGATGTATTAATAGTAGCGATCACAACCAGTTTAATGTCAAATGAAGTTACATTTATACACTCAAAAATAAATTAACACAATTAAACAAAATTATTTTTCACATCTGAGAAGGAAAACATGTGAGCATTATCAACAAGTACAGTTTTTAGTAGCCCACAGGGCAAGTTGAGAAGTGGTTTTTACTAGCCCACAGTAGTTTTTGCTAGACAATGTACACCAGGCTAGTGAGCCCTGTAATATCATATCTTTCTGGTAATGAAACCAAGGGATTCTCAAAAGTGACTAGCTCTGTGACCCGCAGGCCTGAAGATACCTGTGTGTAGGGAAGATGATGAAGAAATGTCAGGTTTAGTTGTTTGAGGAAAACCCAAAACATTTGACAATTGTGGAAAACCCACGCAATCTGGTAGGGACTGAAAACCCAATCCACATATAAAGCTCCATTGTGGGATTCGAATCTGAGGTCACAGAGGTGAGAATCCACTGAGCCAACCTGTTCTACTCACGCTCTGTCATTCTCTATTTCAGTTGAAGTAAGCAACGGTCAACATGTATAGATTCCTTTTAGTTATGCCATGTACCAGCCCTGTCTGAAGTTTTGGTTGTCAAAAAAAAGAGTACACATTTTTTACACCGATTTATAAACTATAACAACAAAAAAATCTCTTTTCTTGACAATGTACAAGCAATGTGAACAGTACGTAGATTTTTAAAGATTCTTTTATAGAACCTACCAGTTCTCAGCCATAGCAATGGCCAGAGTCTTTCTACATTTGCAAGCAGTAGACATTGCTATAGCAGTTGATTTACACCGGCAACAAATTTGTTGTTTGAATAATAAAATTAATATCAAATGAATACTTGTTGATTTGCAGGCTGCGTGCTGTGAAACGTCTGTCAGCGATCATCGTCTCTTAGGCAGAATCTTCAAGTGTTTAGCAAGTTGGTTTTATCCTGGGATCATTCCAAGTGTAGATGTGGCCAGCAGCACACTGTCTAACCTACTGTTTGATGTTCTGGTGAGTAACTCGTTCAATAAGATTTTCAAACTTCTAAAATAAAAAATAGAATCTTCTCAAAGGCATTGGGAAAAAAATTAATAACAATAATAGAGAGGTTCTGCAAGCGTCCGGATGCAGATATTGATTTGAACACCGTATTCGTTCGTGTTGGGTGCACTTAATATTTTGTTTCGCGATCATAGAGTTATATGTCAGGCCTAGGCTAAATTATTCATACACGTTAGCATAGGTTTAGCGAGCAAAACAAATCCAAGAACATTTTGTATATGTTGTTGTTGCGTTAGAGAATTTGATTGAATAGTAATTAAACAGTTCGTTTTCAGAACCGCGTGTAAAGAAAGTGTCGAACAAGCATGGCAAAAAAGCGACCCTGTTTACACTGCATTATTTTATATATTTTTTCTCATTTTTTTGCTTACAAATAACTAACACATTGTCATGTGAGAAAGACTCTGATAGTGTCGAAACGTGAGGCCATTAGGGCCTAACAATTTTGTATTATTTTTGTTGTGCATCCATACCATAGGTTATTCTGGTTGGTAAGCAGTTTGCAACAATTAATTTATTTTTATTTTTTTTTTCATTTTTATTTTTTCATTTTTTTAAAAAATATTTTATAATGGGCAGTTTCTTACATGGTGCGTTTTCTCTATTAGTCCAGCTTGATCAGGACCTATAGGGAGTGTCTCAAAAGTCGGAACGGGAGGAACGTTCTTATTGGATCAAATTAGTATTCCAGCATGTGCTCGTAGACCTTTCCATTGGAACGGCGGCCCATACTTTGGCAAAATAATACGTTCCAGCAGAACGTTCTGGTAGTCCAATGGGTTGCAGGTGTATGCCCACGGGAACGTTCTTTTGCGCCTAGAACAAGCCCGACTTTTGAGGCACTCCCTTACTGATAATTCTTTTCACCCAACCCATCTGTCCTTTAGAAGAAACATGACACACCGTCCATGCTTCATGAAGCAGCCAGCGATTGTGTCTGCTCAGCTCTTTATGCCATGGAGGATATAGAAGAACATCTATCACTTGCCGAGACGTTGTATAGAGGAATTATCCAATTGCCTGAATCTTATGCCATGGTCGTCGCTGCTGAAGATGTAGATAAGTAAGTAATGACGAAATGGTTTTCATTAGTAGAGACTTTATGTATTTGCAGAGAAAGGGTGGCTAGTGCGTAAAGCGCTTGCCTCTCACCAATGTGGCACTGGTTTGAATCCCGGCTAGGGCCATAATTATGTGAGTGGAGTTGTGTCTCTCTTATGTCACAAGGGTTTTGCTCCAGGCCCTCCGGTTTTCCTCCTTCTGGAAAAGTCAAACACTTCCAATCTCTGGCTGTGCTCCACGGTCCTATTATGTGTCGATGTGGCTTGCTGCTAAAGGCGCCCCTGCACACCTATAGCTCAACAACATTGTAGCTGTGTCCTTTGCAACTCGGCTTCTCAGCTGCAAGTAAGGATAATTGGCCTCCCAAATTATTATTATTATGATTATTAAAGTCGTTGGTCATATCCTTGAAATCAATATTACTTCAATCCTCGAATGTAATTTCAGTCTCCACTCTCCATGTCATGGGCGTGGATGCCAAAACTGTGGCTAAGTAATAGTAAAGTTGGGATGGTTTTCTTCAATTCAGAACTAGTTTTGTTGAGAAAACTCATCTCTGTAAAGTTAGAGGATGTGAAAGTATTTTTTATTTAATATCAAGTAATAAAACACAAGGGAAAAACTGAATGGGTAAATTTTTCAAGTAATATTGGGTTGAACAAAGAAAAATTGATGAGAGCCGGACTTGAACCTGCGACCTCCGGATTAACAGTCCAGCACTTTACCAACTGAGCTATCTAGCCGTATGTTGCCGGTCTACCTTATTCTAACTTTATTTGAATCTTTCAAGGGAGTTTACATTTCCATTTAGAGATCAGGATGTCCTGCTTCAGTGTTGCAAGGGTGTTATTGAGACAAAAACAAATGCAGAATGCAGACCAACTTTTAGAAGGGCCTGTCACCTGAGCGCTAGTCACATTATTTTATCCTTTTCTTTTTTCCTTTCACAAAATGGAAAAACCTCCACAAAAGCATAGTTGTTTACAAAGCAGACCTGTTGTAATAACCTTAAATTGTACATTGTGACTATTACAGTATGGGGCATATTTCACCCTATTTTAATGATATTCCAAAGTTGAGGTGTTTGTACATTAAGCTTTACAGTATGTTATTTTTTTTGTCTGATTTGTTTTCATTGCTGTAACAGGGCCATTAACTACAGCAGGATTTTTACAGAGCTTGCTGAAGCCTTCATGGAAGTTATGGTAGAAACACCGGGTCAAGTAAGTGCACAAGTCTCAAACTCCAAACGCTTAATTCTTGCTATTCAGTGGAGGCCCTTTGGCTTCTGAGAATGTGATCATTTGAAATTACAACTACCTTGTGTAAAGCAGGTCCAACGGACAACGTTTCTGCTGTTTAACTATCTCAGTTTGAACCCCCCTACTTTTCCCGTAACATTTGTCAGTAACTTACCAACCATTTGATAGATGTTAAATTTGCATCGGGGACAAGGTATATTGTTTGTGTTTTACTCGTACACCGATGTGTGTTACGCACTGAACAGTGTATACTCGGTACTGTGAAAAAAATAATGCCTGTTGAAACAATCCCCTGTGTTCATGATTATGGCATGTCGTAGCCGAGCGGTTAAGAGCACCGGATCAGCATAGTGTAGGTTTGGGTCATGACACTTGTATCCTTGAGCAAGGTACTTTACCATACTTGCTTTGTCCTTCGGTTGGGGCATTAAGCCGTAGGTCCCGTGTACTAGGATTGGTAGTGCACGTAAAAGAACCCAGAACACTTATCGTGGAAGAGTAGGGGTTAACCCCTGTGTTTCTGGTTCACATAGCAAGCACCCTTGTTTACAGGTTTTCTCATGCTTGCGAGCTACAGTGATTAAGTTCACTTATGAGGCATCCTTGGTTTCATAACCAGAAATATATAATAATAATAATAATAGTAATAATTATAAAATACAATGATTGGTTTGTTTCAGGGACTTGGTGATCTAAGCATACTTGACGCTGTCTTGACCTGCGTTGGTCACAGCCAGTACGAGGTGGCTGAGATAACCTTCAACTTCTTCTACCGTCTCTCGGAGATATTGTACAAACGGGGACAGGATGATCTGAATGAGATCTACAGGCCGTACATTGAGAGACTAGTTAATGCGCTGTGTACTCATTGCCAAATGGACACAGACCATGTGAGTTTTTTCGGTCATTTTGATACTTTGAAATGCTTGGTGGCGGCAGATATGCTGGGTGATTCGCCGTTGTTTACGTACAGGGTTGTAGCGAGGCTGGTCAGCACAGACCATCATTCGGTAATGCTGACCAGCAAAAATGAAGTCACTTCGACTGGCACTCAATTTAGGTGCATAATCCTGAGTACTGCATGATTTAATTGAATTATTGCCAAGCCATTCTTTTCCATTTACTTCTTACTGATCCAATCATACAACACGCACACTAGGACAGACTACACATAACCTGTCAATGCACTGTACGATGTACAGTACACATGTACACTTGTCTGGAGCACTGGTAATCGGTATTGCAACTGGTACACATAATGCAAACGCTACACCGAAGACTCCCCACACAGCAGTTGTGTTCATTTTAATCAGTTGTCGTTGTGCGCACATGAGATAGTTTGTGAATGACTTGCGTGATTGCGTTGATACTTTGATAACGATTGTAAGGTAATCATACATGCATTTATTTATTCTGGAATGCCAATTAATTACAAATGTTTTTTACGTTCAAATCACTAGACAAACAAAATGTGTATTTGTGGGGTGCATTGTGCACTGGGATGGAGCTACAACCCTGTTAACATAGTTTTGAAACTTTACACAAGTAAGCTTAATTTTGCAAAAATAACCTCTTTTTTATAAATTTAATGGGCATGACTTGTTCAAAAAATGCAGAAAACAAAATGTAGATTAAATAAAAAAAATATGATCTTTTTGCATGATGCACTCTAAACAAATGTAAAAAAATGCAAAGTAGCCTCTCCAGGTAATATAATTGGTGACACAATATATTATAAATTTCCCCAAATTCATTCATGTAAGCGTATGTTAGTATGTACACACCATGACTGGTGTTTGCTGGCCATGTATGTATGGGTAAAATGAATGCAGTTCACAGTTGCAGCCGGCTCTAAAGTTTGAAATAACCTGTGCTTTTTACCATACATGTAAAAAAAAGTATTGGGGGAAAAAAAATGTTATGAAGTGGAGTTTATTTTTGTTTTGTTTTTTTAATACCTATTTTTAGGAAGGAATACCTGATGAGAATGATGACTTTGGGGACTTCAGGATTAGAGTTGCTGAGCTCATTAAGGATGTCATCTTCTTAATTGGGTCGACTACGTGCTTCTCACAGGTGGGCTTGTTTTGTTCATTCTGGAAGAGTTGTTTATATGACCTGAGTCTGTCAGGCAATATAAAACAGGTCGGATCAGTAATTCGCTGTCATAGTCCAACGTCATTTCCTCCAAAGGTCATGCTAACTTCCTTGACACTGGTTCACGCCTTTTCCATAACACACTATTGATTGTATACTCGGCACAGAGTCACGAGAGTATCAAAACCGAGCAAAAATAATGGTAAAATCCGGTGAACTGCTTTGCAGCAAGTTGTAACATACCAGTAAAAGTTATAAGTGCAGTTGTTTTCAGTTCCTGAAGGAGAAAGATGCAGATTACAGAATCATTTTCAAAATTCTCCTGTTCGTTTATAAATTCTTCCAACGGCAATCTCCAAGTTACATTTCTGACAGTCTAAATTTGTATAATACAGAGGGGCTTGGAGGTCGCAGGGGGCTTCGCTCTTCTTCTAACGTCACCCGGCTGATTGTTCCGCCAAAAAAAGAAGGCAGAGGGGACAGTTCAGGTTGTTGCCTAATTTGTTGTGGAACAAGCCGTGGTGTGCAGAGAGAGAAGACATCTACTGGGGGCTGCTCTTCAAGCGCAAAAAAAAAAAATATTTCTTCCCCCAGCTATATTTTGTTTGTTTTTTTTTGTTTTTTATTTTTATTATTATTATTTTTTGTTGTGTTGATGTGATGTGTGTTCTTTGTAGAGCATAAGCGCCATATAAAATATTATTACATTATGTCGCTGTTTGTACGACCAGACGGCTTGAACCAGTTGCGGTTCGGTGACCTTGGGATGACATCATGACTAACGGCAAACACAAAGTTCCATTTGTTGAAAGTCATGATCACATTGTAAAAGTATTCGCCCAATATCATGAATATTTGAGGCCCAATGTTTGTTCAAAAAAATAAAAAAATTGTATGATGTTGTACATTGTAGTGCTGTAAATATTTTCACTTTGTAAAATTACATATTCAAAGAGTACCTTTTCAACTTGTAAATCGAATATTCTGTCACCTACATGTTTTCTGTTTTTCATCGGATTTCAGATGTTTAGAAACCTAGCAAGCCAGGGTGCAGCCGTGACGTGGAATGTAACAGAAGCGTCACTATTCGTGATGTCATCGGTGGCAAAGAACGTACTTCCGTAAGTTTGTATTTCATCGTGTCGGTGCAACAACAGCATATCTTGATTTTGTAATAACGTCAAATCTTGCACGAGAGATGCTCCTTGCAAACTCAGCGCCTATGGGTTGTGTGTGTACATCTGGGATATTTTAAGCTAGAAGAAATTTTCAGATTTTTCAAACTATGGCAGGTTTGTCCCCATGCATAAGCTTGGGCCAATACGCGTGATTTGCGTGCCGATGCGCACAAATTTCGGCAGATACACCCAAAAAGGTTATTAAGATTTTTTTTATTTATTTATTTTTTTTTCTCCAAAAAACATCAAAAGAAAACCATATAGACTCCAGATTGCACAGTAGGGCTTTTAAAACCAAGTAGAAAACATTGCAATTCAGTGATTTCGGCCAAACGTCCAAAAATTGGAGTCCAGATTGCCCCACAGTTTTGAAAAAACCTGGGGAGAACCCTGTGTAAACGTATCTGCTATTTTAGGAGATATGATGTTGTTGCACTTACCCGATAATTTGACAGAGCTTTTTGGTTAACCTTCCTACTATCTGGGCCCAATTTCATAAAGCTGTTCAGCAGGAAATGCTACATAGCAAATTTCTTTGCTAAAGCATGAAATGAATCGGGAACCAGTGGCAACAATGTAAACTTTATGGAATGTTGGCTGGTAACCTGTTTCTGTCAAGCAAAATTTGTCTTGTGCTTTAGCAAGTTTTTGTGCTTACAAGCTTTATGAAATTGTGCCCTGGTAGATTGTGGAGCCCACTGTCCAACACTTCCCACTATCCAAAACCATCAACACACTTCACTGATCATGCATGGCTGTGTACACTTTGATCCAATGTTGAAGCTGTAGAGTGTGTACAAAGCTATGGGCAAGTGTGAGGAATGGACTTTTGAATGTTTTTTAAAATGGCCACTCAGCAGGAGGGTAATCCATATTAAAAAGGTCTTAGTCCAAATGAAATATTATCGAGCAGGTTGTCTCCACAAAGTTTGCTGATGTGAAAGATGATTGTCGCTCATTCACACATGCAGAGCTGCCAACTCTACCTGATTCTGCAGAAAGTTCCCTGAAAATCAACCAATCTTTCCATGCTCTGATGAACAAATTTGAAAATGTCCCTGATTATGGAAACTTGTCCCCTATTGTGTTGAATGTAATTCTAAAATATCTCCCTGATTGTTGTACAAAATCTCCCTGATTGCAAGATGTAAATGTTGACAGCTCTGCACATGATTGTCGACCCCATAAATCGAGGACTTCTCTTTGTTGCCCATTGTTTGAACTTTGTATTTTTTAGTGATGTCCCCACTGGTGTGTGCATAAAAGCAAAGCGAGGACGTCCTCGCTCTTTCAAAACACCCAGGTCCCTTTTGTTAATGTCCTCGGTTTCAACGTGTAGACACCCCCACTAACGGACATGGACATTCAGAGTCTAATTATGCTGATCTGTATCGAGGTTGCTTGTCCTGTTAACAGATTCCTATGGGTGCTTCTAAATCCGAAGTGTAAACTACAGCTTTGGGGATTTTCACCAGTAGGGAATTTTTGGGTTTGCTCTTTGCAGATGTATTAAGTAGCTTTTGTTAATTGTTTTCAGTGATGAAAATGAAGTTGTTCCATCGGTCATCCAAGCCATCCTTGGCCTTCCAGAGGAAACTCATGTAGCTGTCAAATACACCAGCATTCATATGCTGGGAGAATTATCGGAGTGGATAGACAATCATCCACAAACGCTCGGTGAGTAGCTTGTTGAAATACACCAGCATTCAGATGCTGGGAGAGTTGTCAGAGTGGATGGAGAATAATCCACAAACACTTAGTGGGTAGCTTGTTGAAATAAACCAGCATTCAGTTGCTGAAAGAGTTATTGGAGTGGATAGAGAATCATCCACAAACGCTTGGGTGGTAGCTTGTTAAAATAAACCAGCATTCATATGCTGGGAGAGTTGTCAGAGTGGATGGAGAATAATCCACAAACACTTAGTGGTTAGCGAGTTGAAATAAACCAGGATTCAGATGCTGAAAGAGTTATTGGAGTGGATAGAAAATCATCCACAAACGCTTGGTGACTAGCTTGTTGAAATACACCATTATTCAGAGGCTGGGAGAGTTATTGGAGTGGATAGAAAATCATCCACAAACGCTTGGTGAATAGCTTGTTGAAATACACCAGCATTCAGTTGCTGGGAGAGTTATCGGAGTGGATAGAGAATCATCCACAAACGCTTGGTGAGTAGCTTGTTGAAATACACCAGCATTCAGTTGCTGGGAGAGTTATCGGAGTGGATAGAGACTCATCAACAAACGCTTGGTGAGTAGCTCGTTGAATTACACCCGCATCCATATGTTTGCATTCAATATTAACGTATCTTATATTGTTTCCCTTCTTTATTACTTTCTAGAACCTATCCTTAACTTCATCACCAATGGTCTGAGGAATCTTCAGCTGTCCTCCGTAGCAGCCACGTCGATCCAGCGCATCTGTGCCAAGTGTCAAGACCACCTTGTGTCTCATCTCGACGGCCTCCTTCAGATTGCGCAAGCTGTAGACGCCTTTAATCTCTCACAGGAAGCCGCAATAGGATTAATTGAAGGTGAGGGTCAAAGGTGATAGGTCAACTCCTGGTTTCCTTTCATTGAGATGGTAGAGATTTTGGGGTAGGCAGGGCTCCCCTGGAATATAGCCCGGCGTCGTTGTCTAGTGATAACTGCTATAGGCTTGTAAACATCACTTCTCAACTTTCCCTGTAGGCTACTCAAAACTGTAGGCTACTAAAAACATTCTGGTCCAGTAAAATGTTGTGTTACTAGCCATGCAGGCTTGTGTATTTTTCCACCAAATTTGAATCCTGAAGCATATTGTATAAATACATGTATATTGGCTCCTGACCTTGGCCCAATTTCATAGAGCTGCTTAACACGTTGACTGCCGTTCATAAATTCGTGGGGCGTTCTCATTTGCCAATCATCCAAGTGTGTGCGCTTCCCATTTGCCAAAAGCATCCATGTAGCATGCGCGCATACCAAATAGTTTTGTGTCTACATGTTGTAGCATACAAATTCTAATGATGTGTCCTAACCACTGCCAGAAGCGTCTCACCACTGCCAGAAGCGTATTCGTTGCGTTCTCAGCGATGCCAGTGTATTCAATTCACTATACAAAAGCCTTTGATTCTCACGAGTATACTTGTAGCAGCAGAATCCGTTCACCTGTTATTACGAATATACTCGTAGGCGGCAGTCAACGTGTTAAGCAGAAATGAGCAGGATACCAGTCACAAATTATACATGTGACATGGTAGTTTTGCTGGTAACCTTATTCTAGTAAGCAAGATTTTGTTGTGCTTAGCTACTTTTTGTGCTTGAGCAGCTCTATGAAATTTGGCCCTGGCCCCACAGAACAGGGCCAAATTTCATTGAGCTGCTTAAGCACAAAAAGTAGCTGAGCACAACATTACTAGAATAAGGTTACCAGCCAAAACACCATGTCATGTGTACTATCCCTAACTGGTGTCCTGCTTAATTTTGCTTAGCAGAAAATTGTTAAGTAATATTTTCTGCTTAAACAGCTCTATGAAACTGGATCCAGTATTTGGCATGAGTGGATCACCCACGAATGAAAGGGCTGGTTAGCTCAGTAGGTAGAACACTCTAGTGTATGCATCAGCAATTTTTTTTTTGCTCACTATTTGTACATACATGTACATTGAATATATTTGTATGTATCTAAGACTCCGTAGATCTGACCAACCATCTTCCTGCTGATCAGCCTTCTTCCCACTGATCAACCTTCTTCCCACTGCTCTGTTACAGGTACAGCGTTAGTGTTAACCAGAATGCCCCTGGATAAGATTCAGGAAGGCTTGAAGCAGCTGATGTTAGCTCAGGTCACCCCTCTCAGCCAGGTAGAAATCAATTATACATTTATTCTTTTATATTGCGCAAATTCCATATATGCACCATTTTCAAATGCTCAACCACATAAACTCTGCTCGGAATGGGTGCATCATGCAAAAACACAGGCAAGTCCCTTTTCTTTCCCCATAAAGTGTCCTGTGTGTTATATGTGCATTACACAATGCACAGGACCTACAGTTTAATGTCCCAACTGAAAGACGCAGGCTTGATGCTAAAGGGGAGCTCTATTATGTCACAGACAAGCCATCAACCATGACACTACATGGAATAGTCTCCCATCCAATTACTGACCACAGTCAATGGTGCATAGTATGGCAGTTATACCAGTGGCTCTTCCATTTAGCGCTTTCTTCCATTGAGCTAATTGTCTGGGACAAATCTGTAACCATTTACCCCCCCCCCCTTACTCCAGTGTTCTCCCCATGCACAAGCTAGCGTATCGACTAGATACGCGCAAATTGTGTGCCGATACGTGCAAATTATAATAAATTGTTTTTTCGGTTGGGGGGGAACATGAGGTAAAAAACACCCAAATCATGAAGATAAAACCATTTAGAATGCCCCAGATTGCACAGTAGAGCTTTTAAAACCAAAGATAAAACACCAAGACGAAAACAGTCCGAAGACCTTGTTTCAATTCAGCATGCTTCATGTGCTTCGGCAAAACTTCCCCAAAAATGTCCAGAATACCCTACAGTTTTGACAAATCCTGGGAAGAAGCCTGCACTTCCCATATTCAAATTTTTTCTGTCATCAGATTGTCCAATAAAATCTCTTTCTGACCGCGACCTATAAAGATCTGTTCCAACAAAGTAAAATTTGATTTGGTATTTACTGAAATCTTGATCATTTTTTTTTTATTCAGTAATAAATGAGCTTTTCAGTTATATCCACCTCTGAAGATCGCAACTATTCCTCAACATTTTCAAGTTCTTGACAGAACTACACAATTCGCGGTGTTAATGCTTTCAATAACACCCAATTTTAAGTTGTTAACTCCATGCTTTCTGTCATTTTTTTGGCAAACTTGTCTCTTCAAGACAATTTTCTTTAGTAGCATCGTATGTCCACTTTATGTTTTTGTTTTGTTTTTTAATTGAACAGATTTTAAAAGGAGAGAATGAAGGGAAACCCGGTTTATCAAGTGACCCGACAATATGGCTGGATAGAATAGCTGCAATATTTAAGTAAGTTTCGATCTTTAGCCAAAATAAGATATCTAGTCTAGACCGCTACCCACTACCCCTGCACTCTAGGCCAAGTTCGCACAACGACCTTTTGTCAACTGACGGCCGATATTAACTGGTACTCATGCTCGAAAACATATGTCGGGTACCGGGCAATATCAGCCTCTAGTCGACAAATGGTCCTTGCGTGAACTGGGCCCTAGATGTCTTCACTGCTTGGCCACTAGACCACCAAGCATGCCCATATGAATCTTAGTATTTTCAAAATCCAGCCCAGAAAAGGTTTGCTTTAAGCGCTTTGGCAATTGACAGTGTTAATTGACATTATTAATTGATGTTGGCAAATGATGTTGTGTTTACTCCATTCTTAGCGTAATTATATGTACTAATATGGGTTTTGAAGCATTGCAAGGTGAGGTATCAATGTGTATTCAATTTGCGGTAACATCATGTGTATAATATGTCTACTTTGCTGCGTAGAATTTGTTCTTTTGAGAACTTGTTTTGCTATATATTCTACGGCCGCGGAGTAGATTTCGGAATTTGTGAGACTACTTAGTTCTAAAAAGGAATGTCGTACACGTTTGGTTATGACTCAAAACAAATGTTAGCATAAAAACTTACTTGGTAACAAGCAACGGAGAGCTGTTGATAATAAAAAAAATTGTTTTTGAGAAAGAGGTAATTCCTCACTAAAATAAGAAAAAACTTCTTGCAAGAAGTTTTTATTCCTATCTGAAAACACAAAATTTTCTTGCAACTTCGATGACCAATTGAGCCCAAATTTTCACAGGCTTGTTATTTTATGCATATGGTGGGATACACCAAGTGAGAACACTGGTCTTTGACAATTTCCAAACGTGTTCAGTGCCTTTAAGAAACTACTTACCTGGCTGGGAGCACAGCTCAACTGTTCTGAATTGTTCATTGCGAATTTGTGACGTCAAAATCCACATCGCATCGCATTCGCAGGAAGTATGAACCGGGCTTAACTCATTATTAACTTCACTGCCGCGGTGTGAGCTCTTATTATATGTACTTGATACACAGAAATACCAATCCTCCGATAACCAACGGGCAAGCGCACCCATGCCAAGCCATCCTTCAGGAGATCTGGCCAGTACTATCCAACACCTGCAATAAATACCAAGGAGATATCCGCATCATTGAACGCTGCTGCCGATGTATAAGATTTGCCATCCGCTGTGTCGGCAAAGGATCTGCTCTTCTACTTACCCCACTAGTATCTCAGGTTAGTCAAGTTGCTTTCAGTAGATTCTCTTGTTTTTTGGGGTGGGTTTTTTATGAGAGATCACGTGACATCACAAGGCCGGGCGGACACTTCAAGGTGAGGGCTACACTTAAATGATTTGGGCTGTCGACCCAAATGAACTATCACCATGGGCGCGTTGCAACCTACTCCTGGGGCTGAAACAGGGTGACCCCCCCTTCACAGTCCGTAAGGATGTAAGCATGGGCATCATCCACTAGGAGCCTGGCTGGTAGAGCAGAATGCAATACCTTCCCAATTTGTATTGTTGTTTGCTTAATAATGAGTTGCACATGGCCTCGTTGTATATGGCACGCAGATATAGATGCGTGTCCAGTCCGAGCGGATAAGAGCACCAGACTCAAGCTCTGGTGTTTCTGATCAGCAGAGTGTACGTTTGAGTCCCAGTCGTGACACTTGCAAGACACTTATTCATTATTGTTGCGTCCTTCAGATGGGACGTAAAACTGTAGGTCCTGTGTGTTGTGTAATGCATGTAAAAGAACCCAGTACACTTATCGTAAAGAGGTTCCTGGTTTGATTGGCTGCATATTGCATTTCATCACCTTGTAAACCATTATATGGTGCTATGTAAAGGAATAGGTCTCATACTTTAAAACATAGCTCCACATACCTTTCAGGAAAAAAGTTAATAAATACTGAGCGCTCTGAGACGCCCATCTGGTGTGATAAAGCGCTATATAAGATTTATGTATTATTATTATTAGAAGTGCTTTATTTTTTCGTATTCCACTCGCACTTGTGTGATAGCTATACTATTAAAAATGTAGCGTTTCTGTGTCCCATATCCAACAAGGACGAAGACTGATTTGGATATGGGATGCAGACATGTGCATTCCATGGGTGCGCATGTGATAACAAATTTATATTTAAGCAAACTGAATGCGTATCTTAAAATAGGGCAATACACAGAACATAGAACAGCCCCATCGAACAGGGTTTGATATGGGCTATGCAATAGAGGCTTGATATCACACTCTTGTTACTATGGATTGACCAATCAGAATCGAGGATTCAAGTTTGCTTGAAGATAATAAGAATGATACACTAAATGCATCCCATCTAAGAATTTATGTAAAAGTTTAGAAACAAATCATAGCGAAGACAATCTTTTCTCTGCCATGAATGACTTTCAACTCTCTCCAAGTGTATACATGAAGTAATATGAAAATAATGTTTGTTTATTGCAATTTTCTTTCTGTCTCTCATAGATGGTAACCATATACCAAGCCCATCATCATTCCTGTTTCCTGTATCTTGGTAGTATATTAGTACATGAATACGGCGCTGATCCAGGCTGCATACCGGGCATCATAGACATGCTTCAGGTCAGTCACTATACAGATGGTTGGGCAGATAGGGGAAATATTTGGGGGAATTGTGCCTTTGATGATACAAGTATGGAATTTAGCACACAGTCGGGGTGTGAAAGATTCTTGGCTGTAGGGCCATCGCAGATTTGTCCGTTGAAAAAATAGTTGTGGATTAGCAAGCAATTTTCTAGATATTTGACATGGCTGCTGTTGCTTGTTATTCTGCTTGTATTTTTTCAAAGGACAAATCTGCGATGGCCCAATAGTTGCCATGGTCCAGTGGTTAGACTGCAGGACTTGCAATCACAAGTTTGTGGTTTCGAATCCTACCAAGCTAGACGCTGATTTCAAAATGACTAGAATAACTATTGTTGTCTAGTTACTGAATCACAATTTCTTGATTTGTGCAGTTCATAATCATAGACGTTAAACCAATGTTTTGCATGAGAGAGATTGCCAGCTTGGTGTTGTATCCCCCTTGTGGGAGTTTGCCGAGTTCTCTTGACGGGAAGATCATCTAAACAAACAAATAAATATTTAAATATCTTTTTAATGACATACTCTGACTGTGTGCCAAATTTCACGCTAGTAGCATCATAGGCACAATCCCATCACCTATACCTGCCGTAATACAGGCTTGATATTCTTCCTACTTTAGACTGATTTGAGGGGTTTTCCCATTGAAAAAATCAGAAAAAAACTGTGATTAAATAGCCTAAAAAGTCTATTAAAGCCTACACCATATGAACAAGTAGGTCAGCCCTTGTGCTCAATAAAATTGTCCTACTTTTTCCCCAAGGACCAAATATCACACCTGCGTACCAAGGGAAAGAATATTCTAAATGTATGTCTTGTGTAAAAACACCCCCTGGCCTTTGTACTCCATAATTCCACTGCCTGAAGCAGTAGTGGGTGGTGTAGGCCATGTGTACTTCTCATGTCAAGAATCCAGAGATGACGCATACTACATTTGCAGATTTCATTGCGATATGTCACAGCAACCAGTAAATAGACTGTGCAAGTCTTATGCGTATTCGAACATTGGGGCCCGTAAAAGTGCATGAGTTTGTTTCCTTTACACATTAAAGCAATGAATGGATACGTATGTAGGACCAAAGTGGTCCCCAAAAATATCTAGTTTGCCTGGGGTGTAAATATTTATGAAGTGGTACTGCATTGGTACCGACTTAATTTTAAAATTCTCACCTTGGCAACGAAAGCCCAAATTCATGACAAATTGGTGCAGGTACCAGTCATTCTGCTTGAAATTCTCATGAAAATTCTAACTGATTTTCCCTGTAATGTAAGTCAAAGCAAGTAACAGCTAAGTGTTATTTTCCAACAAAAACAATAAAAAAACATCTAGATCACGTTGATACTTTAATACCATTATAAATTATGTCGGGAATTAATTAATTACAAAATCCTACTGTTGACTTTCAAAGCACTTCATGGTCTAGCCCCAGTGTATATAAGAGACATGCTGTGTACATACCATCCTCACCCCAATCTGAGATCATCAAACAAACTACTGTTGAACATTCCTAGATCTCATTCCTCATCAGGCGATAGAAGATTCATTTCATGTGCACCAAGGCTATGGAATGATCTCCCCTATCAACTACACACACTTGACTCCTTTACAGATCTTCAAAAGCCTGCTTAACTCTTTCAGTCCCATATACTTTGTACACAGATACCCCAACATCCTACATACTTTTCATACACAACAAATTATTGTGTGTTTTTTATTAGAAAAATCATTGAAAAAAATTACCATAAAGTATTTGTTTACAATATTTTGAGATGATGTTCATCGGGTCATTGTCTTTATTTCTGGGTAGGTTTTGTTGACCTCTGTGACCTCCATGACCTTTGACTTCCTGTGAAAACGGAAGTTCTAAACAAAATAAAGGTGCTTTTTAATTTTTGTCATTTTGGCTGTTGTTTTTCATTATTAGCTGCGATATAAAAGATGTACTAAAGGGTTTATGACATCATTGTAGCATAGTGTGTCAGTAAATCCTATAGGTAGAACGATTTTATTTTGCATTGTTGTTCATGATCTCTGGTCGTGTACTCAATACACTCAATTTGTTTTTCGATTCAGACTTCGCGCAGACTCAATCTTGCAACAAAAGGTGTAAAAAGTCCCGGATGCTAGCCTGCAAAACCTCTTAAAAATTATACCAAAAGAAGGCGACTATCATCATGTAGATGATGTAGATGCAGCAAATGTGCGGCAACCGCGCAACCTGGGGTATCCCAGGAGCGGGATCTGAGTGCGCACTGCGTGAACCGGGATATCCCGGGTGTGGGACTGAAAGAGTTAAGACTCATCTCTTTGAATCTGCTTACATTGAGTCTAAAACATTTGTCATCTCCACATGACATTCTGTGATCTCTTTTGTCTTAAATTTTTTCTTCACTCTGCTAAGCGCCTTGGAATAGGGAACTAGAGTGATGGCGCTCTACAAACAACTGATGATTGATTGATTGAATCACATCCCCCAAAGAATGATGCTGTCTATTTGCTAAATTGTAACTTTCCCACTGTTGGTTCATATACTCTGTGCCTGTTTCAATGCATTTCTTCATCTCAGTCTTCTTAATTGTTTTCTCATCAGGCATTTATAGTACCAACCTTTCAGATTCTACGTCAGCCTCATGGCCTAAGGAATCACCCAGATGTAGTAGACGATTTCTTCAGACTCTGCTCCAGGTATGTTGCAAAAGTCTCCAAATTGGATACCCCCTGAACTTTTGTATTGAGCTTATATACAAGCTTTTGCTTTGCCTTGCCTTGCCAATGCCGTGTTCATCCAGTGTCGGATGTAGCCCTCTTCATGTGCTCGCCATTTTCCGTCTGTCTTGTGCTTGTCTTATCCATGTTGTACTCAGGTAGGATGTGATGTCGTCCCTTCACCTCTTTTTTTATCTGCATCGTTTCCTCTTCCGTCTGTCTTGTGCTTGTCTTATCCATGTTGTACCCAGGTAGGATGTGATGTCGTCCCTCCACCTCTTTTTCTATCTGCCTCGTTTCCTCTTCCGTCTGTCTTGTGCTTGTCTTATCCATGTTGTACCCAGGTAGGATGTGATGTCGTCCCTCCACCTCTTTTTCTATCTGCCTCGTTTCCTCTTCCGTCTGTCTTGTGCTTGTCTTATCCATGTTGTACCCAGGTAGGATGTGATGTCGTCCCTCCACCTCTTTTTCTATCTACCTCGTTTTCCTCTTCACTGTTCTTGGTTGCCAATCTATAATTCTTCTGGTCCATCTGTTGTCATTATGGCTACACATTTCCACCCAATGTTATATGCTGATAGGTGCATTTTGAAATATTTAAACTTCAGTGCTCGTCTGTCATGTAGTTCATTCAAGAGACAAAGGTTTATTGTGTGCATGGATTGTAAACTTTTTAATTGATTGTGGTTACAGGTTACTACAGAGGTGCCCAGTAGCATTCTTACAATGTACGTCAGTGGAGGCAATCATAGAATGTGCACTAGCAGCATTATCACTGGATCATCGGGAAGCCAATGCGTCAGTCTGCAAGTTCTTTCATGAGCTCACGCAGTGTGTTATATCCAAATGGGTCAGTTGCCTTTATAATAATACTAATAATTAGTTTTTATTAAGCACTTGATCTGCGGGCGTCTCAAAGTGCTTACCATCATTTATTTCCAGGTTTTTGAAGTTTTTGAATTATGAGACCCATTTATGTAACACCTTGTAAGGGTTTACAAGGTGCTTTGGCGCATTCAGCAGCCACTGCCAGAAACACCAGGGCAAACCCCTTCTCTTAGGGATAAGTGTGACCTTGTTCATTTACGTGCATTACACAACACATGGGACCTACGGTTTTACGTCCCATCCGAAGGACGAAGCAATAATGGTTAAGTTTCTTGCTTAAGAACACAAGTGTCAAGACCGGGACTGGAACCCACACTCTGCTGATCAGAAACACCAGAGCTTGAGTCCGGTCCTTGTCCGCTCAGCCACGACACGCCACCAAGCCGCTTGTGGCTGCTATGGCCATTTTGGTACAAGCCGCGATAAGGGCATTTTGGGTACAAGCCTCTTTTGGCTGCTATGGGTGTTTGGGTACAAGCCGCTTTTGGCTGCCATGGGTGTTTGGGTACAAGCCTCTTTTGGCTGCTATGGGTGTTTGGGTACAAGCCGCTTTTGGCTGCCATGGGTGTTTGGGTACAAGCCTCTTTTGGCTGCTATGGGTGTTTGGGTACAAGCCGCTTTTGGCTGCCATGGGTGTTTGGGTACAAGCCTCTTTTGGCTGCCATGGGTGTTTGGGTACAAGCCTCTTTTGGCTGCTATGGGTGTTTGGGTACAAGCCGCTTTTGGCTGCCATGGGTGTTTGGGTACAAGCCGCTTTTGGCTGCCATGGGTGTTTGGGTACAATTCGCTTTTGGCCACTATGGGCATTTTGAAGACGCTTGTGGTTGCTATGGTCTCAAAATCATTAAACATAATTTTATATTTTATAATTTTATATTTTATTTTTTTTTTGGTCTGCAGGAGAGTCAAGATTTTGAGACGAGGAAAAACCTTGTGCTGGCTCTACTTGATAAGCACGGCCCGGCAATCACCAAAGGGATTCTCCATGCATGTGTCTTCTATCTTCCATCTTACATGATGCCAGATCTCTCCGAGGTCTTGTATGAATTAATGAAAGTCAACAGGGAGGTAAGATCCAACCCAGTGCTCACCCCTAACCCTTTAGAGACCATTCATTTCTGTATAATCATCACCAAACGCCCAGACAGTGCTAATATTGTTCATTTCTTTAATCAACGTTTGTCAGTGAAATTTTCCATAGATACAACATGAAACAGAAAATTTAGTTTTGTGTTCAGAAATTGGGATACTATGTTAGCATAGTACATTGGAAAAGTTATTATCTGGACATGACCTGTACTTTGACCTCTTCATGTGAATGGAAGTAGGTCAAACCTTGTGGCCATTTGCGGCCACTATGGGCATTTTTGTACAAGCCAAAGCTTGTGGCCGCTATGGTCTCTACACTAAGCCTGGCTTACATTGTCTGGTAAAAACTGCTATGGACTCCTACACACCACTTCTCAACTTGCCCCATGGGCTACTAAAAACTGTGTAACCTACTTGTTGATAATGCTCATATTTCGTCCTTTTCAAGTGTGAATAATACATTTTTAAAAGTGTTAATTTATTTTTGAGTGTGTGAATGTAACCTCCTTTGACCAATAAAGCGGTTATGATCGCTACCATTAATACCTCCGAAGTATGACAAGACATGTTTAAAATCTGGGCTACTAAAACTTCCTTGGGGCAAGTCAAACGCAGTGTTTACTAGCCGGTGGGCTTCTTTACAAAAAGCTTAAGCACAAGCCCTGAAACAGAATCTTGAAATTGTTTTTAACTTTTTGTTTTTCTCTCTTCTTTTGTTACCATATAATATTGTGTCTTATTTTTTCTCTTTATTTGCTTTTTGAATATTTTGAAGTGCCAGTACATTTCTTGATGTTGTTTGAATCTACCTTAATATGTATGTTCTGTTTTTATATACTATTTTGTGTACTTTTCAGAAATGTTTTTGATCAATGCTTTGTAAACTCATTTGAACTACATGTTATTGTTTTTTCTGCATATTATACTGTGTAGTATTTTTCCTGACCCCTTCTCTTTCTTTGCCTGATGAATTTGTTGAAGTACCATTACCTTTCGTGATGTTGTTTAAATCTATCTATATCTAATTGTTCCATCTACTGTGAAATGTTTTTGATGGGTGCTTTGCAAATTTATTTGAACTAGTGGTACACATTATTTGGTGTTATTATTGTATTTGTATATATTTGGGGGTTTTATTGTAATTGTCCATACTTACCTGCCATGTTTGTGCTTTGAGGCTACACGTGATGTTGTATGAATATACCATTTTGATGATAACAATTTTGATCTGTTTCACTTTAAATTTTGTTATGTGTTCAACAATGCATTGCATCCACAGTAAATGAACTATTTGACAATTTTTTTCAACAAGGATACTTCCAAGTTATTAACACTTTTCAGATGGTACGCAGAAGGCCACGTTTCATAGAACTCTCTTGCCTGGTTTTTTTCTATATTATTTTATTTTATAAGTTATGTCCTGCTTTAATTCTTCCAGAACTGCATAAATAAGTTTTTAATGACATACAAGTTAGTCTACCCCCTTCCCTAATGTGTTAGAATATTATATTGACAGCCCCCAAGAGATGATGATTTGTAGAAGTAAAACTCCTCAGAAGTAAGCCTAGGGACTTGGGGTTAAAGTATGCCATATGACCAGATACATGTATTGTGATATTAACATCTTGTACCGTTTGGCAATTGTGGTCCTTCTAAGTCCAGTTGTAAACATTCTCAGTATTTTTGTCCTTATCCAAGTTTAAGACACAAACAAAGAAAGCCTTGACGAGACAACAAATTGAGTTCCTTTTTATAGCAAGATGTTCTTGTTATCTTCAGACATTGTGTACATGGCTTGAAGAGGCCTTAAAGTCGCTCCCTGCTGAGACGCAAGACGGACGAGTCAATGCAACCCAGAAACAGCTCACTGACTTCCATGAGACTGTCACAAGGTGAGTGTACATTAAGTGTGAGAGCCACTCACAATAGTCACACTCTTACAGGTGGTTCATTTGATCTTGATCTTGCTCAAGTGATAGTTGATCTGGCCCAATTTAATGGTGCTGGCTATAGTGGAATTCTGCGCTTACGCCGTGCTATGGCTGATAGAATTACGCAAGTCTATGGCACGGCAAGCACATAATTTGTTGGTAAGGGACCATTTAGAATAGTCAATGTTCAAAAATTAAATATTGAATGGCTTCATAATACACTTAAGAACAAAATAATGCTTCAAATGAACCAGATATTTTAGATCAAAAGTATCAAACATCAATTGACGATCTTGGCCAGCTGGGTATTTTTCTTTTTTGTTTGTTCATATATATATATGTAATTTGTTTAAACAAAAACTGAATTTCGATTTTCATTTTGACCCACCCACCCACAATTTCGATGGGAAAAAAAAATTAAAAACTCTTCTGATTGGCCCCTAACCAGTGCCATTAAATAAGGCCCTGATTGCAGTGATGAACATATGCAAAACAACTTTTTTGCAAAGACAAATAGCAGATTATTGAGTGTTTAAAAGTGGTTTTTGTGTCCCTTTTTTCAGGTTTGTACAGAGTAAAATTTCTTCTTTATTCGGTTTAAATTTTGTGGCCAATTATACTGTCACATGTACATAATACATGTATGTGGTGCATGAGAAAATAGGTACAAAATCAAGCAAAATCTTCACCACCAGTACTAAACAGTGCTTTGATTTTGAAGACGTTTCGATAGAAGTAAAAAATTAAAATAATTATAATACTTTTTGCTTGGCGTCTGCAAAAAGGCAGATTTATTTTTCGGGCAGATTGGCGCCAAAACCTCACTCGTTATTACACTTTGTGATCAGGAAAATAACAACATGGCTCGTACGCCCACCCACACTTGATGTTGTTTGCATATTACTTGATATCAGTTGGTGCTAACCAAAGCAATTATCCTCCCCCCCCCCCCCTCCAAATTGACTTGTGTTGATCTGATGCCTTGTCTTAACCCTCTCATTGGAGGGAGTCATATTTCTTAGGGAGCCTGCGGGGGTGTGTACATAAAAAGAGATGATATGCTTTTGGTTTTTCGGAAGAATACATTAAAGTTTCAAGAAGCCTTTATTAAAGAAAGGGTATACTTTTGGTAATTGTCAAAGACAAGTATCCTCACTTGGTGTATCTCAATATAAGCATCAAATAACACACCTGTGAAAATTTGGGCTCAATTGGCCATCGAAGTTGTAAGAAAACATATTGAAAGAAAAAACCACCCTTGTTGCACAGAATTGTGTGCTTTCAGATGCCTGAGAAAGGCTTCATGCCTGAAGCTTTCTCATATTCAAATTTTTGGGGTTAAAAATTACCTCATTCTCAAAAACTGCATTACTTCAAAGGGAGTCATTTCCAACAATGTTTTATAATATCAACAGCTCTCCAGTGCTGTCCACCAATTAAGTTTTTAAGGTCATTAATTTTTAAAGTAATTACAGAAGGTATACTCTCCCTTTAAACAGTTATTCACTGAGCCGTAACCAAAAACGAAACACTGCATCATGCGGTCAGAGGCAGTGCTCATCAGCTTGCGTTTGGAAAAGAGAATAATAATGTTTGCAAAAGTTCACTGTCGCATGTTGATCGTTGTAGCTCATTTGTAATTCACAACCTTCACAGTTTTCTTTGTAACGCTACGAATTACAGTGATGAAACAATAGCTCTTAACAGTGGTGGGACCAGACCAGAGGGGGCAACCCCTCCCCCCCCTCTCTCTCAGAACCCTTGCCCCAACCCCCAAATGAGATTGACAAAAATGCACAAATGACTGGTTCATACATTAAATAATAATAATAATGTAGTCTTACATAGCGCACGTATCCACCAATAAGGTGCTCAAGGCACTCGAACAAGGAGAGACACCTTTTAAGACAGGTTTTGAAATTTTTATAATTTACGAGACCAATTTATGTAGCACCTTGTAAGGGTGCGAAATGGCATCCCGTGTCCCCCCCCCCATAACAGTGTCTGGTTACGCCACTGGCTCTTACTAGCAACAAGCTATTTAATTTCTCGTGAATCATTTTTGTACCATTACCAGTCACTTGTCATACCTTTAAGGCATGTTCGGATTGAACGAGATGTATCACTCAAAATTCTCTGTCTTTTTCTTGTTTGTTTGCCAGCGCACAAGAGCTGATTACTGTAACCTATGCCATGAGGGACTTCACAAGGCTCTTCAGATAATACTAGCGACATTTTCCTCCTCATCAACCGGGGGGTCAACAGCCACTGAAACAGTCTTACACCCCCACCCCTCCAGGTATCCTTTTCCCGAAGCGAGACGACGAGCAAACAAGAGGCAAGAACTTTAGTCATTATAAAAACTCAAGTCCGAAACCTCTCCCCTGAGTGCAAGTAATCATTCATTAGATGCTCCACTGCCGATAACAATCCCTCGCTGAATCGGAAACATTTTTTTACGTGGTTGTTTCTTCTTTGTTTTTGTATTGTGGTTTTTTTGTATAGGGGGGCTGTTTGTTTTTGTGTGTGTTGGTTTTAAAGAAACTTAATGTTTTGACAATCAACCTTGAGCAGCGCATCGAGCTTGCTTGGAGCAGGTTGTAACAGGAGCATTTTGGTAAACATGAGTAATTTGTTTTTCCTACTTGGCGGGGGTGGTTGGCAGGGATTGGGGGGACAGTTGGCAGGGGACTAACTCTCTTTGAGTGTTTTCTTTTTATATACGCGTTGGTTTTTAAAACTGTCATGCAGAGTTTGATTTTAAAAACCTAAACAAACAAAAACTTTAAAAAACGCAACAGCCGACAGGCGATTTCAGTTGTTACAAAACAAAAAATAAAGGACAATGTGTTTACATGCTGAAAACTGTGCATGGTTTTTCACTATTTTCTCCAGACTCACACAACGGATTAAGCCTGAATTTTCACAGGTTTGTTATTTCATGTATACGGTTGATCACACAAAACATGAGCACTGTCTGCGACTATTTTGTCAGCTCTATCAATCCTGTATCATACCTTTAAATAGACGCTTGATGTTGGTTTAACTCCAAGACCAGCGTCTTTTAATTTCAGATAGTAAATATTTTTCAGAATGACTGATATTTCAAAGGTTTTCACCATTATTTGGGGTTTTTTTTTAATGTGTAACAATCACTGTCTGAAACAGTGCAATGCTACAAAGTGTCATTTGTTCAGTGCTGGCTTAAATTACATGTCAATTTAAAACAGTTTTTAAGAAAGGTTTTCTTGTTTTTTAAATATGTTCACAGCCCTGTTCTTGCATTGATATGGGAGAGCTCTGTAGGAATCAATGGGGAAGTGCAGAAATTATAAAATAAGTGATCATGCATAAAAGACAGTATTAATACATTGTCATGATCAATTGGATAAATTACTAATTTTTGTTGTTGTGTGAAAAACAAAAATATATATGCAAATATCATGTTGCTTGCTAAGACAAATGAAATAATTACCAAAGTTCCACATTGGATAACAAACCAACTCCGGGAACCCACGTTCTTTAAAATAACTGTTAAATGGAAATCATTATGTTTTGCTGAACTTGTGAGGCAGCAATTCATCACGGCCAGAATGCTTTCAGTAGTTACCTGACAATCGTGACTGCAGTTTCTGTTATGAATATGGAATCCACTGTGGCTATGTTCAAGTTGCATTTATCGCTTGAATCTTAATATACCTTGATGCTTTGGCTGGCTCCATTAAAAATGAAGAAGGTAAACGATTATTTTATTCTTGAAACTTATCGATGCTCCATATGTGGCATTGTGTAACCCCCCCCCTCCTATTGTGTCTTCATTGTGTTCTTGGAATCTCAGGAATTCTTTAGAGGATTTTAGGGGGTACTTCAGTACAAGAAGAAAAGAGTGTGTTCAAGTATGGGTTGGGGGGGGGACACCCTCTGCAAAGAGCTGTGTATAGACCTTATGCACATGATGTCATTTCAGTAGGGCGCCCTCGCCTAGAGATCAAAAGGAGGTCGTTCATTGGCCAATCCTGTGCGCCGCGCGTACAAATCTGTGCGTTTTGATTGTTTCGTCATCGTTTTACCTCTAAGATGGCGGCTGGATGACGTCAATGCATAAGGTCTATTGAGAGATTTGCGACATATGGACCTGTTGTGTTCGGTCACTTGGTTGCCTGACGCCATTTTGGGTCCAAATGCAGCACAACCTAATGGGCAAACTAGTCTGGCACCCTCTATTGGCCAATACGGGGGGGGGGGGGGGGGGTGTACACAAAATGGCTTCTAATCGCAAGTTGTCCCAACTCTCTCAATATACGACTCTGCCTCTGCCACATACCCGGCATGGTATAAGCAAGATAATCAAATCAATAATGCACGTGATGAAGAGTGCAACCCAATTTCTTCGGTCACATGTTCAATTGTGTTTCGTTGGAGTAGTAAAATTAAATTGCAACGTGCGCTGCTTCAAAGTGTAAAATGAAATCAGTTCAAAATACGTTTACATGACGACTGTACACTGCCGGCTGCATGGAAGCTTTTTCACTGCGTCCAATAAAAACTTGCAAAACCTCTCTGCAATATTTTTTTTTATTTTTATTTTGTACATACGGTTCTCATCCCTTTTTTTTTCTTTTTTTTTAATTTGTTTTGTTTATATGGTTTATTTTGTGTTCATATTAGGGTTTTCTACGGGGGGGGGGGGGGGGAGGGGGGGTAAATAGCTTTATCTCGCTACTTCCTGTTACCTGTTTGTATTTGCTCTGCGTTCTCTCTGCTAAGTTTCTTGGGGGGGGGGGTTGAACTGATGATACAATTTCACGAGGCATTTACAAATTTATTTAGAATATTCCCGTTTATTAAACGCAAACAATTCACAGATAAACCTGAAAAATGTACACAGTTTTCTCTCTCTAATGATCTTGACCTTTGTTACTGTAATTCTTTTGTACATGTTTCTCATACATCGTCGTCTATCATAGGCAAGGAGAGGTCACCATTTCAGTCATGAAGTTTTCTAAGTAAAAATAAAAAGTCCCTTCCTAACTTAGAGGAGTAGGGTCTGTTCTTTCAGACTATAAGGCATCATTTATTACTCAAAAAGGATATCTATAATGATATTAATGATTTATACAGTATTTCAATAGTAACAGATTTTAATGAAAACAATTCACCAAAGGCTAGCATGAATACGAGAAGTGCATAATATGAGAAGTGTGCACAAATATTACATTGCCATTTTATTATTTAAACCTTTGTTAATTTTTGTTGCATAAAAATATGGTCCCATAACTTTAAATTATGAATGCCTAAAATCAATAATGTGTTTAAGTTGCTACCTGCTAAATGAATCATAGGAAATACACTGCCTTTAAAACTATAGCCATACCGACGAAACGAATTCAGCATTGTTGCAACAGTATTTGTTTTATATTCCACGTACACGCCACTCATTGGGGAACCCGATCCTTCTCACACTCTGGCCCATCACTATGGAATGAACTCCCCTACCCCACCCCCACCCCCAAATCTCCGACAAGTCACTACTCATACCAGCTTCAAAACTCATTTGTAAACTTATTTTTGTGCTTAAAATTTCATCTATTTAACTCATTGTAGGCCCATTGCTTCTGCATCTCTCCTGCACCAGGAGTGTCTTTTTAGACAGACATGGCGCATTATAAATGGCCACTATTATATCTGGTTGCATTGAGCATGGCCTTTTAACTGTTGTTTTTTGTCTTTTTCTCTTTTTAAGAACCTTTATTTTAACGTGTTCGTATTCCAAGGAGTCATCTGCTAAACCTATCCCTTCCTTTGATTTATCTTCATGCAAGACAATGTTTTAAATCTCCAAGCTCATGTCCCTTGGGTAAACATAAAGATTTCCTTTTACCAAGTATGCGGATCCAATCAAGTTATACTTCAGCTTCGTAACTCTCCCTCCCTCTTTCTTTCTGATGTGTTTTTTTTCTGTGTCAATTACACCTTTTTCCTTTCAGTTGTAATAGAAACCCAACTACATGTATCTATTTCACACGTGTCTAGTCTGATCACTGGATCCCCATGGGTGTTAGCACTCTGTCTTACGTACTGTAATAAATAACATACATTTCCCTGTAGACGGAGGCAAGCTCGTACCTTCAAGATCGGTTACCCCGCCTATCCATTCTTACTTCATAGATCTTGACCTTTTGTTTAAATCGAGATGCCTCCTGAAATCACAAGATGCGAGCTAAATGCTTAACTTATTTAAAGAAGGCCCCCCCAAAAAAAAAGTTTTAAAAAAAATAATAAATAAAAAAACATAACAGGGAATCGGTCATAAATGGTGAACATCAATCACATTCGATTTAAAGGCCCTGTACACTATTGGTAAGATCGAAAAACACAAATGTTCACAGATTCACACATAACTTACATGATTTAAAGAAAGTAATGGTAGAAAGGGTTCCTTGAAATATTTCTGCATAAAATGCTATCGTTTCTGAGAAATGAGTAAAACAATAGTTTTATCACGCGTGATAATAAACTCGATGTTTGAAAAACAGAAAACACATAAGGTCTCTTTTCACTATTTTCTCGTGACCTCGATGACCAATTGAGCTCAAATTTTCACAGGTTTGTTTTTTCATGTATACGGTTAATCACACAAAACATGAACTTTGTTTGTGACTGTTTTGTCAGCTCTACCAACCCTGTATAATACCTTTAAGTTAGACTTGTCGGACAAGTCGTTAAATGTTTTGTCGTGGTGGTAGCGTTAAACGGCTCTCTCTCAAGTATACTTTCGCGCTGCTCTTGCGACTACGGCCCAATTTAAATAGTAGTCAGGAGCCAGCAATATCATCGCATGCACCACGACAAACATTAAACGACTTGTCCACAAGTCTAGATTTAAGCTAGTAGCCTGTCTTGTTTTCGCTCAGTAAATATTGCCCGTGATCAGCAAACTGTATGTGTTGAACAGCTCTGTCAACTTTATAGGCACCAGAGCTGAAATTGCAATATCAATCTCGGATATTTGTCCCAAGTAACAATTGTGAAATGAGTCTGGAGAAAAAAAATATGACAACTTGTAAATCTAAACTCTGGACTATAGACAAACATATGTAATACCCTGGAGGAGTCTATTTTGGTAACAGCTATATGCAAAGCTTTTACTTTGACTGTGTTTTTTCTTTCTTTACTTTGATGACACGGTGCAAAATGTGCTTTACACTTGATGTCAAAATTAAGTTTCAGCGATTTGTTTGAAAGTTCCTTTTACAATTAATTAAATAATTGTCCGCGTTTCAATTCGTTTTAGGCTCAGTACTAGAAGATTTGAACATATTTTTTAGGGATTTCCATTCCAGTTTGTTTGTTGTTTCCAAAATGTATTAATACTGACTTTGAAACATTGTAATGATAAATATTTGCTATGTGATATTTCACATCATGTCATGATTTAAGAGCTTTTGAGACGGTTGCCAGAAATGATTCTATGATGAATGGACGGTCCTTTAAGTTTTGGATTTGATGGGTTTTCAAAAAAAATCATGACTTAAAATAATTTTACAAAGGTTGTTACAACTTTCCTAAACAATCATCAATAAAACTTTGATTATGCTGCAGCCCTTTTGATCGCGTTCCTTGTGTACATTGGAAACGGGTGTACATTGTATGAATGAGGGGCCAGACCACTGTTCCTCCCAGCCTCGATATGGCTTCAATGATGTAATGTAAGGGGGGACAATATGGCTGCAGCATGGTTCAGGTAGACTGAATGATTACAGCTATAATTCTTGTGTTCTTGAATGGCAATTTGCAATTAAATGTATAATAGTGTGGATACATAATAGAAATATAAGTTCGTTTTTCTACATACAGAATTATTTCTTACTAGATTTACACAGTCCTTTGCAGTCTATACAGACCTTCCCGCTCTGGTACACCCCTCTGCGAATCGTCTGTAAATGCAAAGGAGACTGGGAAACGATGTCTATATTTTGTTTTTCTCTTTATTTTTTACCAAGTCCTTGCTCTGTTTTTAGTTCCTTTCTAAACTTGTAATTATTTCTGCTGTCATTTGTTTTCTTTTACTTCTGTTCTCATTTGGTATACAAATTAAACTTTTTACTCTAACAAAAAATTAATACAATGTATAAAAAAAATCAATGCTAAAAAATGAATTACTGAACATGTGCTGACGTTTCATTTTGTGAAGTCCTAACTGACGTAAATAAAATGGCGATGGTTTGAAGAATAAAGTTGTGTTTGTTTTAAATCGTGCTGTGTGTAAAAGTATACAAGTAAACCCGTCTGGTGTAAATATCTAAACCGACGTGAAAAATACATCACCTTTACAGATATTGTAAAGGAATTGAAGTTATCAGGAAAATAATAAAGACAATATTCAATCATTTTAGAAGCTTGACTAGGTATAGGTATACAGTTTGTGTACCTGTTACCAATCATCGCGGGAAATGTTTTCGCCTGTAATGCTATCACTTGTATGCAAGTGGTTGTTTGGTATTCCTTTTTTTGTTTTATTCCGTTGTCATACCACCTTTGGGCCTTACTCGGTGGTCGTATACACAATGCAAAAACTGGGGTGTTAAAGTGACACCATGGGTCTTGTCTCATATAGATACCCAAGAGAGAATCAAAATTAACATCATAGGGTGTTAAAATAACACTGGTTGTGTTGGCAAAAAATTGTGTTATTTTAACACCATATGGTGTAAGTTTTGAATATTTTTTCGGTAATTGACAACACCCATGGTGTCAATTTTAACACCCCAGTTTTTGCAGTGCAGGTCAATTAAGATTTATAACAAAACTGGAAAACTTTCAACCGACTCGACGGTTGTTTTCTCGAAAACAGGTTTGTTTTGGGGTGTATGTTGTTTTTGGTGTTTTTTTATATATATTTTTTTTTAAACTAAAATTATTCGAGTGTGTTTCTAAGATATAGGCCTAATGCGAAAAAGAAAGAAAACAATATTGTATACCATCCCAGGTGACGTTAAAACAGTCGATTTAAATATGGCGGAAGTGCGCACAGGCCATTATACGTTCATTATTATCCATTATATTATTTTTCATTACTTTCATTATTATTATTATTATTATTTCCAATGTCATGACCAATTATTATAGTATTATTATTATTGTTATGTATTCCGTAAGCATAAAATTCTGTACCTCGCGATGGAATGTCAATTTGACTTTTGTAATAAGCGGCATTCTAATAGAAAGGACAACTCATGGAATCGATAACATTTTATAAACAACTGAAGAAAATACCCGCCCCCAGTCCCGTCTGATTTTGCACGAACATGTAACATTTTTGTCCTGTGCAAAGTATCCTTTCACTTCCTGACTGAGGCCATTCGAAGTCGGGCACTCCATGCTTGACGTGAGCCCATCACGATGCCCGTTGATGGATTCCCAATTCAAAACCGTTCTGATAACTTTATAAAGCTCCTTTTACTACAATTTGTACATTTGTGACGTCATGTATTGAATGACTCCTAGCATTAATTTTCAGTATCCATAGAAATTGAACCCGGCTAAGGCCGAGTACATCCGTATTGTGTGCAAGTCCTCTCTGAGAAAAAAAATCCATTGGCACACTCAGTCATTTTGATTTATGGTAAATTGCAGAGCTGTGTATTGAGCATATATAGAGTCATATAATAGAACTAGAGGGCGTACAAAACCATGTGACACGGCACGACCAGCCAGAACATCTGACGTCACACTTCGAGGCTCGTGAATATTACGCCAGATACCGGGCCTTGCCTGCCAGATGTACCTTTGACCTCGCATCCCAATTCACATGGACGGAGATTCGTAGTACACGTGTACACACACACATTTTGAATAAAACAACATTACACCCAACCTTTGCATGCGTACACGGACGCAGCAGCAGACGATCGAAAGTACAGTTAACTGCTGCTGGTGTGTAGCTGACAAACTACGTCACTTCGGAGCAGACCAATCATAATACAGAAATTGAAAGCTTACGTCACTGCAAGTTTATCCACTGAAATCATTGGGCCTGTAAGACCAGTGCCTGTCTTTATCCTTGCAGATAAAGACAGGGACCAGTCTACGGCTGGCCCGACAAGAAGCATGTTTTGCCATTGAGAAATTATTTAATGATGTTGACCCATCGTATAACACAGGTCACACACCAGTTCACACAGCCAATATTTTGTAAGAGGAAATTTGTATGTAATTTACCCATATGGATTCGAACCCATGGTGGGCCAGCGCGGTTAGGTGTGTGTAATAAGAGTGCTCCCTTGAGTTCTGTTATATAATTATAATGGTATTGTGAGAGTTGCAACATGGAGGGACCTGGTCACGTGGTTGCTTGACGCCACTTCGGTCCAAATGTACCACAACCCAATGTGCAGTCTAGTCTGGCACCATGTGCGCGCACATGCGGGTTTTGTTTTCGTTTTGTTTTTTGGACCCAGAATGGCTTCTATGATTGAAAGTTCGCAACTCCATCAATACACAGCTCTGGTATTAAACTGCAGCTTTCCCATTGGTCTATTTGGTAAATTTTAGCATATTATGCTTGTGTCTTATGGTGTTTATATTTCCATTGCTCAAGTATTTTACGTTGAGGGCGTACACAGCAGACATGTGAAAATTAGATGCAGCGTTCTCCTATAGTTGTACTTCCAAGATCTTTTCATAATTTGATTGGGAATGAATTCGATGATAGAAACAAAAATTCACCATAGAGGTCATTTTTGACTGAAAGAAACTGCCTTAAATTGCATAATTATGCAGGTTCCTTGCGCTTAGTTATATTGTGTCAGTGATTGCTTCAAGTGAGCTAAAAGAAAATCTCCTGACTACATCTAATAACACCCGGTACATTGTGCTTCTTGTTATTGGATACGTCTTAAAAGATGTTTAATTTATAAAAAGCCGACGTCTTGACGCTGAGTCAGGGTGTCTCAAGGGTGCCTCGACTAGTCGCTTATATCATTTACGACATCTCAAATGATCGAATTTTTGTGTCTATGACTGTTGGGGGAATTGGCGGTCATTTGGGGGAGTCACAGTCGATGAAAGTGCGAGGCTGATTTTCCTTGTTGGCCTTAAAGCCATGTAATACTCAAGGTGGCCTTGTGGTCAGAGTCGATTCATCCAGAGCTCAAGATCGCATCCGTCTCCTCGGGGTGTGGGAGATAAAGTTTTGATGTTTCGATTCAGGCTGCGGTGATCAAAATCACCTTATTGCGGTCTTGGAGGGGCTGTGTTTGTCGTTTATTATCGAAAAGCTACGAATGGGTTTTCACTGCAAGACGTTTCAGAACATAAAACAAACCCGTTTGAAAGGCACTGGACAAGTTTGGTAATTACTCAAAATAAATATTAGCATGAAAGCTTACTTGGTAAGCAGCGGAGAGTTGTTGATTATATAAAACATTGTGAGAAACGACTCCCTCTGGAGTATGAACGTAGTTTTTGAGAAAGAGGTAATTTCTCACTAAAATATTTGAATCTGAAAAATACTTCAGACCTGAAGCCTTTTTCAGGCATCTGAAAGCACACAAATTTGTACAACAAGGGTGTTTTTTTCTTTCATTATTTTTTTGCAACTTTGATGACATTGAGCCCAAATTTTCACAGGTTTGTTATTTTATGCATATGTTGGGATACACCAAGTGAGAATACTGGTCTTTGACAATTACCAAACATGTCCAGTACCTTTAAACACGTCGCCTACTAAATCAAGAGTATTGCCAACGCATGGGTAATGGCAGAAGCAGTTCCATGGTATGATACAACTCACACTCTAAAAACACCCGGGTCAGAATTGACCTGGTTCCGGATCCCGTGGGGCCTGACCCATTTCTGGATCAGTTTGACCCTGAATCTGTGTCAAAATGACCCGAAATGGGTACTAATGCAAAATCCAAGCCAAAATCACATTTTTTGTTTTTTAACCACTTTCCCGGTCAGCCTGACACAGGAATGGGTCAGGCCCTTTGAACCCGGAATCCGGTCAATTCTGACCATGGAATTTTTAGAGTGAGGACGGTTGACAACCTCTTCTTTTACTCAGGAATAAGTTATAAGATGGCAAACTCATGAATGAGATGGTTGAACGAGTAGGCCTAAGATAAAAGTATTGACTACTTCACTCACAAAGCAGTGCATGGCGTCTTGGTCGAAGCTCCGTTTAATTAAACAAGCAGCAGGCTGCATTTATAGCCAATAATTTAAAGCAACATTTCCTGCTCATCCGAGGCAAGACGAACTAAAATGACATTTTTGTTCCTCATCACCTCACCGCTCGTGGATGAACTGTTTCCACAACAGATACAACGCGGGGGATGCGGTATTTACATTGTATTAAAATGGAATCTTGAATATTTATACTTGACTCATCAGAAATATTTATAAATGACACATGAACTTCTCGAATCGACGGAACGATTTGCCCCCTTTTTACTAGACTATACAACATACTACAAGTATACACCGATGTTACAATGTGTTTGTTCTTGATCTGTAAATATGGCGGTCCGTAAAATTCTTGATGGTCTGACGTAGCTGTAGCCTCGCCGATATCTTCTTCACTTTGGCTCGTTTTTCTGCCCTATAGATTTCCCTGCATAAATCGTGGAGTGCATCCCCTATGTCTATATAGCCCTCACTTGCGGACAGTTCATAATAGGGACAGCCGAGTTCCTTGGCGAGCTCAGCGCCCTCTGTTGATGACACGGTGCGGAGATGGCACAAATCGGACTTGTTCGCTACAATGATGGCGGGTATTTTCTCTGCATCGCGTCCAGGCGTTTTACCCAGAAATAGTTTGATGTTCTGAAGGTAGTTAAAACTTTCCCGGTCGACCAATGAGAAGACGAGAACTAGTCCGTCCGAAGAACGGATCTGCTCCTGCCGCGTTGCACTTTCGCAATCCTGAAAAATAAATAAAACCATTAGGCCCCCTACAATTTCCTTGTTTGTTCCTTTACTCCCGACGAAATACAATTTTTAATTACAAACACGAGCGTGAGCATATACACCAATCCTTCACCGATCTTGAACTCTTGGTGGCAGCAGACAAACTGCGGTGGCAGAGCCGTATATTGAGAGAGTTGCGACAACTTGCGATTAGAAGCCATTTTGTCTCCAAAAATGCATTGGCGAATACAGGGTGCCAGACTAGTCTGCCCATTGGGTTGTGCTGCATTTGGGAACAAAATGGCGTCCATCAACCACGTGACCGGAGAAAGCTGGTCCCTCCATGTCGCAACTCTCTCAATACACAGCTCTGTTCGGTGGTACGACCTTGCCACTTATGTAACTATTATTTATAAACAACCATTATTTACATATAACCATTTATAAATTAACTAGTGTAGCCCAGCCCTTAAGCCCATCGATAGGCAGCGCAGTACCACCCAGGTACCACCGCAGTAATTGAGGCCAATTATCTTTTCTTCTGTTTTTCGGTGTTTTTATTTATTTATTGTTTTTATGAACAAAGTTGGACTGACTTTTTTTGTGAGATTTATTCAGCACAAAACATTAATTTGTGTATTTAGGTTGATGGTAGCCAGCAGTTAAAAGGAAACAACCTCGACGTTTTGATGTTGTAGCCTTTTTTATTATTTGATAGGACTCTCGTGATACTAAGTATTTTCAGTTACGAGTACGACACCAATATCTCAAACTGGTATGGTCAGTGTTAATTTTATCATTCTAGACTTTCCGGAACAATACATGTTAATATTAATACCGGGGTCTCCTATAGGCCTATGTAGACGTACCAAATGTACTCAAGGCGCTGGAACATCAAGAGAAACAAGCAGATGAGGGATTGGTAATTAAGAAATAAATATTATGGGGAAAACGCGGTGGCTCGACTTGCTATACCAAACCATACCAGAAACACCGGGGCAAGCCCTTTCTCTTTCATGATATCCGGGTTCTTTTACGTGCATTATTACACAACACACGTGAACTACAGCTTTACGTCCCATCCGAAGGAGACGAAGCAATAATGGTTAAGTGTCCTGCAGCTGGAGGACACACGTGCCACGACCGGAATTCGAACCCACACTCTGCTGCCGACAGCACCAGTACTTGGGTCAAGTGATTGAGGCAACTCGTCCACAACACTCCAAGGTCCTGCAAGGTTTATGCCTTCCATCTGCAAAACTGTACAGCCTCGTTACACAGTCATGCCAATTATTTTATAATTGGCATGACTGTGTAACGAGGCATATAATTTGGTGTGTAGGCCTATCATCTGAATTTTGCGCAGTGCAATAATATAAATAAATGTCCTCATTACAAATTCCTCCTAAATAATTTTACATAATAAGAGGCCTCTGGAACTTACAAATTCCCCTGCAGTATCGACCAAGTTGATGTTAATGAGCTGGTCATCGATCTTTGCAGACTGTGTGTACATGGATTCTGAGTAAAAACAAAAACATCAACAGAAACTTTTAGTCCTATAGACAGGATGGACAGAGAGAGAATGGTTTCAACCTTTGTAACTCTGTGTCTTTATTGAAAGTATATCATCCGTTTACTTAAGGGTTTGGGTACTTTTTGTACGACACAAAACACAATGTCCACAGATTTACATTAAACTTACACGGTTTGAAGATAAAGATGGTAAAAAGCTTCCCTTAAAATAATTACTTGCTGAGGTGCTGTAGTTTTTGCGAAATGAGTAAAACAATGTCACGAAAATAATTTTCGTCTCAGGAGACGAAAATTATTTTAGCATGTAAGCAACGTATTTACCAGTACTGCTATTTATGCGACTCACCTGAAAACATATCGCTCTGTGATTTTCACTTTTTTCTCAAAAACTTGACGACTAATGAAGCAGAAACTTCTACAGGTAAATTATATTACATACATCTTCATTCACAGTGAGTGGGGATTCAGGTCATGGCCAAAAATTGATCTACTAAAGGTACCCAAACCCTTTAAACAGCTAAGCCCCCTACTTGAACACAAAATTGTTAACGGGAATGCTATTTCATTGTTTATCATTTAATTGTATTTTTAATAATTTGACACGTCTCAATTTTTCGTAAATATCGATCAAAAAAATTAGGCCCCAACCTCGAGGTTTTGAAAAACTAGAAACACTTCTGCCGTTGACGGCTTGCGTCAAAATGACAATACTTTGACGTCATGTGTGGGATGTTGCTCTGTTATACCTTTATGTTGCAACAAAGCGGCTATACAAAACGGAGCTCCCACAGACGCAATATGAGTGATGACGTCACGGGGCTTTTTTGCAAATCTGTCTGAGGAGAAGGGTGTTCAAACAATTTGTTTTTCTTACAATTAAAATATGTTTAATCCAATGAATTTCAGCAAAGATCATTGTTTAATTGCCATTCAATACTCATTTGGGATTATTTACAAGACAAATAGTTACCTAAATTCTGGTCGTAGTCTCCGATGAAACGGTGCGTTAGGTATCTCACGACGAGAGCTTTGAATGTAGGAAACAGAAAAAAAGCATTATTAATAACCACGTCCATATTTTAATAGTTATCTACAAAGTCGTAATAATTTCAGTTTATGTCAATACCATCTTCCTCTTCACATTTTCATTCAAGTCATAGTAATAATATGACAATAATTGGTTCTTGTATAACGCACATTTCCTATGGTAGCTGTAGAGCAAGGCACTTCACAGCATTATTATCCCTGGGGCGGATTGCACCAAGCGGTTTTAAACTGGTCTATGCGCTATAGCCGGCTAACTTGATACGCGCTTAGACAGTCTTTAATTATAGACCGATTGCAATAGTGCGGTCTATAATTAAAGCCGGTCTTAAATCTGAAGCCCGCTATGAGCTGGCTATAACCGGTCTTAGTTTCGGTTTTTAAAGATGGCGCTGTTAGCTGTAGACGATTTGATGCGACGAGCTCTACGACGAGATGATGATACCATGGAGGTAGAAATAGATCGTAAATATAGATTCCCAAGAGTAAAAATATTACAACTCACAGATTTGATATCCGATGATTTAAACCAAAGCAATAAGAACAATGCCGTGCATCGAGGCCATTGATGATTGATTGTTGTTTACGGCTCATTTGGCAAGTCTGAATAATGGCGGCCGGTCGCTACAGACGGAGCAAAGCTAAGTAAGGGACGTTTGTTCGTGTTTCATTACTCTTCGCTGACTTAACTAAGACCGGCATATTGCAACGGGCTTAAAGACCGACTAAGCTGAGACCGTCTAAGGCAGATAGCCAGCTATAACTGACTGGTCTTAGACCGCTGACTAAGACCGTTTTATTGCAATCCGCCCCTGGTGCAGATTGCACCAAGTGGTCTTAAACCGGTCTATGTGCTATAGCCAGCTAGCTTGAGTCGCGCTTAGACAGTCTTTAATTATAGACTGATTGCAATACCACAGTCTATATTTTAAACCAGTCTTAAATCTTAAGCCTGAGCTTGCTATGTTCGGTCTTTGTTTTGTTTTTAACATGGCGCTACATCTGTTAGTTGTAGATAATTTCATGCAAAGAGCCCTATGACGAGACCGTATATTGATAGCTTTTACTTGGTCTGTAGTTATTTTTGTTCCAGGCTTTTTGTTTCCCCCCCCCCCCCCATTGTCGCCTAATGTTTGATCTTTGTTTACCTTTCATAGCCATTGTCACTGTCTCAGTGTGCTATGGATAATGGCGGCCATCGTAACTAACCAAGCTTAGTAATGCTTGTTCGTACATGTATTTCACTACTGCTTACTGACTTATCTAAGACCGGCTTATTGCAACAGGCTTAACGACTGACTAAGCTAAGACTGTCTAAGGCAGATAGCTGGCTATAACTGACTGGTCTTAAACTGCTGGCTAAGACCGTTTTATTGCAATCTGCCCCTGTTCATCGGGCATACTTTCCTCTAACTTTCTCAACTCCCTTGGGAGCTTACAACCCCAAGCTGCTTAAATTAGCGCTAAGGGGTTAATCCAATACAATACTGTCTCAGCCCTCTCAGGTTCCCATTTATACACATGGGTTAAGAGAAGTAATTCTGGTTGAGTGTCTTACTCAAGGACACAAGTGTCATAATCGGGAATCGAACCCACACTCCGATGATTCAACCAACAGAGCTTGAGTCCGATCCAGTAGACCGCTCGGCCACGACGGCACACCACAAAGTCACATTTTTAATGATCCCATGGCTAAGTGATAATAATGAATTAGGAATATTCATATTTGAGGAAGGTACAACATACCTGGTATTGACTAAAATAAGATTTCAAAATACAATTAACAGAATAATGAGCTGGACGTTCGGTTCGTTAAAAATTTGTGGTTATAAAGCTGCAAGGTGACGTCAAAAATTACCAAACAACAGCCGTCTGTTTCTAGGAATCTTAAGCACAAGTCACATTCATATTTCATTATAATTTGTATAGAGTTTGTCTTTAACGAAGCTTCTTAGGATGTAGACAAATACACATATGGAAAGCATAAATATATGAACGGAAAACTCCCCTCCTGACTTACCACTTTTTGTAAATTCCCAGGGTGTTTTTTTGTATACCAGTACCTTACTGACATGAAACCGTATTAAGAGAGAACACGCTTGTGTCTATACATTCCCAAATCATTTATCCGTAAAACAAAAACAATCCAGCTGCCTCCGCAAAAATCGACAAGTTTCCAGCATTTTCAACAGGAGAAACTCGATCAGCCATGATAGTTATTGCGAAATATCTTCTTGGAATTTTTTGTATTTTGTATTTTTTCCCCCTTCCTTTTTTTCTTTTCTTTTACCGTCTAGAGCCGTCCCCGGCAATCGTGTTCAGCCTCAGGGGCCTGACTGTTAAACATCCGGTCTCCGTGATCAAATATTAAGGTGCACTTGGCTGTACAGCCCACGATCTCTAGACATACTCTACAGGGACTTCCATAGCTATATATTTAATCATATTAAACTGTTTATAGATGCTTTACGCACCCGCAGACTTTCCTAATTGTCTTTCTTATTCTTCATCTTCTCAAAAAAAATTCTACTTCTTCAATCTTCTTCGTCTTCAAGATTCTGCGCTTTACAGGTTGACCCCCTTTCGTATGTCATTTGGGATTCAGCAGGACGATGCTGGAATTATCAACCCATTTCCAGCTATGCCATCAACTAGGACTCAAAGTTGGAGAGTTCAAGCTTGATCATGTCAGCGGACATCTTTCACAAACAATAATAGCACTACGAAGATAGTACACAACGAGACCAGACTATTTCTGCGTTGGTTCTCTGTCCGACCCATCATCTGATCACGACACGCCCGTGTCAAAAGCAAACACTTTCAGCTTGCCTGAAAACACATCGGTGGTTAGAAGGGGTTTCTGTCAGAGAAAAACCCATGGTGGCCGTTTCATATTACGTCATGAGAGAGTGTCACACTTCCCAGTTACTCAACTCCATCGCCCTCTCTAAATTCTCCTGATAGTGATAAGCCATCACACTGACCCGGATGCAGGTCCCATGGGGACCGACCCATTTTTAGTATGACCCGGAATCTGTGTCACAAAATGACCCAGAAATGGGTCAAACTGACGCAGAATCCTAGCCAAGTCCCATTTGTTGGACCAGTTTTCGTGTCAGCCTGACCCAGAAATGGGTCACGGCCCCCTTGACACGGAATCTGGGTCAAATCTAACCTGGGAATATGTTTGTATAGAGTGTATGTGACTCTCATCAAAACAAACGCCTTGTTATGTATCTCAGTGTTTGGGGCAACAGTACTGTCAGGAAACATACAAACCATTCGATAACCATCAGAAATCACACACGAAAATCAATACATTCACCCTTCTTCTTAATCAGCAAAGGTACTCACTTATTTTCTTCTTCTTTTCTCTGCTAGCAACTAGATATTTCTTTTCAGCCGAGCGGCTTTCTTAGCTGAAAGTCTAATTTTACGGTACGGGTATTTCAATTTAACGCACGGCGAGGTACGCTTAAAGCGTACGTAACATTGATTTGCAACCGATATAAACCCGAGCGTGGTTGTGATCCCCTTGAAAATGGGACAGATTGAATTTCATGATCGGAAAAAAGGGACGTTTTCAAAAAGAATTTATGGGTTTTTTATTTTGTAAGAAGAAGTGGTGGTCTGCAGTCCTCTTATAAAAGTGCGGCCATCTTTGTTCTCGAAACATCGCATTTAACGGAGGTTAGAATTAAACTAATAGTATGTTTATTGATATTATCAACTGAATTACAGCTGCTGTTTTCACCGTGTCTGTCCTCTTATGCCCAATTCAAATAGTTGAAGCAGAAAATAGTGCTTGATATATATATATTTCTCGGCCAAAAATATGTTAGCAGGGAACTTCCCGAGGTAAATTCCTGAACGTGATAAAGCTCCACGAACTGCCCCTGGGTCTGGTGCCATTTGACTTGGCCAAGGTTTTGATTATAGCTGGGATTATGATTAGCAATTTTGATAAAAAAGAGTGGCCTTTGAATCAAACTCCAAATCAGTTTGACCCTTCCCATGCAAGCAGCTAACAATCGGGACCGGTAGGTACATTATTCGGGCCGGCCAAACCCATGATCCTACCCTCTACAAACTCCCGGTCAGAATTGACCCAGATCCGGGTCCTGTGGCCCTGACCCATTTCTGTGTCAGTATGAGCCGGAATCTTTGTCAAAATTACTTCTTTTTTTACCAAGAAATGGGTCAAACTGACAAAGAATCCGAATCAAAATCCCATTTTGTTTTGATCAGTTTTCGGGTCAGCCTAAACCAGAAATGGGTATTACGCCCCCCCCCCCTGTTACTCGGAATCTAGTCCAATTCTGACCCAGTAGTGTGCAGATTTTAGAGTCAGTACCATCCGGTAAAATTAAATTAAATCCCTGTATCTCACAATTCTTATAAGCTCTTAGTTTGTCCAAAACAAAATAACATCTTCCGGGAGAACTCTCTTATTTGCCTGTTTTTACAAACCTCCCTGATTATGTGCCGCGACAAAGAAGTATAAGCTTGAAATCTTCCGCAAGAAATTAAGTCTACATTAAATCGAAATTAAATTCTGTTTACTACACGAGAAGAGACATTTTCTTCCACAGTAGAGAGAGAGGGAGATAGCACACCAATTATATATCTGCCAAATGACCTAAATGGAAATCGCAAATTTGCCTGGCAGCACTATTAAAAAGATGAACAACAAATCGAAACGAAGACGAGGAGTGATGTCTGGGCCCTCTTCGCTCAATTAACCCCCGTTTTACCCCAAAGATCCATCGGTCTGTCAAGACCGGAGACCCGGGGGGACTAATGGCTCAGGCCCGACTGGATGGGGGGGTGCAAATCGTGTATAGAGCTTTTGGAATACATCTACAGTTTTTTTAATCAGAGTCTGGAAATTGTATTTTATTTTGAAGGAACTGGTGTCCTGACTTGACTTCGCTTTTCCCTCCTCGGGTATAGCGTGGAACACTTGAATGGACAATAATACCGATAACCCTGCTTGAAGTCATTTCAAAAAAACTGTCGCAATGCGTTATTAACATTTTGCGCTCTTCGCGCAATTGGAGTTAAAGTTCAGGGATCCTATTAAGTGGACGCCAGCCCTCGGCGTAGTACTACCTCAATAATAGAACCAAAGAGTCTCGAAAGGAGTCTACAAGGTGATTTGGCGTCAGCGAGTCCGATTAATGAAGCAGAACAGGAAAGCAAAATGGATTGATATTACGCAGTGGAATTGTTTGTCATATTCATAGTGGCGTCATTCACTGTCAACATTCATGATGTTGTTGACGAGATATCACATTATGTTTCAAAACTTAACCACGGTGTGTCAGTCTTGAAATTAAAATATTCTGCGGAATTAACCTTATCTCAAGGCACATGAATTCCAAGGTCTTGCCCTCTGGAGCATGGCTAGGGGTACACGTCAGGCGTCACCTCATGCACGACGTCACAGCGTCGCAAATCACGGTCAGCGGCGTCCCGAGGTCACAAAAGTGCGTACTCCGTCAAACACATCCAAGACACCCGTGCCATAGAATTTCCACTTGCAACCAAACAAACAAACACCGGATTTCTTTTACTGTGGATGAAAACGTGCAGCGTCTTCCGCAATAGCCATTAGGCAAGTCCCAATGCACATGATCGGTGCGCAAAGGATTCTGGGTGAAATCAATACAAGAATGCAAATAAATAAACATTGGGTATCAACAGCATGCTTTCAAAGAAAATCTGAAAAAAGAGGAGGGGATACGTGTGCAACAATTAGGCCTATGAACTCATTGGCTAGGAAGACTGTTTAGTAGTCGATTCTTGCGGGCTGAATTTGAGTCAATGCGGTACACAACAATAAAACCCGGCATAGTTTAATATGTTGCATAATTATGTAATCAATCAATCAATCAATCATAATACGTTTATTCAATGTTGCACAAATTACAGTAATACAAAGTGAATAATGCTAAAATATGGTCAAAATGAAAGTACATTATACATTTCATAAAAGTGATAAAAAAAAGAAACTTACAACAATGCACATCTATCTAGGGGGAGATGACAAGCTTTTTTTGTTCCCCAGCCTATGGACGGACACAAAAACAGACACACACACAATGAAAGACAGGACATAACGGGTGTAAGGACAGAAATAGGTCGTTTTTATATCATAATAATATACAAAAACATACAGTATTTTAGCACTGACTTAAAAAAACGAGTTTTTTTAGTTTAAAAAAAAAAATGAAGAGTTCGTAATGATTTAAAGTCATCCAGACTATTTAGAGAACAAAGTGCTACGCTAACAACAATTTTTTGACAACGTGGTTCTAACTATATTAACAACAAATTTTTTTTTTTCGCAGGTAATAGTATAATGGATGTAGGTTTGAGGTTTTGAAAAAAGTTGAGTTGAAACAAGCAGGTAAAACATATATAAATATTTATACATAAAATTTCCTAAGTTAAATAAATAAAGGTCAACAATTAAATTTTAAATTAAATTTTAAAAAAGCGGCCCAGAAGAGTCACACAATCAGTTGAAATGACCCTTCTGGCACGTAAGCAGCTTCTTACATTTGTTGAGTACTAATTAGTTTGAATACTACCCCTAGTCAAATAAAATAAGAAGGAATAATATAATTAAAGAGAGTTGTACATATGAGAGTTGTAGTTATATGCTAATATATTTTTTGAATTTTTTATTTTTGTATATTTTTTATATTTTTATTTTTTTAGTTTAATAATGATATTCTCAATCAAATTCTTCCAAATTCTCATTCCTAGAAAATTAGTACCCCTAACCTGTTCAAGGTTGGTATTATTTAAAATTAAAGGAATTAACTGAGTGTACTGGTAATATACTGGTACAAAATAGCTAAATTAGCTAAATTAGCTACATAATTTATTAATTAAAAGCCAAGTAGTGATTTCCGGAGCTCAAGATTAAATTTTGCATTACACAGTGTCTACATTTAGCTAAGTCTATTACAATACTTATACAACAACTTGTGTGACAATGTTTAAAATTTAATAATAATTTAATCTTGTGTATTAGATAAAAGAATAATGTGTAAAGACAAAAGACAGAGCCCTGTGGTACACCGCAAGTAATAGGCCGATCTGTAGATTTTACAGAATTATACAAAACATATTGAGTTCTATCACATAAGTAACTTTTAAACAAGTACGTGTTAACTACAGCATGGCGTCTATCTTGGCCGCTTGATTTATTGTTTAAAGGGTCTCTATACATCTGGTAAAACACAAAACAGAAAAGCTCACAGATTTACATTAAACTTACATGGTTTAAAGATGATGATAGAAAGCTTCCCTTGAAATATTACTGGCTGAGGTGCTGTAGTTTTTGAGAAATTAGTAAAACAATTAGTTTTGATCTCATGAGTCGAAAACTCGATGTTTGAAAACAGTGAAAACACTTAAGGTTTTTCCCCACCTTTTTTCTGGTGATTGCAATGACCGATTGAGCTTAAACTTTCACAGGTTTGTTGTTTCATGTTTATGTTGGGATACACTAAGTGAGGATACTGGTCTTTGAAATTCACCAAAAGTATAAACTCCCTTTAACTGTACTCATTTTCCAAGATGCATTGCGGTTTATTTTTAAGATGGCACTTGTGCATATGGCCTATGGCACTTATACAAATGTTAATAATGGTGAAATCTTTGACAAACTATGGTAGCCCGTGAACGGACTTCGTTTAAAGAAGCTTACGCTATGCAGGGTCTTGGTGTGCTTGGATCACAGTCACGGCCACATTTCATGTATTCTGTTTTCAACCTTGATCATTTTAAACACCACCTTATAGACCTTTATCACGGTGCGGCCTTCTTGCTTTTTTCCATTCGAGCCAATGTAAACCAAACCGAGGCTGGAAGGAAAATATAGTGTGGCCCATTTCATGATATGAGAATTGGAACTGCCATTGTCACTGTTGTATGCAGGGTACCTGACACTGATGACCACAGCAATATCAGTCAGTCACTTAAAGCAGCAACCGCCTATTATTTTGACAACGAACTTTCTGCCAGTATGAAAACTAGACAGCTCAACAGCACACTAAACTACCAACGTGTTCAAGCTAATACTAAAACCTATCTTCATTCCCTCTATCCTTGGACAATCCCAGAGTGGAACCTTCTACCTGACTCCATTAAATGCCAGCCTACATTAAACGCTTTCAAGGCCAACCTATATACCAATATCGATCAACTTTCTTCCCGCGCGCATTTCAAAATCGAAAGCCAGTTTTCATGACAGCGTCACGCGTCACCTCTGCACGGGATAGCCCAACCATAGGCGTTTGTGCAGTACGACACAGATACAGATATAGATGTATGATAAAGGTCGTTAGTCGTGTATCCAGACACGCCAAGATTACAGTTCAAATGATACATATCAGTTCGCTGATTGTTCTACTCCAGACCGTAATGTTATGGGTTTGTCCAAATTGACGGCTTCAGCGCTGGCTGTGGCTAAATTTGTTACTATCCATTACCATAGCATTACCATCCAAGCCAATGGCCATACTTGAAGCCAAAGACCCTCGTATCCATTATCATTCAAAATATATACTATGCCCGATATGGGGCAGAGGGTATCCCCAATGTTCCCATAGTTTAACACACTACTTTCCTCAAGAACCACCACCCCAAAAATCATCTAAAGAATTCCTGAGATTCCAACCAAGCACACGATAGGCTATAGGGGGTACACCATGCCTCTTATCGAGCGCCAAAAGTCTGAAAGAGCGTGGCTCATGAGCTTGTTTCGGGTTGGTTTATTTTTACAATATCTTTTTTAAAATTTTCAATCATTTTTGAATACTACTGAAAACCATGGAATTTATTTTACTTCTTACCCCTTCTGAATGTGCATTTTACAAGTTGCAACAATCCACCCCTTGAAACAGATCTCATTGATATTGACTAGGACTACATTGGATCACATCCTATGAAGTAGGCTTCAATTACAATACTTAATGAACAGTTCTCTCATTGGCACGCAGAACGAATTCCATCCACTTCATGTCAGGATATTAAATTTCCAAAAGGCTGGGCATTTTCAGTGTATAGCATACAATCCCTAGTACATGTTTACTACATTATCAACGCATTAATATGTCGCACATTAATTCTGACAGAGTAATATATCTTATGCATCTGCGTCACAGATCGCACATGACTGTGCTTTTCAAACTGCCATTTTGGTGATTACGTCTACATAAGAAAAGTACACGGGGCTGATCATAAATATTTGACAGATTCGAGCGGGAACTTTGTTATAATTAACGGCAACTCGCAAACCATTAGGGGGCTATGTCCCCTAATGAATGCTTGTACTAAGCTTATTTTCATAATAAAGATTTTCGTATTTTGAGTATTAAAAAAAATTTGAGTAATTTTTGTTTATATTATTCTCAACATGGTTTCAGTCTGATGCACAACTATAATTTACGCACATAGTTAAAGGCACTGAACACGTTTTGAAATTGTCAAAGACCAGTGTTCTCACTTGGTGTATCCCAACATATGCATACAATAACAAGCCTGTGAACATTTGGGCTCAATTGGTCATCGAAGTTGCAAGAAAATGATGAAAGAAAAAACACCCTTGTTGTACAAATTTGTGTGCTTTCAGATAGGAATAAAAACTTCTTGCAAGAAGTATTTATTATTTTAGTGAGAAATTACCTCTTTCTCAAAAACTACGTTACTTCAGAGGGAGTCGTTTCCTACAGTGTTTTATACTATCAACAGCTCTCCGTTGCTTGTTACCAAGTAAGTTTTTATGCTAATATTTGTTTTGAGTCATTACCAAACGTGTACGATACCTTTAAGCGTAGCGTGGAAGATAATGTTCAATATTGCGTCTTGCGTCGGCGCCAGCTATTTTTTCTGACAGTTATACCCGGCTAAGGGCAATGTCACACAGGGCAACCTTTTTCAGGCAACTTAGAGGCAACCACTAGCATTGTACGCAAAAGAAACTCTTTTGCAGCACAAAAGACAATCTTCTAGCTGTAAATTACCATCCCCAAAGGAAATGATGTGAAATTTTAAATGTCAATGAATTTTCTTATTGGAGATTGCCTGGAGCTGGTTGCCTCTGTTATTTACCTGGTGTGACATGGCCTTAAAGGGATTGTATACGTTTGGTAATTGGAACCCACTGTTTGTTTCAATCCTATATAGTTGTAGATATACACCATAACCTGTGAAAATTTCATTTCAAAAGGTGGTAGCGTTTTTGAGATATTGCCGAAAATCTGGAGCGGTTATGTCCACGCAGGGAGAATAAACTGCATTGGAATACACACTCTGAGAAACGTTACTGTAGTAACGCTTCTCATATTCAAATTTTGGGGGATAAAAAGTGATATCTTTTTCCATAACCGCAGTACTTCGAAGTGAAAAGTTTCTCAAAATGCATTATATTATCCAAAGCTGCTGTACTTATTACCAAGTAAGTTTTTATTGCCAACAATTTTCAGAGTCATTACCAAACGTATACAGACCCTTTAAGACTGTACTGGTCGATGACGTCATGTGCACTGGTCGATGACGTCATGTGCACTGGTCGATGACGTCATGTGCACAAGGTCTATAAATCAGTCACAGAAAACGATTGGTGTTTGGTAAAGCATTCACCAGGTTTCACTCAAAAGGATGTCATTCAGCGGGAAAGATGAAAACAAATCAGACAATGATTTATGTTTCTATGAGAAAACATGAAAGCATTGATTGATTGAACAAAATGTTGAATTAGCAATTGATTTTGGTAAACTTCAGAATATTTCTCAGTAACATACCATCTATTTTCAAATTGGGTCCGCCGCCGATATTCATTTGTGAGTATTAAAACACAGTTTTATAAAAGAGTTTTATTAGAGATTTTTATATAATGCTCTCTGTGAAAGTAAACAATGCTATTTACAAAAGCTGTTTCCCATAAACACAAAGTGTATCCTGCAGCTGCATTGAAAACAGAAATTTGAACAATTCGAAGAGGCTTTTAACAATCTGTTCAGAATTGTGTCCAGAATAAAGAGACAATTAGCTGGTCAACAAATATCAAGTGCCCTTGCGGAAATCGTCGAGATGTGATGTTTATTGCTGGTGGCCGGTTATAGGTTTTGCTTTTAATAGCACGATTAATTCGTGCTGGCAGATTTTTTTGTAAATTTCAACTCTAGTCCTCTGCGCGTGTCACTAGTGACAATGTGGCATTAGAGTAGGAACAATACAAGTTATCTTTTGCACAAATATAATTATCCGTACCGCTCTGGGCCGGGTTTGTATCTGTATCCAAGTTTAATTAGGTGATGCTCGGAACCCAAGTAGATATTGCACCGGCGGATCAGGAGTCGTGCCGATTCGGTCCCCGCTGCAAATCCCTTCACCTGTTACCGGCACGTTCCTTGTCTTTCGTCTAATTGGAATGCCTACCGATGTTTTCATTCCTTTGTGTAGAATGTTATGGTTTGGGGGCGGAGAGAGACGAGGAGAATGTGTCGCTGACCACGGGGAGAATGACGTAGGTGGTTCTTTTTTATCGACAGGGAGATGTTCAGAGTCTTGACGATGACACGCTTGTTGCCTTGAGTCACTTCATCTTGAAATGAGGAGGGAGGATTGGCTAGGGGGGTCCGGTTGGGATGATATCATATATAAACATCATTCTCATGTCACTGATCTCCTTTATACAAGCATCTTGGTTTTTATCTTGGTTCAAATCAATGTGCCATCATTGGGAGCCTGGTATATTGTATAGTCAGGCCACGTTTGTACTGGTATTGAAAAACCGTTTGTGCATATAATAAATAAATATTGCATAATAGAGAGCGATTGCGGTAGTGTAATTAAGGCTATATTTCTTATCAGAAATGGAGTATTGTTGATGTTGGCTGTTGGCCGTGAGCGATCTAGTTCACCGGACTCGAGCTTTTGGGTTGACGGCAGCAGAGTGTGGGTTCAAATCCCGGTCGTGTCACGTGTGTTCTTCCACAAGGCACTTAACCGTATAATTGCTCCGTCCTTCGGATTGGGCGTTGAAAGCCGAAAGGTCCTGTGTATTGTGTAACGCACGTAAAATAACCAAGAACACTCATCGTGAAAGAGAAGGGGCTTGCCCCGTTGATTCTGGTATAGTTTGTCAGCAACTTGTGTCAGCACGCTTCCCTATAGACGATGTGACCTCTGTTTACATTCAAACCGCCCTCTGTTGACAAAAGTCACGTTTCCGCCGGGCAAGAAGACGCGTACTCATGGTAACATTGCGTGTCCTTTATAGCTGGCTGTCAGTGCACAAAGGTTTTGCCCGGCGACATGCGCGCGCATCATGTTATGATTTTCGAATGACGTCAGAGGTCACATCGTCTATATAGTGGGTGCTTTGATGGTTTACACAATAACTAATTTGTATAACAAATCCCAAACCTGCTAATAGTTTCCCTTTGTTCCAGCGCCTTGAGTACATTATTTGTATAGATAATACGAACGCTACATAAGACTCCGGTATCATTATTATCAAAATAATTAATCATTTGTTATGATTAACTCAACTCATTGACACATTTTATTTGTATTTGACATAAACAGTTCATTTTTGTGATAAAGTGTTATTTGGAAAACAACAACAATTGGCCGGTCAAATAATTTTGTTTACCGCGTTGTAAATGAAAGGAAAACATTTTGAATTATATGTGAAGCTAATGGGCTCTCTGTCTAAACCTACACAGATATTAAACCCCAAAAAAAACCTGTAGACAGCCATAAGGACATGCAATAAGACCATCAAGAAAATGACACAACACAATCTCAAGCGTGGGATGTTTGTGGACCAGCTTCAAACATATCAGTCGGCGAGGCAATAATTAATCTCAGAAAAGCTACCGGCATCCTTCTACAGCGGATGGTGACACTTCATGTTTTTCCAGATCGAAATTAACTGACAGAAGAAAGACCAAATTGGAAGTGACATGTTTCGCCCATTCAGTCATTTTTATATGACCGGTCTTAGCGCGTAGATTCACGTGGGTTGAATTAATGAAAACAGGAATAAACCCGTGTGGGATGGGATACGTCAAGACCAATCGTACGGATTCATTGAATGACTGGTATTAGTCTTCTTATGTCAGATTGGTAACTTCATCACTTTCAGAAGTTGTCACATCGTCTTAATATAATAAGATAGTACGACATCTATAAGGGTTTTTTGCGAAACACCATGCATATTAGTCCATCTAATGAGTTGTGGTGGCTCTGAAAAGAAACGATGGTTTAACAACTAGATTTGTTTAACAGTATGCTCTGATCGTTTCCTGAAGACGATCGAAACTGATCGAAGCGTAAAGTTGTTAAACCACCGTTTCTTTTTAGAGCCACCACAACTCATGAGAGATTAATGTACATTGTCTCGCATAAAACCCTCACTAGGTTGTATTTCCTCCATGCGAAGTTTCGAGTCTTACTCATCACTTTACACCTGCACTGCAAAAACTGGGGTGTTAAATTGATTCTCTTGTTATGACAACACCAGCACGGTGTTAGTTATTGCCATTACCAAATCATTGGTGAAACTAACACCATGTCGGTGTTGTCACATTATAGATACCAAGAGAATCAATTTAACGCCCAATAGTCTTGCAGTGTGATAATCTTTCAATCTAACCATAAAACAACAAAATCTGGCTCTTATAGGATATAATACATTTTTAAGGACAGTAGAGTGACACATTGCACTTTCGTCAACAGGAAACAAACTGAAATCCGGATCCCAACTGAAATAAAATGACACCCAGATCCCTATAACCCAAATTCGAGTCATCACATTGGTCCGAGATTAGACACATTTTGACAGTATCCGGAACCAATGTTGGGGGATGTCACCCAAACATTTGGGGTCAAACCACCATGAACTGGATCAAGTAATTTCTGACCCGGTGTTTAAACTCTGAAAACTCCCGGATTTCGGATCCCAGGGGAACTGGTTTTAAAAATATGGGTTTTTTTTAACTCAGAATATATGCATCTGATTGAACCATTTCTGATGGGTCATTTTGACACAGATTCCGGGTCATACTGACTCAGAAAAGGGTCAGGCCCGACCTTACCCGTAGTCCGGGTCAATTCTGACCCAGGAGGTTTTAGAATGTGTAGAGACTTATATCTTCATGGTAGCATTCTGCGTGTCTGGTTTTAAAACAAAGATGGTTGATGTGATTTTTAACTCATGCTGAGCTAAAAGGGCGTCTGGTCATCGGGAGTGCGGTCCTGCGTCAGTTATCAGGCTTTTCCGAACCCGACGATGCTTTCGCATGGGTTGGATGCCACCATAAGACGGACAACCCAAGATGAACCGTCCAGCGTCCATACTTGTCTCTCCTCACCGGGAAATGGCACACTATTAACAAGGTTCGAGAAGGAAAAGAGGAAAGAGAGTGGGGGGAAGAGTGCAGAAGACGATTGATTTGCTTGTCTTACACTCTTGACACGGTCATCTAGACCAAAAGCGCGCATCAGAAACCCATTATCGGCCTATCGTGGAGATAGATGGAATGTGAATCTGATCAATGCGATATGAACGTGACTAGTCATCCCTCCTCTTGCTTCTGCCCAAAACAAACCGAGGAAGCTGCCATTGCCTGGTGTGGGGTGTGGGTGTTGTTGCTTGTTTGGTGTGGGTGTTGTTGCTTGTTTGGTGTGGGGGTTGTGTCTTTCCAAGGCGCCAGATGTTCTGCCTGACTGATGGACAGAGGGACAGACAAGGAGACTGACTTAATTGAATACGAAAAGTCTAATAATGCTGATATTTGTTAAAGTATAGACCATGTGAACTTTGTTTACAATAAGTGTGACCTTGTGCATTCTTTGGGTATTCTGGCAGGCAAGATACTACACAGGTCCTATGGGAAAGTTGACATTTTGTGTCATAATTTCCACATAAATCCAAGAATTATGAAAGTAAAAGCTGGACAAGTTTTGAGATGTGCCCCCTTTCATCATATCAAAAGTTGATAAGAATTAGAGAGTGCAATCTCCATAAATATAAGATTTTATGTTTTATTCCATTAGTCTGTGTACAAATCGTGCCTGCAGGAAGTCCAGGCTCTGTGGCTCTTTTGTAAACATGTGATGTCACAGGTCACATCGTCTATAGCCTTAAGCTGAAGGCAACTTTGTGTGAAATTGACCCTGTTCCCCGATGTCATTGCGCCATTTCATGGGTCTGCAGTTTATTCAGAGTTTAACCGTGTGTACGATACTGCGAAGCGAAAATTTTTGACAACGCGCGCACCATGAGCATTTTTTACAACGCGCGCGCGTTTACATGATCACCATCTTGACATGCATCTTGAATCCCAAAATGGCACAGACCATGGACCGCATGTTATTTCAGTGCAGGAGGTCTATACAATGTATGTCATTACTAAACATGGGCCCTTCCGACGGTTTAAAGATTGGTTCTTAGGGTAATGTCATAAATCTGTTGTTGTCAACGTATAATGCTGGTTTGTATAGGCCAACAATAACGATACAATAAAGTCACCTGTGAAAGTTTCGGCTGAATACAGTGTCTAGAGATACTTGTTGAGAAAATAGTTAAACAAAACTGTTCCGGTATTTTAATCAAGAACGTCGAATTCATCCACGTTTAGCGAGGTGACAGTGGGCAGCCAGCCTTTGGCTGCGATGGTCTTTTTTTATGCAATAAACCATTTCAAAAACACCAACCTGGCTGCAACATTCGCAAAAGGACGCCACGGATAATTTGTTTTCGATCGCGCGGAAAACAAGTTGAATTGACCAACAGCCATCAGATTTGCTCACAATGCAAACATTTACCTTAACGGCGCTTAAACATACACCTGTTTGTTTGACTTTCCGTGATTTGTCGTTTGTCGCAACTTTCTTTTGTGTATTTTGCTCATTAAACGCAATGGACAGTATTTTGCCGGGGTTTTTATTTTTTTGTTTTATTATTAAGTTCGATTTATTTATTATTTATTTATTTGACATCTTTATACAGGATGAAAAGGTCAGCAAAAGCTGTTTTACATCAATGTCCTGCATTTCTTGTATTTATACCTTTCCTACCAACGTACATTTCTACGCCATTACAGTCGACTTGGAGCAAGTCCGTGAACACATTTTATAAAATAGACAGGCTAAATAAAAATCCCCTCTTTGCTCTAAGGTTTGCCAAGATAATTTATTAATTATGGTTTCACCTTTTAAAGTTTATGTAATCAAAATTGTTGGAGACAACCCGTGCAGCTCAAACCATTTTAACCAGATACGAATCCTATAGTTGCGTCAGAATTTACGCTGCATAGTTTTTTTTACGGCAGGTATAGGTGATGGGATTGTGCCTATGATGCTACTAGCGTGAAATTTGGCACACAGTCAGAGTATGTCATGAGAAAGATATTTGGCTACAGGGCCATCGCAGATTTGTCTTTTGAAAAAAATATAGGTAGAATATCAAGCATAATAGCAGCCATGTTGACAGTTTACAGATATTTGCTTGCTATTCTACCCTTATTAGAATAAAATAGCAGCCATGTTGACAGTCTACAGATATTTGCTTGCTATTCTACTCTTATTAGAATAAAATAGCAGCCATGTTGACAGTCTACAGATAATTTCTTGCTATTCTACCCTAAAATAGCAGCCATGTTGACAGTCTACAGATAATTGCTTGCTATTCTACCCTTATTAGAATAAAATAGCAGCCATGTTGACAGTCTACAGATATTTGCTTGCTATTCTACCCTATTAGAATAAAATAGCAGCCATGTTGACATAATTGTTTGCTATTCTACCCTTATTTTGTCCACGGACAAATCTGTGATGGCCTTAAAGCCAAATATCTTTCTCGTGACATATTTTACTCTGACTGAGTGTCGAATTCCATGCTTGTATCCACCAAAGGCACAATTCCCCCAAATAATGTCCCACTATCTGCAACGACTAACGAAATCCATTACAAGTCGTTAATCACGTCTTGGGTTCACATGTGAGCGGTTTAAGGAGACGACATGGTATGTGTCAGTGCTGGCCACCAACCGGAGGATCGCCACAAACATCCTCTACACGTTTAAAGATGTGTTGTGCAGATTTGGTATGCAATATTCAACTGAAAATGTTAATCATCAAAGCAATACGTCAAAGTAACACGTCAAAGTAGGGACGCTGGCGCCGTGTCTCCCTATGAATTAACACCATTGAGGGAGAGGTAATCAAGCATTAAAGACTGTTACCACCATTATAAACTAGAAAACTTCTTGTTGACCGATTAAACTGATTGGTTTATTCATGAGGGGGAGAGAGCGCTCGCTACGTCACACACGGAACTCAGCTGACCCGCCGTGGGCGAAAGTCCCTATGGGTAAATTACATACGAATGTCAACTTCGGTAATGTTTGCTGTGTAAACCGATGAGTGACCAGTGTAGCTATGGTTGGTCAGCACCATTGTCTCAATGGACAATAATGCTTTATATTGGACCGTTTCCCATGGTTTTGTACGCCCTCTGGTTCCTAAAAATAACTGGGTTAATTGCGAAATAGGTCTGATCCCTTCAATGTATCCAGCGCTGTGGTCATTGCTATAAACAGGGGACACGACGTAGATAACCACGTTTTAGGGATGTCGGTGCGCGTTATGGGCTCAATTTCATGGCTCTGCTTACCGCGGAATTCTGTCTTTACGGCGCCCTGTAAAGCACACATTCTATGGGCCGAAAGCGCAGAATTCCAAGGTTAGCAGAGCCATGAAATTGGGCCCTGTTCAATCAAAATAAAGCAATCATAACAAAGTCATCACCCTTTAATCGTCGGGAAATTTTTAACCGAGCTGTACCTTTTCTCCAATGATGACAGTGCTAAATGAAACCTAGAGCATTCTAGAATCAACCAGAACACACCGATCTCTCCATTTTTCAAACTACAGCCGCCAAAATGTTATGTGCCGATATTCTACACAGACTGTGTATCTTATAACGTGTTCGAATACTGGGTCTCGCGATTTGCTTTCCTTGGCGCTTTTCGGACGCTGCACTCTAAAAACTCCTAGATCAGAATTGACCCAGAGGAGGCCTGACCCATTGGGTCAGTATGGCCAGAAGAGTCTGTGTCAAATTGACCAAAAACTAAGTCAAACTGACGCAGAATCCGAGTCAAAATCCACCTTTTAAACCAGTTTCCGTGTCAGCCTTTACCAAGAAATGGGTCAGGTCACCTGAGATCAAGAATCAGGGTCAATTCTGACCCGGGAGATAACCTTTTATTGTGTTTAAACAGAATGTTCTCAAAATGTATAAAATTACGTTGAAGACGATCATTTTGTTGAAGTTAGAGCGGGTCTTGCCAACTTTTGCTCACCAAAAGACGCAAATCCCCTAAGGGTCCCTGATTATTATAGAACACAAGCTGACAAAAACAAAATCTAAACTCCTATCTCCTTGTACTAAAAACTCCCGGGTCAGAATTGACCCAGATTCCAAGTCTCATGGTGCCTGACACATTTCTGGGTCAGGCTGACCCGAAAACTAGTTGAAAATCGGATTTTGACAAGAATTCTGCGTCAGTTTGACTCAGTTATGGGTCCACTTGACACAGATTCCAGGCCATACTGACCCAGAAATGGTTCAGGCCCCCTGTGACTCGGAATCCGGGTCAATTCTGATCCGGAAGTTAGAGTGTACCATCCTGACAAGTAGCTCCGCAGGCCCCCATGAATGTTCTCCTCCGAAGGCCTCCAACCCCGTACTCTGCCGCCTTACTGGGCCCATAAATCTCATCTTAAACGCCACCTCCTGGAAGTCGATTGTTTTTGTAGCCAATTATCGGTGCTGATTTTTCCCACTTCATCCTCTAGAATCCATGCGACTACTGACCAGTAAAGAACCAGTCGGAATAATCCGTAAAATACAAAAGGAGCAACCATATTGAATACATTTCACCTCAATTGGAATCAATGAAAACAGTTCAAAGGCTTAACTTTTATACCCCCACAAATTACCGTACCATCTTTAAAAGAAATTGGCCTAAAATAAGATAGCGGTGTTTGTACAGCCACATCCGCTCGATCGGGGCGACACCGCGGCCGTTAATCCGTCTGCCAATTGCCACTGCGCATATTTTGGCCTGAGTGCACGGAGTATCGATTGATTAATTTTAACTATTCATGTTTTTTCTTTAAAAGGGAAGTAAACGGAAGTTTGGGCAAACCGATACTTCCAAACGTTAGTTAGGTCGTTTCCTGAATTGATGGATTCGGCTTGTTGCTATATGGCTAGATCGCTGAAAACGTCTATTATTCAGCGTTATTTCCGTTGCCAACAGCCATAGCCGCTAACAGCCATAGCCGTAGCTATGACTGATTGATTCGGACACGGTCTTTACTTTCTTCAAACTGAAGAATATTCTTAAAGGCGGATATGGAACATGTGTTTATAGACAGTCTTGGTTGGCGACGCTATTTGTTGTATTGGTCACCGGTAGAGGGCGCAATTTATTAACTTGCTCGGAGGGACTGGGTAAGTCTACGAATCTGGATAGAAACAGATCGAGATGTTTGTGCGATGTAGATATCTCTTCTCCAGTAATTCGTGTTGGGATATCGGCGACTACGTAAACAAGGTGAACGTCGCCAATCAAGACTAGTGTTTAGAAGGAGGGGTGAGAACATCCGGGCACAGGAAACGGGAATGCATCCGGGTGCGAGACTGCGAGGTCGTGGTTCTTAAACTACACTCTAAAAACTTCCAAGTCAGAGTTGACCTGGATCCGGGTCTGGGATCTGACCCACTTATGGGTCAGTTTGACCCAGCATCTGTATCAAATGACCCAGAAATGGGTCAAAATGGAGCAGAATCTGAGTTAAAATCCTGGGGGTTTTTAACCACTTTCCAGGTCAGCCTGACCCGGAAATGGGTCAGGGGCCCCCTGGGACTCGGAATCCGGGTCAAATCTGACCTGGGAGTTTTCACTACTCTACGAGTTGTGTTGGGATCATTGTCTGTGTCGACTGAACAAATGATCATTCCATCAAAGATATATTCTAAGAAAACATTAAAATCTGAATTTTATTGAAATTTGGGCTAAAATATGCCCAACCACGATTAAGCCCAAAGGTGCTGTATGGGAATACGCTCACCAAAAAATGTGTGTCAGAATTAACCCGGTTTGGGGGTCAAAGTTCTGGGTTGGTTTGACCCTGAATCCAGGTCAAACTGATCCAGAAATGGATCCAGAAATGGATCCAGAAATGTGACCCAGAATCCTGATAAATTTTGAACCGGGAGTTTTTAGAGTGTTTCAGGCAACAACAGATTTAAAAAGACTTCGAAAACAGACTATTAATCAAAATGGTTTGAATCATGCTCAATACCTTTAAGATCTGAGAGTGTGTTAAGTTATTATTCTCATCGTTTGCTTAAAATATGTCCCAGTTCATGTTTTATAATTGGATTATAATTAATACCATTTCAAAAATGCTTTAAATGGATTTCTATTTAGCCCCGTGTGAGCTGAGGACGAGTTAACAATTCCCTTGGTACACTGCTACCTGCCACTTGAAGCTAGGTCTTACTTCATTATCACATACAGGCGAGAGCGTAAATTGTATTTGCCAGCTCTAAATAATTTCAGGAGCATCGCTGTTGTGGCAAGTGCACTTCAAGTTCAGGCGAGTTTAATAATCCATCGGGAGGACGGGAGCCGTATACAGCGTGCAATTATTGGTCTTGCACCCGCCTCTGTGTGGTGTAAACAAAACAAAAAAGGTCTCCCCAAGGACCCGCCATGTTGGATTTGTCTTTGGATATAAAGCGGGGTCTAAAAGTAAATGGCCTGGATCGTTGAAACCAAAATAGTTGAACTTAAATAAGACGCATTTTAATTCAAATTATCTAATCACCATGTCATGACTGTATAATACAAATTATGGAAATCATTTTGAATCCACGGTGCATCTGTTATAGCTCTATAATGAGAAACGTGTATCAGGAATTACAATACAATCTGTGTATAAGGGCTTATCCCCGGCATGAACTCCTGTCCATCCTGTGATTTCCCTCATGCCATTCCAATTTCATATCGGTTGTTGCTGGGTGAAAATTAAAAGCAAAACCAGGTCTATAAAAATAAAAAAGCTCTGTGGCAAAAAGCACACTTCCTTTTTTTTTTTCAGCGTCGTGTTTGCCCAGCACTCGAATTTGCGACGGTTTGGTATCGTTTTACGGCAAACTAGCAATGCGAGCCCATCGCCACAGCACTTATGGATAACACTAGAGGCATTGGATAGTGTGTACATTGTAAAGCACTCCATTGTGAGACAGAGCATATCTGTGGAGAAATCTGAAAGGAGCATCTGGCAAAAACATTATGGGGGACATTTTTCTTTCTTTTTTGATAACCTGCCGTTGACTTCTATCTGCCCGCTGATGTCAATGGTTAACACACAATAACGTGACACGTTACCTTAATTGAAACATTATCATGAAACATTATAATTGACATTTTAAAAATGACAATAGTTGTCAATTATCTTTATCCAGATACACTAATGTGTCAAACACTCGGATTACTTCATTTTACCGTTTTTCAAGACAATTTATTTAATATTGTAATGGACAATGTTGGTACATCACTGGAATGGGGGTTCAACGGACCTTCCGTGTAAATCTTTCCATATACCGGAGTTTGATGATTGGGGAGCATTTTGAGATTAATCTTACATAATATAGGCCAGTGCGTTCTAAAAACTCCCGGGTTCCCACACTCTAAAAACATCCGGGTCAGAAAATAGTCTTAACCCATAATTGTGTTTTCTGTGTACATTTTGTAAGGAAAGGCTTACGGTGTCCGCCCCGCCCCCTCCCCCGCCCATCTTGATTCCGTGTCCATTCCATTTAAACATGATGTCCCCCTCCTTGTAACTGCATTCCCACAAAGACCGGGAAAATCCCTTCTCAGCCCCTGAAAGGAAACTTTGGCTTTACTATTGATCGTGATTGGACATTTTTTGTTGTCTTCTTTCAAATTGCTGTTGAACTCCATCACTATGCCGAAACAGTCGTGTTTGTTCCAAACAGTTCAAATTGAATGACAAGGAGGGAGAGGTATACAAACACGGCGGTAAACAAGCTTAGATCCTCTTATATTCCAACCAACTAAACATTCCGTTCGTTTAGGTATTCATGTAATCATTCACGAAAGACGAGGCGGTGAATTTATCACAGTCGACGGGTAAATTCGAAGCAATTACTTGTTAATAGATTATGCAAGGCTCGTGCATATCGAAAAAGAGAAAAACACTCGAAACGAAGACTATATTTTTCTATGAAATCAAATCGGGTTTTTAAATTATATTTATACCAAATTCTTGAAAATAAAAATACCCATAGCAAGTAGCATAAATAAATGTGTAATGTTTGTATAATTATATACAAATAATTTGTTCAAATTAACATTGAAAAAAATTAAAACTTGGGACGAGGATGCTTATTGTTAGAAACCCCATTTGCCAATCACGCCCGAATGTGTGCGTCTATCACATAGGTTTAATGACAACATGCCCGTCAGTTGGGCAGCATTCTTAATTTTTTGAAAGTAACCGGTAACGGGGGTCACGTCTTATTCTCGGGTTTTCTTCGTTGTTTTGTTGAACTGATTTTACTTTCATATTGTTTATCACTTAGTATTACATTCCTAACATCATATATGACTTTCATGGCCATAAACTATACCGGTACGTTAAACTAAAATAATTGACGAAAACAAAATCCCGCCCACGTAAAACTCCATTATGGTTGGGACCACAATGGTCCCGGAAGTTCGAATATGTGCGAGACTTGCACAGTCTATACAGCAGATAGGGGAATATCTGGGAGAATTGTGCCTCTGGTGATAGCCAAATAACTTTGTCAGGACACAATCCTGACTGTGTGCCAAATTTAGTTCGTGTATCATCAAAGGCACAATCCCATCACCTACCTGCCGTATTAAATATGTTTTTGTAAACTCCTTATTTCATATTTTGTTCAAGAGGCACAGAAATCTCAAACCATTTAGAAAAAATAAACTGACGGATTTATATAATACGGAAATAAATATGTCTTGGGGCGTTTCACAGAAGTCTCAACTATGGAGAGTTCTATACACTGCAAATACTTTGGTATTAAAATTGACACCATGGGTGTTGTCACATTATAGATACCAAAAAAGAAGCAAAATCTACACCATAGGGTGTTGAAATCACACTAATTTCCGCCAAAACATTTACATTTGTATTATTTTAACACCCTATGATGTTAACTTTGATTGTCTCTTAGGTATCTACACGGGTCAACACCCATGGTGTAAATTTTAACCCAGTTTTTGCAATGTAACAGTTCCAATACTTAGAAAGATCAGTTATATCAAGTTTGATTAAAATCCGTATAGGTCTGCATGAGATGATCTCAATACTATAGAGGCACCACTCCAACCTGTCGGCTCTTGCCCCATCATCTGCTGTGATACCATTGAGGGTGTGCTGTGACCGTACACCTGCTTACGCAGTGGGGGAAAAACAGGTGAATGTTATGCTATCTACTGAAGAAAGCACCGTCGCTCACGATTCCCCCGTCTACCAATTATCGTCACGCGTACCACGAAGTGACCTATCTTGTTCACAGCCCCCAAAAACGTGTTTGAAGAAAATCGCGACTGAAGTTGCACCATTTTTCCAACAGCTGCCCGCCGAGCGCTGTGTACAAACACATTGCATATTGAGACCTATTGCGATAGGTCACTTCGTGAAAATGCAAAATAATGTCTTACACGCGCGCCTGAACTGTGCCGTAGCGCTTTGTAAATCATTGGTAAAGTGGCGCGTCGAGATAGGTCACTTCGTGAAAACACAAAACGGCAAATCTATAGTGATATGTCGTTTTTACTAATTAGTGTAATTACGAAACTATTAAATTACGTATTACGTGTTCAAACTTGCTGAACATTTTAACAGTAATGGGTATATTAATAATTTGTATAAATTCAGATTTGCAAAAAACAAAAAAAAAATTAAAGATATATGTCACTTCGTGGTACGCGTGACGTTATGTCGTGCACTGAATGTTAACATAAACGATCCCGAAGACAACAGCAATAGACATATTTCGCACGGTGGACTGATTTATGTCTAAAAGAACAAACTGTTTAACTATAATTGGACACCGTACCGGTATCTTATTGTCTTTTTGAATGAAAGCTTTCAAGTACGGTACACTCTAAACAAAAACTCCCGGGTCAGAATGGACCATATTTTTGACCGCATGAGGGCGCTTTCTTCAGGAATGTACTGCATCACAACTACAGATTCATCTTATTTTAATTACCTGTAGGTAGTTTTCTTACATCATTGACGAAATACATAAACATAATAATAACAAAAATGAAAAAAACCCTGTTTGTTTACTTGTTTTTCATCACGTAAAAATTGGTCCACAAACGCCCTCACGCGGTCAAAAATACGGCGAATTGACCCGGATTCCGGGTTCCGTTGGGCCTGATCCAGAATCTGAATTAAAATTTAACTTTTGCAAACCAGTTTCCGGGTCAGCCTGACCAAGAGATAGGCTTCCTGGAAGTTCTTAGAGTGTACAGGTTCTTAGAGTTCTTTAGTTCAGGGAGTTCTTAGAGTGTACAGGTTCTTAGAGTTCTTTAGTTCAGGGAGTTCTTAGAGTGTACAGGTTCTTAGAGTTCTTGGTTCTTAGAGTGTACAGGTTCTTAGAGTTCTTTAGTTCAGGGAGTTCTTAGAGTGTACAGGTTCTTAGAGTTCTTTAGTTCTAGGAGTTCTTAGAGTGTACAGGTTCTTAGAGTTCTTTAGTTCTGGGTTCTTAGAGTGTACAGGTTCTTAGAGTTCTTTAGTTCTGGGTTCTTAGAGTGTACAGGTGCCTGTACCTAAATGTGCATTTCACTCAATTTATACGTGTGGGTCTTAATGTAAACTTATTGGTTTTGAGGTTGCTATTTATATATTCGGTTTGCAAAGAAGTGTCGGTTGGCAATCGTTAAGCTAAACAGCTACGTATACTGTCACTACCATTGTCAGTTTCTTGTATGACATATTATAAATACTGGTTACCACTTTATTACAACTACTTTGTTGCCCATCTTAGAAATCTAAGACGGCTGCATGCAACACGAGAAAGGTCCTAAATAAGTCACTTTCCTCATTTGAAAAATGTGTTGATTGTGGCATAATGGTAAGCATTAATGTCAAGTACACGAGTGGCTTTTTAATCAGAGCCATCTCATTTTTCAACCCCTGGAATGACGCAGAAGATCGTGATTAATTAGTGCGGATGTCACAACGTCTGTCATTTCACCGAGAAGCTTTTGTTTGACAATGCTAGGCCAGAGCAACACTCATAACGTGGTTTATAATTATTAGAGCGGTATATTTTACTTACAGCTGAACTTATGACACCGAACAGTTATTTTCACAATCGAATCTGCACGTCCGATTGTAGAATGACGCATATGCAAGCTGAGTGGCAGTCGGTAATCATGTTAACGTTAACTGGATGATTCAATGCGCATTAACCAATCTGCTTATTTTATTAAACACGTCACAGCCGTGTACTTACGATGTCAGGGAGAGAAAAAGAGTAACAAATATACCATTGTGTAAACAAATCTGCGCAGATTTATATCCACACCGTTGGTAACTATAATAGGATCATTGAGAAACTTGTGACAGCTTTATTAGACGTCCGTCGCTGTTTCTTACTTCTTATCGTGTTCACACACGCTAGATGTTGTGTTTCAGCCATAACTGAGCACAGTCTTTGGCACTTTGATCGAATTCAGCTAGGTCTCCAGCCTCGCACCTCTGCTCCAGTAGGGGACATCTGAGCAGGTGCTCCATTGTCTGTGGTTCTGAACCACATATGCAGGTGACATCCTGGCCGTTCAGATAGCCTCATTTCTTGAAAAGGTCCTTATGCTCGCGCATATTCGAACTTCCGGGACCATTGTGGTGCCAACCGTATGGAGTTTTGGGGACACTTGTTCCACTTTAAAAAGTGGTCTATATTAAGAAATGGTTCGGAAACCACACCGTACCGTATAACACTCTTTCGCCGCAAATGGAAAGAACTGTATATTACTATCTGAATGATGAACGCCGGTCTAGTTCACGGCCCGAGTAACCTGGCCGACTTCGCTTGCCGGGAGCACTTGTGAGTTAGAGGTTGGAGATGATAATTAAGAAACGTAAATGAACCGAAACAAGCCATCGTCTGGCAGTGAAGCGATGCCGCTCGGTAGACATCATGATAAATGGATGAGACTCGACAATAGTACAATCCTTTTGAGCCCTCCCTGCGTCATGTAAAAAAATATGTTGAAGTTTTTTCAAACACTCAATTCAACAGCCATGAGTGAAACTGCGGTGGGGGGAACGAACTAGCAATACTATCCCTTTGCTTTCTTAAAACGTAGGCCTATTTACAAATCACCACCGATGGAATGCATATCACCGATGAAACTTGCATAACACTCTAAAAACAGCCTGACCCAGAAAATGGGTCATCATCCCTGGGACCTGGAATCCGTGTCAATTCTAACCCGGGTGTCTATATACAGAGACGGAACTATGAAACTACTTTCCTCATCAAAATCGTATTGAAGTTTTTGGTTAAACATAAACCAATCAACGACTGTTTCACTTATTTTCTTAATCTTATTAAAACATTATTCAATCGAAACTCTCGGTAATGACGTCATTACCCGGCGATGAAAATCTTTTAAAACATTATTTGTTAGCATTTGATCTGATCGTTCAAACAACGCCGCCACCTCTTCGGTGTTACATTTGAAAACAACCGAACGTTTGCTCTCAGTAATCTCTCGCTCTCCTGTTTACATTTCCCGCCATTCGTTAAACAAGAATGGCCCAAGCACCACATAAATTGTTTGATCTCAAAATAAAACCTCTGCAGACTTCACCGAAAGCCCTCGGACAGAAATGCAAAACCAATTTGACGCTCTCCGCAGACACTTCTGCGTGTTACAGTGGAAGTAATTTCACGAATTCTTGGTAACTGTAAACCGCAAGGGCGGGATCTATATAAATGCACGTTGAGGATGCGCCCCAGCGATGATTTAGCGTCGCTGCTGAAGGAGATACCAAAAACAGCACCACGCCGTCTATAAATGGAATGTTTTATTTCCGTGTAATACCTAGATGGTTCCCCTTCGCTAACCCCCTATGGCAAAAATTCATGTTGACACTCAGTCAAATTCAGGGCCACTGAAACATGATATCTCTCTTTGCAATTCCGGATTTTCAAATTGTCATCAGGTCAGATTGTAAATGGTAAACAATGTACAAGAAGGCTATTATAAGCCCTGTAAAAATTACTTTCGATTAAAGTGAACCTGGAGCAACCCCGGGGGAATTCATCTCGCTGACGCAGGATCGGAAATCATGAAAATTCACATATTGGGTATAATTCAATCACTGGTGTTCTTATCAAACTTTGGTAAATGATGCTGTCATTTTTAATAGTATTATTTGTTTGACTGCCCTTTTTAAAGTTACCTCCCACATAGAACGTATAAAACCCTTGTTGGTGTAATATTGTCAGAGAAAAACAGAAACACCAGCAAAACGTCAAAGAGTGTAGGCCTACTTCGTGTCTTGCCTCATCTGATAAAAAGGGTCATAAGGAATAAGCAGTGATGATAATAAAACAATATGAGGAAAATGTTCTTGTAAATTTCTAAGGAATTTGTATGAAGTAAATCAATCATGCTGACAGCTTCACTTTAAGTACTTTCTAAAAAGCAATATCAAACAAATTTTAAAAGAAGTTACCTCCCCTTTTATTATTACGTCACAATATGTCCTTCATCACTCACCAACGGGTGATCCTCTTTTGCAATTCCCTGCAGTTACATTACAAGAAAACACCCTTGACAAAAACATACCCGCCCGACGCTGTTGATGATACTCTGTTGTTTATGAAACCTATACGCAAGATCTCGCAATACCAATATACATGTACACGGAAACACGAGGACATAGTGCTGCATGCACTTAATTAAATTGCTGTGCTAATCCTTGCACATGCTGTTGTTCTACGGTATTGAGACCGGTGCCAGACAGTGTAAAAAGAAAAAAGCTACTTTTTTGGCGGGAAACTGACACCTATACAATTCCCTTAGCAACAAGAGCCGTGTTACAACACGGGCCGAAGTCAACAGATTATCGGGATCAAAAGATGAAGGACTTGCGTGGTATACCTCACGAGTGTTGTGACGTCATACCATTATGAATCTGTGTCATCAACCTTTTTTTATTGAGGTTCTTCAGAATTATGTCTACATGGCGTATTATTAAAACATAATTATTGGGTAAAGTGTTTGATGTTTTTCAAGAAGAAAACGTTTCACAGTACTGCTCTTTTTGCAACAGAAGCAGTACCGGTACACTAAATCCTTAAAGGTATCGTACACGTTTGGTAATGACTCAAAACAAATATTAGCATAAAAACTTACTTGGTAACAAGCAACGGAGAGCTGTTGATAGTATATAAACATTGTAGGAGACGACTCCCTCTGAAGTAACGTAGTTTTTGAGAAAGAGGTAATTTCTCACTAGAATAAAAAAAACTTCTTGCAAGAAGTTTTTATTCCTATCTGAAAGCACACAAAATTCTACAACAAGGGTGTTTTTTCTTGCATCATTTTCTTGCAACTTCGATGATTAATTGAGCCCAAATTTTCACAGGCTTGTTATTTTATGCATATGTTTGGATACATTAAGTGTTAACACTGGTCTTTGACAATTTCCAAACGTGTTCAGTGCCTTTAAATGAATTGGTGTAAACAAATCCCTTTATTATGCAAATTAGACGGCATGGATGATTTCTTCCCGGTACCCATAGACATCTTACATCAAGGTGTTATTAAGATGTCTATGATGTCACCGTGGTCACGTGGTTAGAATGCAGGACTTGCTAATAAGGTTGAGGGTTCGAATCCGACCAAGCTAACCGCTGATTTCACTATGACTAGAAGTATATTGTCGTCTAGTTACTGAATGACAATTTATTGATTTGTGCAATTCACAATCATAGACGTCAAACCAATGTTTGTATGTTCAGAGAGATTGGCTGTTGCCATCAGCTTGGTGTTTATATCCCTTTGTATGGGAGCTTTGCCCTCGTTTGGAAGATCGTCTAAACAAAAATCATTTGCATAAAAACCTGTTCGGACCAATCACCTACGTACCCAGTGTTGTGTTGTCAACAACTAAATCACGTCTCATGCGCTTAAGGTATAAAATGTAATGTACCGGGTATGTTGGTGAAACTTAGCCTACACTCGTTTGAAATGTTTGACTTGTTTGAGTAAATGAAATGAGGTTAGTTTACTATTGCTACGTCTACAAACGTGAGTTAAAATTAAACAGCACCCTGATCATCATTTCTATGCCGTTGCGTTACGGACCATTATGTCCGACCCATTATGTCCGACCACTGTCGGAGTAAAACACGATATCTATAACCCATAATGTCAATCATCATTACCATTATGTCCCGAGCACTGCCTCTGACGAATCTAGTCGGACATAACTTGTCGATGTCCGGCATAATGCTAACTATTAACACGCGTAACCATCTCCCGGTTGTGAGTTTGAACCATGATGGCGGGTATTCAAGTGTATATGAAGTACAGCGAATCGGGAATACCGAACTCACTTGACTTGTCGAGGGTGTCTTTAATCGCTTGGAGTCAAAATAATATGCGCCCGCCTGGAGCTTTCAGCTTTAATATAAATGCTGAATAATTTACGAGAAAATAATGAAAGATTGCCTACCATGTCTATAGAGAGGTTTTTTGAAAGGGTAAGGCAAAGCCCTTCCAATTTCTTTTTATACTGACCTGTCATTTTACAAACAATTTATATTTATAAAGAACAGCATTAAAAACAATGCTTCCGGGGAAGCCTGCACCGTCAACATCATCGTCTATAAACTTAATGAGATTAGCCGCTCTGAATTTGACGAGTAAACCGATTCTGTGACATGAAGGACCCCACAGCCTTGTCAGGATGAAATATTTTTAAAACGTGCACCCGCTGATGAGAACAGCGTTTATGGTTTTTATGTTTTGGCTGTTTAGTTTTTAACTTTGTATACAAAGCTTACTGGGAGCTGCTTTCCTTGGGGATAGAAAGTTACAGTCAGCTTACTAAGTAACTTTTATCGGTAAGTCAACCCTGGGTGATTTAACCAAGAAAGTTGAGTGTCATCAGGCATTGTGTTATTCCTAAAGAGGGCAATTGAAACAGCGGCAACCCACGTAGTCAAAGGGGAGATTCGTTTGTCCTGCGTCCATGTTTTACGGTACCTTGGTTGTATGTTTGTCTGTCCATAGGTTAGGGAACAAAAGCGTCTCGCTTAAGCTTATACCTTAATTGTGTCATTAATTTGCTGCTTATCATTGAATAACTGTGTACTTAATATACATTAAATCTCATTCTTATGTTACTTGTGTAATTTCTACATAAATTGTGCATTATTGTAATGAAATAAATGTTACTGAACGAATGAAATAGGAAGTCGTGACCCCGCATTTTTGCGCGTTAATATTTTCTTCAACATCTTCTTATAGTTGATGCACTGTCGATCCCTTCCAAGTTAATCGTGCAAAAGCCTAAAACCTGATAATTTTTGTGTTCATACTGATAAATCCAAAGGATCAGAGTGTATTTTACAGAAAGGACAGAACATGAAATATTGATTGGATGGTATGAGGTGATGAGTTGTTTCAGAGTGGGGTATCTATAGTCGTTTGATTGAAAACCATATCAGTCAATAGAAGTGTATAGAACAGTCGTCGTATTTATACAGCTGAAAGAGACAAGCCCAAACTCAAAGGATATCAGGATCTTATTGGCTACTTCCTGTTAAGTCGTTTGACTAAAAAGGTCTTTTATTTCACTGTGGTTTGGAAAAGGTTTCATCAAGGCCCTAGATAGGAAAAATTGAAAGCGGTATTTCAAAAAGAAAACTGTTGATATTTGAATCTGAAATGTAATACTTTGTTAATAAGATTGCTTTATTAACTTGGCCGAGAAACGACTCCGTATAAAACTTTAAAATTGTCCGGCGAGATAAATACTAATTAGTGTTTGATAAGCGTTTTACCAGTAAAAGGTTTCAGAGCCTGTGTTGATCTTGGATAACGTATTATGGGAAGGTGATGATTAAAAGGGTTAAACTCGAAGATTGTTGGGTGGGTTGGGGGAGCGTATACACCCACAGATATAAGTACGATTCGCATCTCTTCCTGGAGTGATTTGCATCCATTTCTAGAGACTGAGGTTGGAATTAGAGACATTAACATTCATATAAAGGAGAGCGGTGCTAGATAAAGAATAATGACACTTTAAAGGTAGGGTCATACTTTGGTAAGCACTCGAAAATTTAATGACCATAAAAACTTACTTTGTGAGAAGCACTGCAGCTGTTGAGTATAAACTATTTTGTGAAAGGATTCCCTTTGAAGTAATATGGTTTGGATAATTGTTTATCCAAAACGATTGGAATCTGAGAAACGATTCACGCATGTCGGATTTCTGAGGGTCGGTGTCCGTTTGCGATGAATGCTGCGACCAGATGCGCGGTTGGTACCCGCTGTCACCTCACTAAATGTGGATGGATTAGACGTTCGTGTGGAAATACCGTTACAGTGTTTTGCTGTCAGCTAACAATTTCACAAATGAGTTTTATTGTATCTTTCTTCATAATTGTGTCTATTAATCAGCATTACCAATCTATGACCCAACCTTTAAGTAGAGTCATAACACCAAATAACTTAATGTCCAGTTGCAAGCGAAGGAATTACTTTGAAAGAATCCGTTCCTTTAAAAATCATTAGGAAAGTAAAAACTCTTGACAAAATGATTCATCGAAATCAAGATCTGCACAAGTACCTGGTGGTTCATCTGAGTGTCTCGGAAACCCGTGTTTAGGATGACCTAATCGTATATCGCACGTCTGCACGCATGCACCTTGTCCCATTTATTCCCCCCTCTCGGGAAAGCTTAATCAATCAACACTGCCACTTAAAAAACATCCTCCATTTCGCCACCACAAAACCCTAGCATCGATTTGGAAGGAGGGATTTAATTCTGCCAGAAATTATTTTAATAATGACATTTTGAAGGATTTTTTTAAATATTTTTTGTATAATGATGCGTGTGGTTTGTTTGGCAGGCGTGGGTTTGGGCAGTGTAGTATAACATTCAATCAATAGGTGTACTCTCGTATGTTTCCTGCCCTGCGCACGCGTAGCATGGTTATTGCATTACAATAGTAACTTGCTTATTTTAAATTGCCCACCAATTTTATTTTTTGATTACCTTCTGAGTTAATTTCGTTTTCAAATGTTCAACATTTGCATGTGTTCTTGTACCTTTCCGTATGTTTTTGTACCTTCTGTTGTAAATAGAGAATGATAACTCCATTTGAATAAAGAAAATGGGGAAAAAAACAAGAAGTATCATGGCTGCTAACGAAGCGAAACTAGCTTTTAATGTCATGGGTATTTCAACATTTATGGAGACGATATAGTACAAAGCATGTTCGTCTTGCCAACATTCCGATCTTAAATTTTCAGTGAAAAGCCACCCTTCAATGGTTTACATTTTAATGAAAGTTTTTGGGAGAGTGCATTCATTCCGATAGCCAGATTCACATGTTCTTGCTTCTGGATCGGTTTTATCAACGCAGGAAGAATAATCTGCAATTGGAATACACAGACTGAGAAGCGTATTCAAATTTTGTTGGGATAAAAAGTGATATCTTTTTCCATAACCGCAGTACTTCGAAGTGAAAAGTTTCTCAAAACGCATTATACTATCCAAAGCTGCTCTACTTCTAACCAAGTAAGTTTTTATTGCCATTAATTTTCAGAGTCATTACCAAACGTTATACAGACCCTTTGATATTAATTTACACATAAGCCTATTTTCGTTGATATTACTTTTGTTGAGTAGTGCTGTTCCTCTAATGTGAACGTGGCATGTTGTTGTCAGTGTGAAATAAAACGTCTCGTCTAGTATCTATACTGGCGCCTTACGAGTGTTCATTTGGGGTTTTTTTTAATAGCAAATCGGAATGAGAAACAGAGTTTTTTGGACAGTTTGCCTGCAGACGAAGGATTTCTCATAATACTTCGGTATTGGTTTACATTTTGGGAAACTAGTAAGTTGTTGTACTAAAAAATACTTCATTAGTGTTTCGGTCATTACTTACCATGTGCAATGTACTATTATTAAATACTCGAAAAATTGAACGAGTCATGAGATAAATGAAGATTGGATATAATGTACATCAACGGGGCTGTATCATAGTTCAATCAGAAGATTGCATCACCACAAAATAGGCCTAACTGGACCAATGTGTAGCCCCCGTTTGCAGTCAAAGCAGCCCGTACATGTTTGAACAGTAGGTCACGAGGTATAGCCTAATTGGAATGTTGAGTAATTGTTGCCTCGTAGAGAAAGAGTATTGCGTGAGCAGATGACGATTGATGCTGCGTACATAATTCGAACTGAACATATTTACACTGTTTGTAAAGCAGAACACGTATGGTTGAACTGTGGTTGGAGCAGGCAGACCACCCCACCCCCCTCCCAAGTATACCCCTCTAGTGCCTATACCCTAAATGTAACCCGACACAACGCTTAACCGATAGGCAGGATATCATGACGTTGTTGAAAGACGATTTTTGCCGATGCACGCAATCGGAATATCTTCTGTGTTATTAGAGGTGAACTAAATACTGTACTTGTGATAGAGTTTGCAAGCATTTATAGTGTGCTGCATCACTCGTGTTAAGTTTAAGTTAATACTACACGCATGAACCTTTATAGATAGCATCAGTGAGACCCCGACCATCGGTGTCCCCCCCCCCTTAAAGCTATATAGCCCTACTCTAAAGAAAGTCATTTTGTCAACAAGTCTCAAGGTAAAATTGTTGAAAATTTCAAATTTTCCCGGGAAGATAGCGTGATACTCTATGAGTGCCATACCACTTTATATTCAGATAATAAGATAATATGTATCCCACCTAGTCGACTTAAGACTTTAGGGAAAAGTACAGTAGCTCTTCTGGCGCTCCGTATACCATTAGTTAGTGTTTCGCACAACTAATAAGTGACATTGTGTGCACTAATTATTTCACTAATCAGTGATTTTGTGTGCACTAATTGTTTTTTGGAAGAGGGTTACATCGTCATTGACAACTAATTAAATTGAGCCATCAGCTTGCCCATTGTATTTAATGAGTTTTGGATAAAGTTAGGACTATCATCTCCGCTGTGAAGAGATTCTTGTATTTACCATTTCTGTTTATCTTCTTTTTTTTAAAGCTCCTTGCAAATCTTCAAGTCGTTATATTTCAGACATGACTGCGTTGAGAACGCGGTTCTCTCTATAAAAAAGGTTTACTTCTGAAGCCCTGTGCCGTATCTTGACATTCACCTTTGTACTTCATGTGTAGATTCATACAATTTGTGCAACGTATATTTAATAGGCTAATTGTGTTACATTATACGTGTTTTACGCAATACACAAATAAAATTCTTCATCCACCATTCAAACCAACACCTGTTACTATATTAATATTAAAAGAATGGTACTTTACGGGGGGTTCTAGCAGAGTACGATATAATGTACCTGCCTGAGAAGATTATCATTTGAGATACAAATTGAAGTTATAAACTTGAAACACATTTCAACTTTCTAGATAACTGGTATAGGTGTTGAAGCTTCCGGATCTGCATCTGACATTGTATATGTTTGTTACAATTATATATATAATCCCAAACGATATCTTTAAACAGAGTGATATAAAGACAGAATGCTTTAGAATAACATAGTGTCATTTGAGCCATTCCGATCTGGCCCGGTGTATGTATATTCAGAGAGCGTCTGCTAAAAGAAGCCATCACTCATGAAGAAGGAAAAGAAATAGACTATATAGAGTCACTCTGAACGCCTCGCTGCGAATCACCTTCACACTTCCATTTCACTTTAATTCAATTTGGTTATGACTGAGAGTACAGCACTACAAACTAATAATAATGATTTATTTGATTTTCAATACGGACTACTTTTGTACAGAAGTAAAAATGAACTGCATTTGTACCGCTGTGAACAACAGGGAACATTTAAGGCAAACACATGGGTCAGGTGGGAAAACCTCTATGAGCCGTTCAGTTCAGTTTTGATTTAATTAAAAAATGGTTTATTACAATTCGACCATCTCAACAAACACTTGAATTGCGGTCAGATTACATTTTTAAAAATCACTTTGAAAATTTCACCAAAAGCTTTAAAATGAGATAAAAACAAGAACAATATAAACATTAAACAATGACAGTCAGTTGGTTGTATCACTTGAGAACACAATTTAACTGAAACAAAAATTATAGTCTTTCATAATAATTACATGAAAATTGTTATGACTGGGCGTGCTCTTATGGATGTCGTTATGGATGTTATTTTTTTAACAATTTGATTTACTTTTTCTAAGTTGTTTTCAATTTAAGGTGTGTTTTTTTTTCCAAGTTGGGTTTTATCCAACATTATTTTTTTAGGGGTGACTTACTTAAATTACAACTGTTTTCATCTGTGAAAAAATATGCCCTTTGGAAACGATTTGATAACAGTAATTATCTTTTAGTTGCAATTTCCTATACACCGCGGCAGGTGACATCTCCATCTGCGTTTGTGCTTCATGGCGCAATACGTGCGGATAAATCGTCACCAGATGGTAAAGCTTTCTGGGATTTGTTTTGTGTGACATTTTCACCGCTTCTGTTCTTCATGTTGAAAACATTTTTTAAGTGGAAATGTTTCTTGAGGGTGTAATACATCAATGGTTCATATGATTTAATTTCAAACCTCAGGTTAGCAGTGAAAAAACGCACCTTACAATCAACTTGTTATCACATTCCTAGGATATGGGATAGTTTACCTGCAGATATTATTAAGGATAAGATTATTGTGGGTTATAATCAGTTCATAAATGCTCTAAGAAAACATCTTTTTAACTCCTTGTGTTAGTGTTGTTTGTCTAAATAAGGTCTAACTCATTTGATCATGTATTTACACCTGAACAAATTATGATGACTTTTCCCTTGTATGTTTTAATTGCAGAATTTTATATTTATTTTTTGGTTTTAATACTGTTAAATATTTAAATTGTTATTGTCTATATTCGTGTTTTTGTTGGGGGGTTTTTATAGGTTTTTTAGTAAATTACTCCATCATTTCTTTGTTTGCTAGCAGTACTTTAAGGAGATTCATCAATTGTAATTTAGTTCACATTTGGTAATCCAACGGGGGTACTGTCAGCAGGTTATACTTTATACAGTCTTGTGTAATCATTGTATCATTTTAGTGTATTTGAATTTTTAATGTCTGTTTTGTAACTGCTTTTTCTTACCCTATGAAATATTAAATGAAATGAAACAAATGAAAAGTTCACGTTTCCGAGAATCCGCGGAATAGACATTATGCCTCTTGACGTCATCACGCCGCCATCTTAGAGGTAAAACGATCACGAAACAATGGAAACTGCACGTCTATGTACGTGCAGCGCGCAGGATTGGCCAATGGGCATCTTCTTTTGACCTCTAGCCGCGAGGGCGCCCTACTCAAATGACGTCACGTGCGTGATACTATTTAATGTCTCATTGGAGGTTTTGTGCACGTTCTAATTTGCTAATTTCGATGTGGCATACCGAAATCGAGTGTTGGTCAAGTTGCTTTCTAGACGAAATGTCAGTACTTCAGACGGAGGTATTTCTCAGCACAATTGGTACTAACAAAAATTTTAAAGGGCACTTACAAATTGCTAGTCCTTAATAACGTGTTTCGATCGTTGAGCCCACGCATGATGCTAATTCAGGTACTACGAGCGACTATCACCAAACGTGTACGATACCTTTAATGCAACCTGCAACTACCGCTTGTCTGTGTCCCTGCCCTACGCGCATAAGTCATTACTTTGGAAAACTAGATTGATCCGAGTGACGTCATTGCGAAGTAATATCATCTGTTAAAAATATCTCCCTGAAAGGCTATTGCTAAAAGCTAAAAGGGATGTTACCGTGCATATGTATGCAACAATAGTATAAATTGAGACTAATCGAACAATAATCTTTTACCCATTCCGCCGGTCGTTGAACCGAGAGCAGCAGTTATCAATTAGCCATGTTCTTGTTTTCATAATAAATGTAACAGCACGCTTTCCGTCCGGGATTTTTTTGGGGGGGTATGTAGAAAATAATTTACACGAATTTCCTGGCGATGATCTGGGTTGCTCACATAGTGTAAGCCAAATCCTTCCTTTAAAGCCATTACTAGACATCATACACAATGCAATGTGCACGTTCTACACGCTGCCATAAACAGCAGAACCAAAACAATAATTGTACACTTCATTTTAAAATAAACACACACACAATGTTACATGTTTGATATATTTTTCCGGTGGAAGAGACTTGCTGTTATAACGAAGTCAAATGAAAATAAGCTCAAACCATGGCCTCCCAGTTTGTACCAAAATAAAGTAAGAGGACTGTTTCATAAGGGTGTCATAAACCAGTCAACGGAAGAACGTGAAGACCGACTCAAAATACACACAATCCCAGCTAAAGGATCATGTGGCCTATTATTAAACACAGCCTTCCCCCCCCCCCCACCACACACACACACATTTCATCTCGCTCTCTCCGTCTCTTTGATGCAGCTCTCACAGACAGCCAAGCAGAAGGGCCTCAAAGTACCCATTTCCGCAACAAATATTGGGATTTTTAAGGCCGTATACGCGAGGACAAACTGAATAAACTCCTCTCGGATTATCGGCTGTTCCGGTAACTAACGTGGACTGCGCCATTGATGAGAGTCTGATTTCCGCCCCTTGCATATAGGTGGCTCGTTGCCCACACACTGCCCTGGAGCAAAAACCGAAACTGTTCCAGACTGCCACACTCACTCCATACTAAAACGCTGGAACCCTTGCAAAGTTCATTTTTATAGACACGAGACGCCTCCCATCGTGAATTATGATATTTCGGGAGCATTGACATGGGATCCTGGCTTGTTAGCATAAAAACATAGTGGAGAAGCCCCTTAGCGCCATACCAATCAACCTAAGCCTGGGTTAATGCCCAAGTCACGTGCCCATAATCATCACCATGACTGATTTATAGATGTTGGTTAAGTCACCGTTTTATTCGCAGCACGGGATTGAAATACAATGGGCAGCAGTTTATCAGAGTCAGCCATTCATATTTAGTGTTTTTTTTCTCTGGTGCCAATCAGTACTAAGGAGGTTATACCTTTGGTAATTACTCCAAAAATTATTTATCATAAAAACTTACTTGGTAAAGAGCACTGGAGAGCTGTTGATATTATAAAATTGTTAGAAACGATCCACTTTAAAGTTATCTAAAAATTTAGAGAAAGAGGTAATTTGTCACAAAAAAAAACCATTTGAATCTGAGAAAGGTTTCAGGCATGAAGTCTTTTTTAGGCATCTGAAAGCACACAATTCTATGCAACAAGGGTGTTTTCTTTCATTATTTTCTTGCAACTTCAATGACCAATAGAGCCCAAATTTTCACAGGTTTGTTATTTTATGCATATGTTGGGATACACCAAGGGAGGATACTGGTCTTTCACAATTTACCAAAAGTATACCGGCCCCTGCCTTTAAGCAGATATATGACTTCAGGGGGAATTTTTGTATTGATTGTCCTTTACCTTTTGACCATTACTCTGTTCGAAATGTTTACCAAAGTTTCAGAAAGGTTGCTATTGACAATGTTTCCCCAACAGAAAAAGTAAAAGTCGAATCCCTGGTGGTAAATCAAAGATTATAGAGCGCCGAAGGCGCAAGATGAGGAACTGAAGCTTTATCCATTGTTAAACGTAAAATACGCATGGGCGCCATTTCAGCAAGTAAATGTTTTGTTTCCCATTGATAGGAATGGTCATTGTCTGCGCTGATCGGCAATGATCTATTGTTGTATCAAAAGAGTTACTTGCCGAAATGGCGTCCAGTGGGATTTCACATTTCAGCCCGAGTTCCGCATCTTGCGCCTTCGGCGCTCTATAATCTTTGTGGTAAATTCATATTAGATTCCCCCCTAAAAATAAATACATAAATAAATAAATTCAATTCAATAAAACAACAAGTAATAATAAATACATAAACACACCATATATGTGTGGATGATCCAGTAAATCAATCAACCAAGGGTCAAAATGGTATTGATTAGAAAAGGATGTTTGGTCATTTCCTCACAAATATTGCACCCTGCAATACGCTTTCCTTCGAAACAGAAAGCCGGTGAAAACCTACTCGTCGCTGCAGCGTGTGAATGACCACAAGTGGAAGTTTACCTGACAGTGATTAATATTCACACTATACTTGAAGAATATTGTCTTTGAAGCCCAATCCCCCCCACCCCCCCCCCTAGCGTGTCCGGATATCTTTGAGGCATAAAGCACCATCGATCCGGTAGGCCTACGTGATTACGGGTCAGACTGCTTAGGTCACGGTGTTCCGTCTCATTCGGTCCCGTAACATCTGTTCCCACTTTGCAAATAATAATCCCTCTCGCTAATAAATTGCAGCGAAGAATCTCAGTTCTCATCAATTCTGACCTAAAGAAATAGTCCACGCCATCTCTTGGGTGTTCATTGGTTTGTATTGAAGTATAACTCATTCCCTTATTGTAAAATCCGACTTTGATCATTTTGAACTTGTTTTCCCCTCAGAAATAACCGCCTAAAAATGATCTCGGCTGAAATCAGCTTCAGCGAATCTGGGCTAGAATATTGCGGGTGGTACCACAGTTATCACTGGGTAACCAATTTGGTCTTACTTCATGTTGTAACCCATTTTGAGACTTGTTGCGAAAATATCCAAGACCTTTTCAACGATGTTCTACATGGTTGGTGTTTGGAAGAGCAAATTTATCTCTATCCCTTATTTTTCTCATCAAAACACACAAACAACATCACGTGAACATTCAATCAAAAGGTGGTCACGTTTTCGAAGTACCACCGAGTAAAGGTAAGTAATTTGCTGCACGTTCTTGGTTGGTATTTGCAAACCGAAATAAGTAAGCGATATCATTGGGTATTTTTTTCTTGCACATTGTATTGTTTCAGATGGAAATCATATCCCAGGGTGGTACAAGTGTCATGTTTACAAACAAAAATTGCAATTAAAAATCGCCCATATAGCGTGTCGTGGTTGAGCGGTCTAGCGAATGATTAGCAGCTTGTGTGCCTACAGACAATATCACAGTGCGGCCATCTTGATTTTTCTTCAATCCAAATCATTGTAACCAAACCGAGGCTGGTAGAAACAAATAGTCTGGTTCCAATTATTTTTAATGGATATCAGCATTCGTTACTGTTATTGGATACATGGTACATGACCAAGATGGCGGCAGCATGATAAAGGTCTGTTGGCTACCGGGGTGCTGCATACTTCTAAAGAGCTGAGATGGTTTCACAAAAGCTTAAGGTCCAATGAACTGGAGATACCGGTATGCGGGGGTCGACTTGGCTTGAGAACGAGCGTTGTACTACAAGAGTTATTTTTTGTATTAACAATATTATATTTTGTGAAATACTGGTACCTTTACATTGCAAAAACTAGAGTGTTAAAATTGACACCATTGGTGTTGTCACATACCGAACCAAGAATCAACATTTACACCATATGGTGTTAAAATAACACTAATTTCTGCCAACATAACTACATTAGTGTTGTTTTAGCACCCTATGATGTTAATATTTATCCCCTCTTGGGTATCTGTTTGTGAGAACACCCATGGTGTCACTTTTAACACATGCAGTGTAGAGTGTAGGCCGTGGTAAACACCGCAGACGTAATCTAACACAGATAACCATACGGTAATGAATGTCTATTTGCAAGTATTTGGCATTTTGGTTTGGGGCCTTCAGGAGCAATATCATCACTCTTGATCATAAATCCCCGGCTTTATCTATTCCGCTAGCTCAGATTTGAGAAATTGGAGACTCTGGCGCGATGATTTATTAAAAAATAGTAATACATTGTACTGTCAACATGACATTTCTGGAGAATTTGCCCTTTCATTTGTATTTGTATCTAGCCCATGCACTGCAAAAACTGGGATGTTAAAATTGACACCATGGGTGTTGTCACATATAGATACCAAAAAAGAAATCAAAATTTACACCACAGGGGAATAAAACTAATATCTGCAAAAACAATTACAATGGTGTTATTTTAACACCCTATGATGTTAATATTGATTCTCTCTTCGGTTTCTGTATGTGACAACACCACTGGTGTCAATTTTAACACCCCAGTTTTAGCAGTGTGCCTTTTACCTTTTGACATCTTTGTAGAATACCCTGACTACGCAGCATAATTGGCGCAATGGGAATGATATAATTCCCCAGGCTATCTTACCCTTCAGCCTCGTTTTGGTATAGCATGGTGGATTTGAATGTGGAAACATTATGGCATGATTGTTTATAGTATTCATGTTTAGTATTCATGCTAAATATTATGGACGGTAGTTATACTGCTATCTAACAGTTCGCCCGTGTGTACTTGGTTTATTATTACGGTTTATTTTATGTACATTAATTTGTTTTATTTATTTTTTCCAGTGATTCAACAAACTGTGGACACTGATACAATAACAAGAAGATTTCATTTTCTGTATTCAATTAATTTTTAATTGTTTTTCTTTTCTTTTCTTGTTTTCATACAATTACAAGAAGGTTTCATTTTTTGTATTTAATTTATGATTTATGATATTTTTTATTTATTTATTTTATTTATATATATTTTTTTCTTCATAAATCCACAAACTGTGTATGGACACTGATTAACTTTTACAAGAAGATTTCATTTTCTGTATTTAATTTATGATTCATTTTGTTTTCTATTATTATTTATTTTATATATTTTGTTCCCCTATAAATCACAAACTGTGTATGGACACTGGTGCAATTACAAAAGGATTTCATTTTTTATATTTTATTTCCGGATGAAAACTTAACAAATCTTTCTAATGAAAATATTGATAATAAACCGTCAATGCCACAGCTGAAAACGTAGCACAAATTCGCAGAAATTTCATGTAGTGCCAATTCCTTTAATTAAAAACAAAAACGGGAAATCCGGATCAAATTCGACCGTGAGCTTCACGAGGGGCTGGCAGTGAAGTGGGTGTAAATCACGCCTGAGATAGCTCCAACCGAACGGCGCGGATAATGCTGAAATGTAGGGGAACTATAATCAGACAGTTTGTGGGGTTATTATTACGGCCTTGTTCTTGAGAAAAAAAAGGCAGATCATCGAAACGCTGCGAGAGATTTATGCAATTGAAGGTCATGAACGACTGAATCAGGCATGGGGGTAATGTGATACCATAGAATGGAACCTTTCAATAACAACCATCTGCAAAACAACACTTTACTGGACTTATTAATCCAAGGTTGATTTAAGAATAAGTTATAAAAAGAGCAATACGAGGATGAATCAAGGACAGATGAAAAGCAAATGTATTAGTGTAAACACTTAAAATTTAAACACACTCGCTAATTTAAAACAAATAAGGGAACTTTAAGTCGTCTTTAAATATTCACAAAAAAATTGGACGTCACCCAGTGAGACCAGCAATAATATGAACTTATTTTCATTACTTTATAGACTGTTGCTACGTAAACAGTATTGTTATATCTTGAATGCATTCCAGTTGTGTGTTGACCTACCCAATACATATTTTATATATCCTCAGATTATTAATAACTTTCATCCAGAAAGATAATTCGAAAACTGGTACAAAATATCTTACAATTATATTAAATAGCCTGACATAATTTTCGAGAAACATGATCATTTAGTGTAACGGCCATCCGATTGCAAGTTATTTATTGAATCAAGTTCGTAAAAGGTATAATTTCTGTATAAAGAAATGATGCTGATTGCTGAACTTGTCTATGAAACAATCATTGTTGGGGGGTTTTCTTTCTCCAAACGCATGATTAAAATTGGGGATAAAAGGGTTTAAACAGCACAGTGGCGTCCTTTCTTGAACACAGACGATGGTAACATCTTGAGGCTATGTCACACAACGCAATTTACGGGTAACCAGTCCCAGGCAATCCCCAAGAAGAAAAGCAATCAAGTTTCTGGTTTCTCGTAATCTTCGTTGGGATGGTTAGTGACATAGAGAGGAATACTTCAAATGCTGCCGAAGTATTCCTCTTGCATGAACTGTATAGTTGGTTGCCTCCAAATTGCCTGAAAAAAAAACCTGCCGTGCGTGGTGAGGCCATTACACTCCAAGGACCAATTTGTTAAGTTGCCAATTATTTTGTATCGATTCATAACTTACCGGATTTACCGACTCCTGGTTTGCCGAGCACAGTGAATTTGACATCCTGTTGGAAGATAAGCGGTGATCGTCGAAGCCCAGTCGCCATGGTTGAACAGACGAGAAATACAAAGATATACTTCAAACAAGATGTCAACAACAGCCACCTCTTTACATGCTCTGGGTTCGACAAACAAGACTCAAATCCAGGACAGGAAATACCCTCTGGGGTTGACTTTGTTCGATCTTAGCTGTGCAAATAGGTTGCTTCGTACAGCTCCACAAACGATGCACGATGATTTACAATACGACAAAATTCCGTAATGCTCCCCTTGTTGTGGGCACAGTAACTGTTTACAAATGTAGACCAACGCTGACTTCAGACGGATTTTAAACCAACGTCTTCAGAAACCGCACGAACAAGTAACGTCCACTCAAGCCATCCGTGCGTAAGATAAATTCACTTCCTCATCGCATCGTAAATACTGTGAGAGGACTCTTCAAACCACGCCGACATTCAAACGATTCCCGCCTTTCCCAACACAGCCGTGCATTAGTTTTGGGCGCTGCATGAACGACCGTTTCTCTTTTACATGACTACTGATCACAACGATCACCCCTCTCTCAGCTCTAACGTACGGACTATAAACACAGTCGGTGCAACATGAGAAAGTATCAATATACCTCGCGGGCTATTGGACTCGAATGAGTTCAGAGGTTAAAAGTAGTCTCCTCACCGTAGCTCGAACGAAATGAGACTAATTTAGAGTAAAGGTGGACTGATAGTAAATCTTGCACACGGTATTTACAGAGCTGGTTTTTGTGCTATAATTTAACACGGTGAATGTCTATTCTTCCGCCATGGTGTATACCGTGTACTATTTAAATAGTTGGGGCTGAGCAAGCCGGAACCCCCAGGTGTAGGGAGCGCATACGGACTAATGTGTTGATATAAAAGTCGCTATCCTTCCCCCTGCGACTGTTCCATGTCTGTGCAAATTTGAATTTGCTGCCCATTCCGTTCGAACATGATTAGTGCGTGCCCAACGGGAATGATATATTGTTGCCTCGCTTAATACAGGTAACGACGGACACCGTTTCACAAAGAGACAAATTTTTCAAAGTAGAGGGAGTGGGGAAAGTCTATTAGTCATACCATTAAAGATTTAAATGTTGTCTTTATTTGTTTGTGTGTTTGGGGGTGGGTTGGGGGTTATGTAAAAAATTACTTTTAAATACAATTTTTGCGTTTTTCGATTGTGACTCAAAAATGGCACTTGAAGCTAATCAAGCTAATTACGAAAACGTGCACTGAAATCCTGACAACGTAAACTGTTGCTTTGCTGTTGACTAGGGAACTGTATCACCTGATGATTGTAATTTGTACAAGTCCGTTGACTAAAATGTCTAGGTCGAATTCAAACTAGATATTTTTGAATGTTGTTCTCTTTCCCAAACTAACGACGCAGCAATTATGGATTACTAAAAATTATGTTAAGCGATCATTATTATTTTTATTGGACGTAGTCACGGAGGGACACAGCTCAATTATCATTATTGAGATTGATGCCTTAATTGACTCTATCCGTCCAAACGAAATTATATTAATTTGGATGTTCGCCGAAATTGCACTCTCAATGTTCGTTATTAGTCAGTCGGAATGATAATTGTCATATAATCATTTGTTGGTGGAAGAGCCGTACTGATGGCATAATATTGTGCCGCATTAGCTTCATTCCGTGCATGACATAACTGCGCTGCAATCACATACTATACCTAAGGGCTACGGCTAAAAGCCAGGCATTCCGTGTATGACGTCACATCGCTGTAAGGGCTACGGCTACAAGCCAGGCATTCCGTGTATGACGTCACATCGCTGTAAGGGCTACGGCTACAAGCCAGGCATTCCGTGCATGACGTCACAACGTTGCGAAAATGCGTAATAAACGGTGCCCAGATAAGAACATCGTATAACGGTTAGTGTAACATGCTCTTGTCTGGAAAACCTTTGGGGACACTGGGGGCAGCAGACTGACCAGGTAAATCCATTGCTCTCGGGAAATGTGCGCATGCTCAGAACTACGTAAACAATGGAAATTTACCTGGTAAGTCTGCTGCCACCTAGTGTTCCAATTGCCCATTATGCACAAGTGCAATCTTAAATATGGTAACTACGTTCACGCATGTTCCCTTATATTGCACACCAGAAGCGTTATTAGTGCACACGCGCGATATGCATTTTTTTTTATCTAATTACGAAACAATTTTGACAAGCATTGACAAACTGTTTTAGGCAAAATTTTTAAAAGTAAGACTGTCTTAAATGAAATCTTAAAGATATGGTCATACTTTGGTCATGACCCCGATAAAATTGTGTATAATTTCTATCCGAAAAAGCGTACTTGTTATAAAGATGGTAATGGTAGTGAGCATTCTGAGAAATTATTTTGTCTGAAATGCCCGCGTTGGTATTTTTAAAATATTTGAATCTCAGGAACGATTGATGCATAAATCGTTTCTCAGCTTTCTGAGGCTTGGTGCCGTTAGCAAATGCTGCAGCCAGAGATGCAGTTGGTACCCGCTGTTACCTCGCTAAACGTGGGTGGGTTCTATACGTTCTTGTGAAAATACCGTGACAGTTTTTTGCTGTTTTCTCAGCAAGTAGACACTGTATTCAGCTGAAACTTTCACATGTGACTTTTATAGTATCTTTCTTTGTTACTTTGCCAATAAATCAGCATTACGTTGACCAAAAAAATCGATGACCCTACCTTTAAAGTGAAACCGTATAGTGCATTTCTGAGTTAATTTAGCAAGACGCCGGGAAAGATGTGTTTTATGAAATAATAACTGATAATTAGTTTGGTAACATAAAAACGCGGACTGTCACTTTAAAGTTTTCGCGGGTTTGTGTAATTATTTCAGCTATTGTTCAGATCGCTCAACCAAGATTTGAATGGATTTACGCATCAGTCAGAAAACCATTCAACAGATGTGGGCGATGCATTGTTACATCAAGGCTAGAGCCAGCTAGAGCAAAAATCTCGAATTACTGACAGTCTCACTCGGCATTATGCCCAAAATCTGTAGGGGGAAAAAGGTACATTATTGAAAATGCAATTAACTTCCCCAACCTATTCTTATTTAATATTGAAAGAGTAAGTTCCCGTTGGGTAAAATCATAAAGGGTAAGCATGGCTGTTGGTTTTGAAATGTCAGCATAGGAGATGTGTGCCTCGCTTCGTTTTTAAGTGTACTCAAATTGACAGCAATTTTGGCAAAGTTATTAGATTGTATATTTTTGATATGGCTTAAAGGCACTGTACACGTTTGGTAATTACTCAAAATATATATTAGCATAAAAACTGACTTGGTAACGAGCAACAGAGAGCTGTTGATAGTATAAAACATTGTGAGAAGCGACTCCCTTTGAAGTAACGTAGTTTTTGAGAAAGAGGTAATTTCTTGCTAAAATAATAAAAGACTTCTTGCAAGAAGCCTTTTATTCCTATCTGAAAGCACACAAATTTGTACAACAAGGGTGTTTTTTTCTTTCATCATTTTCTTGCAACTTCGATGACCAATTGAGCTCAAATTTTCACAGGCTTGTTAGTTTATGCATTTACACCAATTGAGAGCACTGGTCTTTGACAATTACCAAACGTGTTCAGTGCCTTTTAAGACCATTACCGCACAGGCAAAACCATATTTTGTTACTAGCTATAAGAATGACTTAAGCTGCCTTTACACAATGAAACTCTAGATCATTTACAAAAAATGAACAGTTTGTATTCCATTGTGGTTTTGTGCGTGGTTGATAATATCGGCGTTGCACATTATTACACCATATTATGCATTCATCAAGTGACCAAAATAGTTGAGTTAAATATAACTTGTCAAGCCACCTTTTTCAAAAGAAAGAGAAGAAACGTGCAGGTGCAGGGTTCCCCTCTTACCAACCCCCCCCCCCTCCAACCCCGTATATTTCCTCCACACGAATACTCCTGCCATTGAATAATTGCTTTCCGCTTGACATCCGCAAACATCAGCATCCGAAAGAGAAAACCTAACAGACGCTGACGACCTACCCTCGACATTTCATTCCTCCCAAAAGTCTACTTCACTGGTATCTGACTTAACTCGCTTTAAGCCATTTCCAAACCAGCCCGGGGGCATAGTGAACAATTTCCTCCCGGTATACACCTCAGCCAAGTTCTATCCGAATTTATTTGCAACCCGACATTATTCCCGTCTTTTTTAGGACCGGTCACGCAATGCAAGGTATTTATTTATAGCTACCTCCCAGCCAGGCACGCAGAGACAACCCGTCATGCTCATAATTTAGACCGATTTTTTCTCATTAAAGCAAACTGGGCCCTTGGGCAACATAAAATATTCAAGTCAATCGAACGAGACAGGGATCAAACATTATCCAAGGTGATTGTAACGAAGGCAGTAAGCCGACCTGCCCGTTTCGGCTGACTTAAACAAAAAGCGTAGGTTGTAAAATATGCACTCATTACCGGAACACCATTAAGTTTTCATCTGCACTCTTGTTCAGTCAGCACTATAATTATTAGGTGTACATGTTTTGCATAATTTTGTTTTGAAACTCAGATCTGAATAAAAGATTGCTTAATATATTTAAAGGCCTGTTATATTGGGTTTGAAATTTAAATGTCCCGTTAAACGAATCATCTATAAAATATTACATTGCGTAGAGAGACGCGTGCACATCCGTGAAGGAAAACAATCACTCTTTTTTTAGCGCAAAGTTCAGCATTGGACCGTTGGTGGCGTACTTCCTCGAGCGGCTCGTGGGCATTTTCGAAACGGTATTTTTTGCTGGCGCTCCATTTACGTCAATCATTTTGTGTAGCCGTATGCTATACAAAAATGATTGACGCACAAGTGTACCTTCCGAGCCCCGAAGTGGTTTAATTTAATCATGAAGCAAGGAGCCTGCATGTCACGGTTCCTTCCACGCTCTCGAAAAACTTCTCATGGCACACGAGATACCACCAGGCGGTCGTGTGGGAGTGGCTCCCGCCAGCTAAATATCAACGGAACCATTTTTTATTATGAAAACAAAATGGTGGACGATTGTGTGCAGTTGAGATTTGGTCTGAAACAGGCAGTGAAGCAGAAGTTAAATGGCGGCCCCGTTACGAGACGAACTTCAATGTAATTTTTGTACACAATTTTTTTTGGCCATTTTCAAATCATCATATCTGGACAAAGGCATCATTTGAGCCTGAAATATGTCAAAAAAAAAAAAAAGGAGGATGTAAGGAAAGTGAGGGGGGGTAGGTTGGAGTAGTATGTGATGTTTATAAGTGGGAGAAATTTGCGATCAAACAACGACTTGCTCGTACTTTCAAAACTACGTTTTAATGTATGGTGGGTGGTGGGCTGTAATGGTGAGTGTTATAAGACTGTAAAAGAAAAGAGAGCCAGGGCTAAAAAAAAGCTAGTCTGAAACCTTCTTGGAAGTAAGGGTCCATTTTGTAGAAGAGGGTGTTTCACTGGGCCAACGCGTCGGTGTCCCGTTACACACTCACCCATGGAGGAGGAAGCCCACTATCCCGTATAGATCGTATGGTATTAAATTGATCTTTTGGTAACCGGGGCTGAACATTATAAACATGACACAGATATGATATTAGTGCCCTAGGCTGTTGATGAAACGGCTGTTTTATGAACGTTAAAATAATCGTACCGTGCATGGCTGGGTTGGCTACGAACCAAATGGGTTATAAATTATTTGTTGCGGTTGTTTTGTTTTTTAGCTGGTGTTTGTTTGGAGAATGTGTTCATTGGAAGGTTTGGGATGTTTGTTTGTTTGTTGGCTGGGGTGTTTGTTTGTTTGTTTGTTGGGTTGTTTATTTTTGTTTGTTTGCTCGTTTGTTTGTTTGCTGTTATTGTTGTTTTCCGTTATGTTGGTGCCTACTTTGGTTTTCTTCCAGTCATATCAATGCAACCAAATCGCGACGGGAACCAGTCTAACCCTTCTGCATAGTGAGATTCAGCAGTCAGTGACTGTTTACTGCACACCCACAGGAAAGAGTCTAGTTTGCAAATACTCGGTACGCATGCTTTATCCGGTCTAGCTGGTCTAGCTGGTCTAGCTAGTGACAAAATTTGGTCGCTAACTAGACAAGCATGCACCTCATTCCACAGCTAACGCATGCGCACTGAGAATTTGCGAAGTAGTCTATGGTGAAGGTGGTGAAGGTGACAATGAAAAGTGACTGCGTCTCCTGAATATTATTAATCTGTGTTTTATAAAGGCACTGGACATGTTTGGTAATTGTCAAAGACCAGTATTCTCACTTTGTGTATCCCAACATAAAATAACAAACCTGTGAAAATTTGGGCTCAATTGGTCATTAAAGTTGCAAGAAAATAATGAAAGAAAAAACACCCTTGTTGCACAAAATGTGTGTGCTTTCAGATGCCTGGAAAGGGCTTCAGGCCTGAATTCTTTTTTCAAATTCAAAAATTTTAGTGAGAAATCACCTCTTTCTCAAAAACTACGATACTTCGGAGGGAGTTGTTTCTCACAATGTCTTATACTATCAACAGCTCCCCATTGCTCGTTACCAAGTACGGTAACTTTTTTATGCTAATAATATTTTGAGTAATTACCAAACGTGTCCAGTGCCTTTAACATAATTTAGCGTTCATGTGACACAGAAAGGGAATACAGCCTGAAGTCTGACAAGGTTTCAATTCAAATCAAATCAATCATTGTTTTCATGTTTTTCTTTTCGAAGTGAAAAATTAAGGCAAACGAAAGGGAAAGTTAACGTATGTACAACATAACTAAAAAGTATGAGGCTGTCAGCACAGCGCAATCGTTGCATGGTGCTATAAATAAATGGGTCTACTAATTCGATAATGGGCACTTAGAAACATGCGTATGAAGCGCTATATAAACGTTGATTATTATTATGAATGTTTAAGTATATGTTTTATGTACAGCCATTGATCTCTATTATATTGATATAATAAAGATCAATGTGTACAGCGGTCTGTGAAAAGGTGTACATGAATATTCACTGCGCGAAGCTTCTTTTTCGTTCATTCTTCAAAAGTTCTGTGAAGCGACGCCGGGTGAAAAGATGAAGTGCGCCCTCTGTCCGAATATCGTTTTGATTTTCAGATTTCAGACATCGATGTAGCGCCCTCTTTAACTTCAAAATGATTAAGGAGAACAGTCCGAAATGAGAATGTTTGGAAGTTGTAGGTGAAACAAACGAAATGATAGACAATGTAAGATTATACAATTACTGACTGAGGGCTCAGTGACAACAATCATGATTTTTCGGTAATCTGTCAGTAGGTGGTTGTAAAGTGAAATCTGGTTTGCTTAAAGGCACTGCACACGTTTGGTAATTACTCAAAATGTATATTAACATAAAAACTTACTTGGTAACGAGCACCGGAGAGCTGTTGATAGTATAAAACATTGTAGGAAACGACTCCCTCTGAAGTAACGTAGTTTTTGAGAAAGGGGTAGTTTCTCACTAAAATAATAAAATACTTCAGGCCTGAAGCCTTATATTCCTATCTGAAAGCACTCAAATCTGTACAACAAGGGTGTTTTTTTCTTGCAACTTCGATGACCAATTGAGCCCAAATTTTCACAGGTTTGTTATTTTATGCATATGTTGGGATACACCAAGTGAGAACACTGGTCTTTGATTACCAAACGTGTTCAGTGCCTTTAATCTTAGTTAGTTAAGTCACTGATAAACGTTATCGAGATTGAAGCGACAAAAACAGCTTTTTTTACAAATGTATTTGTTTGGAGATCACAATAGCATTGGACAATAGATCATTGACATGAACATAAATAAGCTTATTAGATGCAGATGTGTGTATTGTACGCGAATATTTTAATTGTTTAATGTCAAACTTTCTCATAAGTTGATGCCACCGCGCTTCCAAAACCACTCTGTTGAGTTTTTAGATATTCTGGTTTTATGGAGCTGTATTTTAGCAATGAATTTGTTGTCTCTATAGACACCATTGCACAACCTTGAGACAACGAACTTACGCAACAGAAAAACCTTGGTCTAGTATTGTTGAGTGACATTTTAGCAATGAATCACGTCTGTGGCGATATGAAACCATTGGAAAACCTTCAAACAACGCACTGCAACCTTTCTCCAGACAAACCAAGACATTAAATAAGTACAGAAGAATTACCAAACATGGCAAACTGTTCAATAATAGCGTTGGGTTTTTAAAGAATTATGTATCCAGATTTGTTAGTTTCAACTTCTATCAAACACTTGGTATAATGGATTGATAACTACATTTTTGTGTTATTTTCAAAAAGCCTAATCGGTCGACCGGGTGTCTATAGCAATAATATGAAACTCACTGTTTACAACTAGGGGTGTACCATAGTCAAAAACAAAGTTTGGAACTATTATTATCTTTCCATATTATTGTTATACTGTTATAGCTTTACACTTTAAAATAAACCTGGAGATGAAATTGTAAAATGCTGTCTTCTTGAGAAAGTCGTGTTTAAAAGGTATGCACAACATTGGTGAGGTTGAAAAACATGTTCACACTCAGGTTTGCACTGTATAACGATGGTCATGGTAGAAAACTTACCTTGAAGTAGTTTTGCCTGAAATGCTAGGCCTATATAGTTTTTTTAGAAATGAGTAACACAATTAGTTTTCATCTCGCGAGACAAAACAGTGAAACAGTGAAACTGCTAGAAAACAGTGAAAAAGATATAAGGGAATTTTTCACTATTTTGTCCTGATATTTCCCCAATGACCGATTGAGCCTAAGTATTCACATGTTTGTTGAATATTTTATGTATAATGTTGGGTCACATAAAGTGGGACAACAAAATGTGGTGCATCATGATCTACTTCGATCGGATGGACAGAAATTGATTTTGTCCTAAACTGGGATATTTTTGTGTCGAATGATTAATTGTTCTTCTGTCAGAAAATACGGCCCAAAAAGTACAGCTAATCACAACAAAATTGCGTTTTTAACACCAGAATAAGGTTACCAATCAAAATACCATGTCATATACGTACCAAAATATAACTGGTCCTAGTGCTTACTCAAGCTTAGCAAAAAAGTGATCGGGAAATTTTTGTCTGCTTAATTAAACAGCTCAATGAAATTTGGACCAGGTGCTGTATCTTACTCTATAGTCAAAGGAACTACACGGAAATAGCAAAACACAATCTCACTGCGTTGACACATTCATTATTTTGGCAATAGGGCCATCTTAGATTTGAAAAAAAATCTTTTCCGTTGCCAACTTTGTCAACCCCATTCATTTATCTCAGTGCTGTCACGTAGCTACACATAAACAAGATTTTGTTTTGCTTGTTAATACAATAATCCATTATGGCAGATTTGAATTTAATCTTTTCCATGGCCAACTTTGTCATCCTCATTCATTTATCTCAATGCTGTCACGAACCAGACTTTTCGCTTGTATAGTAATCCGTCCCGGTTTGGGATCAAGTTAACAATAATATTTTTTGTTGTGGCCGTGTTTACAAAAACACGGCATCGGTTTTCTTAGGGCTGACACTGCTGGTATTTTAAGTGCTCTCCTCAGAAAGCAGGTTTCGAGTTCAGGAAAAATAACACACTGCCGCTCTTGTTGTCGATTAATTGGTAGTTTGGGTTCCAAGACCCTCGCATTTTGTATTTCGGCAAAATAATTCTTTAATAAGATAGCTGCACCCAAAGGCATATAGCGGAACGTTAATTATTCCTGGTTCAATAATAGTAATATAACTATATATAATATATATATACTTTTATTTAACGTGTTTTACCAGTAATATAAATAATTGTACTACTGGTATAGGCCTACCAGTAATTAACTTGTATGTTACTGGTATACCACTGATATTCTTTCCTTTACAATTCAGCCTAACCAGTGAAAATAATAGTCTTGCCCCAAAATCGTCTTGCCTAAACTCAACAGTTTAAAACCAGACAAAGATGGCTACGGCCTCATACATGTCCCGTCTTCAAGAAACTGTTGTGCATTTACAGCACCTTTTTAGGCTTTGTTTTTTTTCAGTAGTAAAGTGTCCATGAATCTTCAGTAGACATTTTCATAGGGGGTGGGGGCAAGTGGGCCAAAGACACCCCCGGCTGGTTACATCGCTGTCTATTTTTCCATTTGGTGGCGAGACGTATCAACAACCACAGAGAGTGATAAGAATACTTGTTAAAACTAAAAAAGATTCTACCATTATTATAGATTTCTTTAAAACAGTATACTAATTAACCTGAAAATTCTAACATTTTGTCCCCCAATGCTTTGTTGATAACCTCGCAAAGATACTTAAAATACAGGTGGCCCCTTTAGCACATTTTAGCCGAAGAGTGAATGCACTCTCCTTTCTGGTCCTGGGTTTTTGGTGTGGTTTGTTTTTTTTTGTTTTTTTTTGGGGGGGGGGGTTGGGGGGCAGGAGTCATGTTTATTAATATTGTCTCATAACTCAGAATCATTAGTAAAGTATTTGCACAAGGTGTACTGTCATGATAATTTATTGAGGTTCGACCTGAATTTGACGATAATAAAGACGTCTAGGCCTACATGACAAGATTCTAGACTCCAAAAGGTTTATTTATGGTGTGTTTTGACCTTCATTTGAGTTGCTTGTGTATAGGTCTACTTTTTAGCGTCGTTTGGCGGGAAGCTTGATGCGCTCAAAATAAGCAAGTTGTAAACCAGATTGTTTTGCGAGACAGTGGTGGGATTACATTTTGATTTTGATATTTTTTTTGTTTTCAGCGTTGAATTCTGAATTCGGTATCATTTAAATTTAGGTGGAATATTCTTTGTGCACATTTTTCAAAGATTTAAGAAAAACATCATTGATTATTATCGGGGGTTATGATAGTCTTGATTGGCGACGTTCATTTTGTTAACGTATAGTCGCCGATATCGCATTACGAATTACTGTTCGCAACACGAATTACTGGAGAAGAGATGTCTGTATCACACGAACATCTGGATCAAAACGATCCAGATTTATAGACTTGCCCGGTCCCTCCGAGTCAGCCTCCCAACTGTCTAATTGCGCCCTCTACCGGTGACTATTACACAAAAAAGCGTCGCCAATCAAGACTAGGAATATGACTGAGTTTCATTGACTATACACTTTAAAAGTCGAGAAAATATAATTTGAAGACCTTCCACAATCACTTAATTGCTTAAAGGGATTGTATACGTTTGGTAATTGGAACCCACTGTTTGTTTCAATCGTATATAGTTGTCGATATATACCATAAAACTAACCTGTTAAAAATTTCAAAAAGTGGTAGCGTTTTTGAGATATTGCCGAAAATCTGGAGCGGTTATGTTCACGCAGAAAAGAATAATTCGCAATTGGAATACACAATCTGAGAAGCGTTACTGCAGTAACGCTTCTAAAATTCAAATTTTGGGTGATAAAAAGTGATATAACTTCAATAGTACTTAACCGCAGTACTTCAATATGAAAAGTTTCTCAAAATGCAATATACTATCCAAAGCTGCTGTACCAAGTAAGTTGTTATTGCCATTAATTTCCAGAGTCATTACCAAACGTAAACAGACCCTTTAATTGATTACCTTAAGAGAAATCCGTTCAAAATGAAGGCGCGCACAATCCTCGAGTAAAGATGACATTTTCACTGGTTAGTTTTAGCAGTATTGAAAACTAGAGAGTTGAGCATTAATTTTTTCTTCCAAAAACAACGATTTTAACATTCACTCATCTTCCCTATGGTTCGATCAAACTTATAGGGTTTCATTAGCTACTATACTGCGTTTAATTTCGTTTTTGTGCACTCACGCTTTCGCTCTCTTTTTGTGGATGCGTAGTTGGTATCTCCAATAGAAGTCCGCCACTAACCGCATGCAAACTGGGTACGGGGTACTCGTTGGTGCCCATTCGACGGGGAAAGTGCAATCGATCGGCGCAAAAGAACGAAGGTTTGATGCCGAACGATATTGTTGTGATTATATCTTGATCAGATTTTATGCCCCTTTGGCTTTCCATTCAAGCAGTTTTGATTGAATTTATAAGTTCAAATATAAACCATGAGGGAAACTAGCTAGGTAAATTTTATATAATTTTGGGTTGAACAGAGAAAAAATTACAGGAGCTGCGTCGTGCAGGCGCTCTACCAACTGTGCTAGCCCTAATGTTGGCGGTCTCCCTGTACTTTGTCAATATCTTTTTTCAGGATGCAAATCAAAAGCCATTCAAACTTAATTCGGCTACTGTATTTTGATGTGAGTATGTGAGTATGGAAATAAATGTAATATTGAATTGAATTGATAAGTTCGGTCCATTTTTCTTTTTCTTTTTTCCTTTTTTTTTTTACACTATACATCTGCGAAGAATGTTGTAAAAATGGGTTGGGCCACGGATAGACTTGTACAATTCACAATGTTCTGAGAAAGTAAGCCTGTACCATCCACTCCATTGAGGATTTTTGGTTCGTGTTGCCCGCTAATTAATCCTACAATCCATCCATGCAAAGAAAAAGGCGATCCCATTAGGTCCCCATTCACTGTGACTGATCCTCCGTAATATTGTTTACCTCCTGCCCGGATGTTGACCCAACAAGTCACTCATGTCCTTGTTGAACTGTAATCTTTCCGTGTTCCGCAAAAAGCAAATTCCGTCTGGCCTCTGCTCTTGTACCGTTAACTTTTGTTAACTTCGGACCTCTCTTATCCCTGTCAAGATGCGTCTACTCCCTTAGTGTTATCCTTGTTCACTCTCCATACTACAAACTCTACATCTTCAATTCCAACCCGCACACTGTGTACACAATAATAATTAACTGGGAAATAAACAAAACGCCCGCATTTAACCCTTACCTGGCTTCCCCGTTTCTTGTCATTCTTCTGTGTGGGACATAAACTAGTTTGGTTTTTAATAAGACGTGACTGTATGAAGTATACAATTGATGGTTTAGACGTGGGAAGTAAGAGGATTTTACGCAACGTCAGATAGCATTCCAGAGAGTCATTTTGTAGGGAGTCTTGCTCGGACAATAATGAGAAGTAATGTCAAACAAGGATAGGCTCAACAATTTGTATACGGACAAAGAATGGATCACAACTGTCTGAACGAGACGTAACTAGACTTGCATGGATGGCTGGGGGGTGGGGTGTCGTGCAGCCAACGAATAACGGCATCTGACGAGAACTCATTCAAAATATGTTTTGGGCACATAACTCAAAATTAAAGGGACACGTTGCCTTCGGATTTGGGCGCTTTGGGGCTATAGATGAGTTTGTTATGGGATAAATATGGTTTGAAAGATGTTTTAAAAGTAGAATATAATGATCCACATAAAAAAATTAAAATATCCCTCGAAATTGTGTGGCTTTCCTTTTGTTTGGTGAACTAAACACGGTCACAGTCAAAAATTTGATTTACAACATGGCGGACTGTGTTCACGAAGTGAAAGGAAAACCACACAATTTTGAGGGATTGTGTGAAATCGTTATATTACTTGTATGACATCTTTCCAACCATATCCATTTCATTACAAACGCTTTTTAAAGCCCAAAGCGCCCAATCCGAAGGCAATGTGCCCCTTTACCATGATGTTTCGTAATATTCAGAAAATATGAGCCCTACAATTCGACCCTGTGAATGTACAAGTGTCTTAGTTCGTAAGCTCACAAGTCTAATCTCTTAAGAGGGGCTCGTTAAATCTTGGGACAGGTCTTGTCCCAAAATTTGGAATGCAACTGGATTAGGGAAGAGGATGGCGGTCTTTTTTTAAATTCTTGCCATTTTGAAACATAAAGAGGTGTAAAGAATGTTTCCCTTGAAACTCTTGACAACAAAGCAATAATGGCTTGGGGTGTACTAGCGTCGCCAACTGGAGGGTTGTAGCTTTGAAAAGAAATGTCAAAAGTCAGCAGATTAAAAATGTTGCAACTTTTATGTCATTAGTCACGATTGTAGCCTACCCAGATTCAAATTGGCAGCAACTCACAAGGAAGGTCAAATAATTATGGTGTTAAACCCATCAACAACTTGATGATTTATCTGCAACAAAAGATTTCGAAAAGTAATTGCCTGTAACTAAAACCCTCTTTGTCAATAACTAAAAAGGATTTTTCTCTAGCTGGTGCGGCTTATCTGTTGCGATGACATTGTCCTATACCTGGAAAACTCGCAGAATCCTTGTTTACATAATCTAAGATGATAAAACACATGACACAATGATTGGCAATGGTCGGGGGAATTGAGGATTTTTAACCTTCCAGTAAACTTGATACCAGTAGTGTCTCGTCAAAAACATTTTCCATCTGAAACACTAGGACGTACCCCTCCCCCCCCCCACCCACAATTATCGGCAATGCTCGGGGGGGGGGGCTCATTTAAGATTTATTTTCATTAGCTAGAAAATCACCTTGCAATAAATTGTCACCAATTACTCGGTCCTTATTTCTATTTGCTAAAATCGAAATAAGCCAACGATGTCATTCCACCAATGAAAGATATACTTGTCGTGTTAACATCACTGGGGGTGGGGGAGAGAGAGTTTGTGAAAACAAGGTACTATTTATAAATTGTCTATAGACCCTTATAATCAAGTTTTAAAACCGCAACGTAAGACTTTTCCATTAACATCATGTCCTTCGTTACCTTGCCCTCAATGGGCTGATATTTACAAAACCAGGGCCCAATTTCACAGAGCTGAAATTATTGCTTAACAATATTTTTCTGCTAAGCAAAAATAAGCAGAATACCAGTCACAGGTGGTAAACGTGACATGGTATTTTGGCTGGTAACCTTGTTTTGGCAAGCATAATTTTTAATAGATGTTAAATTTGCATCGGGGGTAAAGAATATTGTTATTTGGTTTTACCCGTACACCGATGTGTGTAAAGCACTGTATACTCAGTACTTTCCCGAGTCCTGTGAAAAAAATCACAGGCATATTATTCGGATGGGATTCGAACCCACGACTTTTGCCAATCTAGAGCAGATGTCTTACCAACTAGACCACCGAGATTGCCCGGTAGCTAGAGGCAGAGGACACACATCGGTGTACGGGTAAAACCAAATAACAATAAGCATAATTTTGTTGTGCTTATCTACTTTCTTGTGTACTTAACCAGTATGGCCCGTAAGGGAGTGTGTTAGAACTGACCAATGTTTTCTTTTGCGTTGTATGACTTAACAATAGCCACCAAAGCTGCGATTCCTCAAACACTAAAGTGAAGATGCAAACAAACGGCAAAGAAAAACAAACCATTGGGTTGCAGACCCTCAAGGATTTCATCCTTTATGTTCTCCATTTGGGGGAGTTCCTGGGGTAATGAGATGAAGCTGTAGGTCTTGAAAGATTTCGTTGAGGGGAAAAAAATAGTCTACAATAGATCGAATGATCAATGGTTTTCATGCCGTCAATTAGCGATGTTTCCCGGGGTAAATGCTTTACCTGCCACTGATCGAATCGCAGTTGCCGCAATTATAGTCATGATATATCGGTAGGTAGTGATCATTGGGTTTGTCTGTTGCTTGGAAGAGAAAAGTCATCAAAATCCCCCTTTTAACAAAAATACACACAAACCAACTATAACCTGTGTCTTGTTAGTGCTGTTTTTGTTTTGTTTTGGCTTTTCTCATCAGAAAAAGTTTTTACGATTTTGAAAAAACACCGAATGACAGTTTATGTTTTGTCAGAAGGTGGGGGTTGTGCAACTTCATTGTCTGCTTATTTCGAAGTGGCAAATCTAAGGTTTCGAAAGTCGGGAGACAGTTTTCCCGGATTAGAAGGTAATTCGGACTGAATAATTCTCAGGAGAACTAATCGTGATATCAAGGGTTTCTATCAAGAAGGCAGCTGTGATATTAAATATCGGTAATCTTAAAAAAGATTTTTCAATTTTATTTATTTATTTGTTTTAAAGGTATATCGTACACGTTTGGTAATGACTCAAAACAAATATTAGCATAAAACTTACTTGGTAACCAATAACGGAGAGCTGTTGATAGTATAAAACATTGTAGGAAACGACTCCCTCCGAAGTAACGTAGTTTTTGAGAAAGATGTAATTTCTCACTAAAATAATAAAAACTTATTGCAAGAAGTTTTTATTCCTATCTGAAAGCACACAAATTTGTACAACAAGGGTGTTTTTTCTTTCATCGTTTTCTTGCAACTTCGATGACCAATTGAGCCCAAATTTTCACAGGCTTGTTATTTTATGCATATGTTGGGATACACCAAATGAGAACACTGGTCTTTGACAATTACCAAACGTGTTCAGTGCCTTTAAATTTATGTTGTTTTTTTCTCGCTCCCTAGAACAAGAATATCGACACAAGGGAAATGTTTAAAGCCCTAAAGGCATCGTACACGTTTGGTAATTGTCAAAGACCAGTGTTCTCATTTGGTGTATCCCAACATATGCATAAAATTACAAGCCTGTGAAAATTTGGGCTCAATTGGTCATCGAAGTTGCAAGAAAATGATGAAAGAAAATACACCCTTGTTGTACAAATTTGTGTGCTTTCAGTTAGGAATAAAAACTTCTTGCAAGAAGTTTTTATTATTTTAGTGAGAAATTACCTCTTTCTCAAAAACTACGTTACTTCAGAGGGAGTCGTTTCTCACAATGTTTTATACTATCAACAGCTCTCTGTTGCTCGTTACCAAGTCAGTTTTTATGCTAATATATATTTTGAGTAATTACCAATCGTGTACAGTGCCTTTAAGGGTACTCGTTCCTGGAAAATCATGTGACCCCTAAAATTATATGATGTCCTTGAGGTGTAACCAATCACAACAAGAGAGAGACCGTCACAACAGGGCCCAGTTTCATAGAGCTGCTTAAGCAGAAAATATTGCTTAACAATTTTCTTCTAAGCAGAAATGTCCAGGATACCAGTCACCAATTGTATACCTGTGACATGGTAGTTTGGCTGGTAACCTTATTCTGGTAAATGTAATTTGGAATATGCTTAGCTACGTTTTGTGCTTAAGCAGCTCTATAAAATTAGGCCTAGATAATGTTAACTTTTAAATGTTAACTTTAAAGTGTTAACTTTTTATTCTAACATTAACCCCCTTGCACGAACGTCACACGCCCTCACAATGTCTGCCACGCTCGCCATTTTTGAGTAAATGGTTTGCGTGTAAACTTAAAGGCAGCGTAGCCTTAAACAAAATGCGCACTACACTGTATGACACACGGATACATTGAATCCCAAAATGACGCCACTAATATAATTGTGATGATGTCATCTAAATTGGGTCAATAGGCCTGTTTGAGATTAAACATTAACCACAGAGAAAGGATTCAAGCGATGAAAGTTCAGCAACAAAATACTGCAGTTTATACTCAGTGAAATTCAGTAATGTTTTGTTCACAAACTTTGTGCGCATTATAAAGTTCACATTCGCAGTCGTATGTTTGTTTTTTGTTGTTTTCTTTTTCTTGGAATAAAATCAAGGAATCCGTGTTAGTGCCAGCACCTGTAGAAGTTTACTCCGAAAAGCCATCACGAGGAAAACAAAATGAAGACAAGGCAAACAGACAATGCCCATCGTAGCCGCTGATCGCCGCTGTCGATTATTATTGAAGGTACAATTAGATCATGTACTGATACATTAACTCTGTTACGCCTTTACACGCCCACGGGACTTAGTTGTCTTTTCTAGAAACTAATACGGTGAGAGCTGAAGGACAAAACTGTTTACACTTTCCCGACCGCAGGAAAAGCATTTTAAGTACCTTGATGACCTTCTGTGATGCGTTGCTCTGCAGTAAAGTATTGTTTCAATTCAAGGAACGTTAGGAATTCTTCTTAAAAACTGCATTCAATTCTTCCAAGGTACCGTATCACCGTCAGCGCTAGAAGCCACTCTGTTTGGAACACTCATGTATATCTTATTTTCCGGGTATTAGCGGCCAAATTAATGAACACTTAATTGTTGGCCACTTCGCTGACCTGGAAACCACTCTTTGAGAAACCGATGCGCGCATGCACAGTTTGAGGGTCCGTGTGAGACAAGTTGCATTACCTCCACATGCAGTGACTGATCATCTACGCCCTTGCGTGTCTCCACGTATAACAATTTACACATATTGGACACAGTCGACGGTGTCCTCCATCATTATCATCACAAGATCCACATTGGACAGTTGAGACATTCTTCGAGTCGAGGGAGAACTTATGAGGTTTGGAAGAATCTGAGAGTACAAAGACAATCTTTGAATAGTTCTTGATTCAATGTCAGTCCAGCCGAATTGTACAAGTGAATTTTCATAGCAAGGTATGTACAAGTTAATGTGATATTTACACAGAAGAAGCGGGTCAGGTTAGGGCCGTGTTGGTGATTGAGTGGCGGCTTTGAAGGGTCTGTATACGTTTGGTAATGACTCTGAAAATTAATGGCAATCAAAACTTTCATTTCGAAGTACTGCGGTTATGGAAAAAGATTTTTATCTTAAACAAATCTGAGAAGCGTTATACTGCAGTAACGTTTCTCAGAATAGTGTATTCCAATTGCAGATTATTCTTCCTGCTGCGTGGACATAACCGCTCCATACTTTCGGCAGTAATTTTATCTAAAAAACGCTACCACCTTTTAAAATGACATTTTCACAGTTTAGTTTTATGGTATATCTACAACTATATGGGGTAAAAACAAACATTGGGTTCCAATTGCCAAATGTATACAATCCTCTTAGGTATAATTTCCTTAGTCAATAATTTGCGAATTAAATCCCGCTTCCAATCGGTGGTTTCACCGCATCTAACTCTGTAACTCGGACTTAATCTTTATCTTATTTTATTTTTGACTCAAAAGGATAATTTATTATTTCTCCCTAATCCCATAAATGTTTTAAAATAATGATTTTTTTTGTTACTGGGTATACATTAATGTCGAACTGTAATTGCTACTCTCCGGGATTGATTTAATCAGAATCCCACGGTGGCAGAACGTGTACTGTAGCTGAAGTATGATGAGTGACTTTTTATTGGGTATTTTTTTATTAATAAAACATTTTGTGAAGTTGACTTTTATTAAGTTTGCAACTGACTCTGTTTGACAACATTCATAAGTGTTCTTGTGGATTATTCCAATGTTCAGGTCTATAAATAATTTAATTTAATTAAGTTGGCAGACCAACTACTATAAAAGAAAATATGATGCGTTTGGCTATTACTCGTATGTTTAGGTAGATTACATAATTATGAAAAACCTTGCAGTGTGATGGCGTAACTTGGCAAAACAAATTTGGGAGTAGACTTTTCTAAGTTGATCTTTTGAACTGATGTAAAATGCAAAGGAATAGGACTGCCTGGAAGGATGGGGTTAATTAAAAATAATTGAGAGTTATGCAGTAAATTTAATGAGTGGTTTTTGCTGAGACAGCTACAGTAGGCTGCCTATATACACGTCCTTCACGAGGGTAACATAAATTACTAATTTACGCTTTGTCACTGGACAGAGTCGATGCCTTTTTTATATAGGATTTAAGGCATTGCATGGTGAGGTATCAATAGGTTGGTTTGCGGTAACACCATGTGTATATCTACTCGCTAGGTAGATTTTGTTCTTTGACAACTTGTCTTGCTTTTTATTCCACTGCCGCAGTATATTCTGCTGAATATTGGGTCTACTGACGATGACTAGAGCAAGCTAGTCGAAACGTTGAGACCTATTTAGACTCACTCCGCGGCAGTGTAGTTATTAACGAGAAGTCCCCCCGATCCACATAGCGAAAGTAGTAGTCCCGCCCGATTTCCTACCTCCATCCCAGGTAGTAGTTAATAAGCAGGACAGTTCTTTTCCGAACTGAGAAGTCTCCCGAATTCCGAATATTCTACTCTGCGGCAGTAAAATAAAAAGCAAGACAAGTTCTCAAAGAACAAAATCTACCTAGCAAGTAGATATACACATGGTGTTACCGCAAACCAAATAAATATATAATTGATTGTCATTCTACGGTAAACAATACGAGTTTTGGGCGTGAAGCAAGAATCTTTTCGGTGTTCATGGAAGGGGTGGAGGTGTGGTTAACACGTGCACCCTGTTGTTCAAATACAGACACATTGCAGGCGTACTTTGGGTGGCATGGTGGGGTCAAGAAGTAACTTGAAATATCAACGCACCCTCTTAGCACTAATAACCCTCTCTCGAAAAGTCCTCGTAAACAACGACCGGTAAATATTGCCAAGGGGATTTTTGACAAGTCGCGATGGCCAGAAGAAAAAGTTGCCAAAGACAAGACAATCGGTGTTTTTCCACGATGCACAATCAATGGTTGACCAAATAGATCTTGTACATGTAGACCCAAACTTTGCGCACGTTATGAAATCTGGGGAGATTTGAGGGGCGAAAGAATGTAGATGATGGGATCAATGGGTTTATCATGCTTTGGAATGTTTCCTCACTCTTTGAGCTGATGGCCGGTGATGAGGCGGTAAGTTGTAGGTGAAGGGGCAAGGGGGCAATCCCTTCTCGGTCAAATCCGGTACCTACACTATCAGAGGTATTGGACGATGTCAATAACTGTCATAAGCTAGAGTTTGCACATCAGAGCTCATAATAAAGGGAATGTGTTTATGAGTTGAAATTATTATTATGACCAGCAGTTCTTGCCATAAATAGCTCGAAATTACAAAAGGGATGTATATCGAATGAAAGCGAATTACTGGTTTGTTTGCATTTCTACTTTTATGTTAATGCTCTTTTGAATTGAAACATCGTGTTTGCCAAATAGCACACTCTAATGAAAGTAACGGTGTTCTGTTTACCCAAATGCTTGCAGCTGTTAATTTTGTCGTTGTAAATAAATATTAATAACGGTTATTAATAATGGCATAACTAGCCATGGAATGTTGTCCAGTGTAGACCTTATTAATTATGTTCCCATGGTGTGTCAAAGCCAAGCAGTCTGGGCCCAATTTCATGGCACTGCTTACCAAATAATTCGGCGCTTACGCGCATTGTAACGTGTGTATTTCTATAGGACGCAGCTGGGCGTAAGCGCAGAATTCCGCGGTAAGCAGAGCCATTAAATTGGGCCCTGGTGTACCGCATTCAAGTTCTGGTGACGTGGGGCCCTTTTCCAAACCTCTGTTTGGGCTCCGGCTCCGGCTTGGGCTCCGTCATCAACTTTAGAGCAGTGTACATTCTGCACGGTGTTTCAAACACTCAAACAGAGCCCGGAGGCGAGATTATTTTCCTACGAACTTTTTGTGTACAGACTTCTTTTGATAGCGCCCTCTTTTGAATCATCCTCCTCCAGCCCAAATTTCCCGTATATGGGGACAAAAAGTTCGTAGGAAAAAAATCTTGCAGCCCAGAGACGGAACATAACCCGAGGTTTGGAAAAAGCCCTCAGTCATCGGGGTGTGGGTTCCGGAAAGGATACCTGTGTCCTTTAGCAAGACACTATAATTTCTTCTTTTCACCCAATAATAAATGGATACCGTACCTGTGAGGGCAGCGGTGGTTCTTGTGACTCTAATTAACTAGGTGTGCTATACATACTTGGCAGCAGAGGCCTTAAACTACCCAGGGGTTGAGATGGTTTTGCCCTGTGACCGAGGTAATAATCTCCATGTGCCAGTCGATAACAGACCTATATATAAGTGTCCATTATTATTGTTATTATATACAAATTATGAGTGAGGGGAACCCTATACTAATGCTGTTTGTCGTTAAATGCACATAGCTGTATATTTTTACTAATACTAATAGGCTAATATATGAGCAATCAAAGAAAAGAAACGCAAATAAACATTGTTCAATCGCCGAACCTTGTTTGTCATTACGATAGTTGTAATACACGACCAGTATTGGTCAGGAAGGCTTCTGGGAGTGCCCAATCCAAAAGCTTACCTTTTATACTTTATAATTATGAAGTATGGGAATAGATATTTAGTGTATACTTATTAATATTAGTGTCATTATCAATCATCTTTGTAAATGTTTCCTTCTCAAACACTGTTTTGTTCGCCAAGATTCTTATTTCGATTGCCAAGTCGAAGTAAGCAAGCACAATGATCGTCACACAATCTCTGACAAAATATGATAGCAGTGTATTGAGAGAGTTGCTACATAGAGGGCCCAGTTTTCTTTGGTCACGTGGTTTTACTGGACGCCATTTTCGGTCCAAATGCAGCACAACCCAATGCGCAGTCTGGTCTGGCACCTAATGTGCGCACAATGAGTGGGTTTTTTGACCGAAAATGGCTTCTACTCGCAAGTTGTCGCAACTCTCTCAATATACGGCTCTGGTTTGGACAGAGAGAGGACGCCCCGCGTCGCTTTTGTACACAAAAACAATGGGGACATCGCTTTTAAAAAAAAGTCCAGACAAAAAGAGAAAAAAGAGAAGGTCTCGATTTGAGTGAGTGGTTTTTCCCCTTTTCGTCTATAAAGACTATACCTTATTAATTCGAGGAAATCCTAACATGTTGGTTTAACGGTGTGTTTATATTGAAAACTAGATGATTGGAGTGAGTTTTCTTTTCCGAAAACTACCGGTGTCTTACACCTTTTAAATCTAATCTAAATAATCATGACAAAGTAATATTGACTTTTCCTGAATCACATGAAAAGTGACTCTTTTTCCTTCAATTCGTTGGTGTGACTATCGGCAAAAGTACCCATTGTAGAGCTTGACACTCTAAGGTCGATCGACACAATAACTTGATCCTAAACAGATGAGTTTGTGAAGATGTCGTGCTGTGACGACTGTGGTACTTGCTGTTAAGCTGTCGGTGGGACCATGGAGGTAGGATAGTGGGACATGGTGGCCTGGTTGGACCGTCCAGAGGGTTTCAAATCCACCTGAGCCCTTTTCACACGACCTACCTTTGATCAGTATAATTGGCGACCCGTGTAAAAAGTCTTCTACATGGATTAAATCTGACCCGTAGATTCCTTTCACACTACAATTTATAACCCATAGAAAAGTTATCCCAGTTCCATACTAACACCGAGATTGGAGGGTTAACCCTAGTCCTGGGCAGGGTTAAATTTTACCCGGATTATGCCAGTTTTGGGTTCGTTTTAATCCGGAGAATTTGTATCCCTAAAAAGTGTAGTGTGAGCGCTCCACTTAATCCCGAGAATCTGTGTTAAATTGTTCCTTAACACGGAGATTCTCCAGATTAAAGTGTAGTCTGAAAGGGGCTTTTGTCAGCGGGGAAAACTAGGCAAACAGTCAAATGGCCTGGTTTGGAGTCCATCCTACCCTGGTGGTAAACCGCCGCAATCCAGTGGTCCGACAGGCTTTGACAAATTACCAAAACCATACATAAACTAAGTTTAGTCATCTTTATTTAAAAAATGCATGGTGGAAATATCAGTTGGGAATGTCAGACTGGGGAAATTCTAACAAGTTGAAATCTAGCAACAACAAAAATTGTTATATGCTGAATGGTTATAGGATAGATTGACGTTAGACCTCGGCAATGATTTGTCTAGCGCCCTCTCGTGTAAAGCTACGAGTAATATTGTTTCGTATGTAAAGAGACCCGACTACGAGCACCGCCTATCGCAACATGAAAACTTGTTGACCAGCATGTCATTATACGTGCTCATGTTTTTCCCGCAGTTAAACCATGGAAGCTTGTATGCGTTGAATGTAATTCAATCTCATAATTTCTTTGCTAGAAATAATTTGTTAATTTAGGACCTATAGGCCTACTAGTCGTAAAAACGAAACCGTCTGTGCGTTACCATAGAGCAACAAGGTGTTACTCATGTGTGTGCGTGCCCCCCCCCCCCCCCCTGGGGGGCACATAAAATAACTTTGGCCATGCGCTGTTTCATTAAAAAGCTTATCATACATCAATGGTGTCCGCTTCGGTGTACTCTTGTCTTGGAAAAGTCAAGTGGGTTTTTTGTATTGAAGATTTAACCACAGACGTCATTGGGAGTGAAGACCACTTACTCCACGCAACAACGGGTCCATTCATTGTGTCTGTATATTGTCATAAACACCGGCAGTGATGCTCTCCATGGCTTCACGTGGTTGTTCACACGTACACCCAAGAATGTTCACATAGCTTGAATTATAAAAGAAACTTTAATCTTCCAATAGTCTCTTGTTTGTTAAAATATCACACAAGCATCTGGTATAATTAGCTATTATGAGACACAGTTTGTTGTTAACATGAGGATTAACTGTTAATCCGGGACCTCTGAGTACCAGTTGATGCACTATTTTATGGGGTATAATGGTCTGATAAAAAAACAAAACCGCTGGATCTTTTGAAATTCCTTGACAGGAAACGAGACGCCCACAGTACATACGTCCGAACGTCGTACCGCGCATGTAACTTGAATATTGATGCTTAATCCGTGATCCACTGCATGCATGCACACTTGTAGTTGGTGTGTTTTCTCAGTGAAGTCATGCGTCGGGTGTGGGTAGTTCGCCTGCAAGATGTTCTTAATGCGCAATATTCAGCGTCAAATTCTGGTAAGTTCATTTTGTCTGAATTTTAGAAAATCTCACTCCTGTCTAATTTGCCAACAACATCATAAGCCACGTTAGTGCGTTTTCTCATTGTTTGAAACTGTTATAGTATGGTGTATCTATGGCATTTCACCCGGCTGCAAATTATCTTATCTTATATGGACTTTCTGGCTGGATGTGTACATTGTTTTCGTACAGGTTTTAAAATTATAGTATTAGTAAGTAATTTTGTGTCGAAATAACGATTGCTGTGGAAACTCTGTCTCTTCACGCACATTAATGGTTTTTAAAGTTTTTAAAATTCATTTGGTGCTCGATATGTGGCATGGTGATACCACCCCCCCCCCGCCCCCCCCCCCTCTGGTATTATGTCTTCAGACTTCATTGTGTGCATGGAATCTCAGGAGATCTTTGAGAGGAATAAACCTTTTCGACATTCTCAAAGCATCATGATGTGGATGACAAACTGCGTAATTCGAACGGCGGATCAGTTTTACTTTAATATTTTGAAGAGTTTAGTCGTGATGTTTTCATAGTTGTTTACTCTTAATACAAGAAGTATAATGAGTGGCTGAGTTGGTATAAATATAGGTAACCTCGGCCAGTGCTGCCAACGAACAGCGTAGGACCCGGCATTAGGACCGACCGGTCATACATGCATGGTACATCCTGTTTACGTAATGTACAACGCACGACAACACTTTCGTTGGCAGCACTGGCCGAGGGGATCCCCAATGATTAAGAGTAAATGTATTAAGAGTAAACAACTACGAAAACATCACAACTAAACTCTTTAAAATATTAAAGGAAAACGTGAAAAACTTGCCAACTTACGTGATCCGCCGTTCGAATCACGCACACGACGAATTTTGTTTGTCATCCACATCCGGGCATTTCAATTATTTCCCATGATGCTTTGAGAATGTCGAAAAGGTTTATTTAGGGTGGGTACCAGTACTTCTGTACAAGAGGAAAAGAGTGTGTTAACTTAAAGTAAGAGAACATTATTTGGGGATGTCGGACACTTCGTACCCTGGACACTTCGTACCTTCGGGACACTTCGTACCGTAACCGTAACCAAATTGGTCACTTCGTACCGTCACTTCGTACCTTCAGTAAAATTATAAAAGTATATAACTGAATACATCATGAATTGTTATTAATGTCTAAAATGTGAAATTCCTTGTCAGTGTGAAGTTTAAAATATCACAATTTAATGTAACATTCGTGCGGATCAGCCATTCGTTCCAATTAGCCAGTAGAGGGCGCCGCTCCGCTGGAAGTTTGTGAGCCCCGATCTCCTGGCGATGTTTACGGATATATAGGTAGAGATGGAATACCGTTTTTTTAAAGTTGTTCTTAAGTTACATGCTTTCCGTCGGTATTAAGATTTATTTATTTTGATATTAGAAACTTGATCTTGATCTTGGTCTTGATTCTTGGTCTTGAAGCTTGTTCTTGATTCTTGATTCTTGATCTTGAGTCGCCAATCTTGAAGTGACGTACTTTGTCCAGGAAGGCCAATTTATAGCAATGTATCATTACCTTGCTTCAGTGAACTTGCACGCTCCGCATTGGCTTTGGCGGCATGACAATGGGTGATTAGGTTCGTTATGTTTTGGCGGTGTTGTGTGTGTGGCGACATGACAATGACACGCGCTATTGGTTCTTTGATGTTTGCGGTATGCTGTTTTGCGGTGGTAATGGGTCATTAGCTGTAATGGGTCATTAGCTGTATTGGGTCATTAGCTGTTAATGTTCTGTTCACTATAACGCAATCTATTGATTACGTTACCCCCAGTTATAACGCAATCTATTGATTACGTTACCCCCAGTTTGCATAAACTCAACTCATCAATCACAAAGCGAAAAATAATCAGTGGACAAGTAAATAAATAAAACACCATTTGGGTTTGATTCGTTTTTATTTCGTAGCCTACATCACTATCAGTCAACATGTAAATAAATAAATCATTATTTGGGTTCGGTCAACATGTAAACAAATAAAACACCATTTGAGTTTAATTCGGGGGTTTTCATACTCATCACCATCAGTCAACACGTAATTATTATTAAATAATTAATGCAATTAATGAAGTGTCTCAAGGGAAGGTACGAAGTGTAAAAGGTACGAAGTGTCCAGGGTACGAAGTGGCAAAGGTACGAAGTGTCCTGACACCTTATTTGGGATACCCTCTGCCCCTATGCCCCCCATATCGGGGAATATATTGGGCATGGTATTTGGTATATTTAATATGAACTCAAATGATTAGGAATGTCAACTTTTCTTTGTCCAAACTTGTTGATTTTTAAAAAGATGTCTGCCGTACGCCCAATTACCCCCCCCCCAAAAAAAAAAGTATGTGTGTAAACTTAAGACAAATTTACGTCAATCGATATTCAGGTAAATTATGTTTGTTGAAATACTCGCATCTGATTAAAAGTTTCTTGTTACGTTTGCGGTATCCGCGGGCTCTATACGAAGCCTCGGACATGACGATTTGGTTTTCCGTCAACGCTTGCCAACATTCTGTTCCCAAAGCCTTTGTAACAAGTTTACTTGTCCTTTCTCAGTGCCAAAAAATGATAGTTATGAATTCATTTTGACTTTCTTTCCTTGCATAATAATAGCCACATCGAGGTTGAACTCTCAAAACCACAGTGTTCACTTCATGAGTCCAGCTTGTTTTAATAGATTATAAATCGGCAAATATTTGGGGCTGTTTGTTTGTTGCGTTTTTGGAAGTCACATCAAACAACGCTTGTCGTAAATTGTTTAACTTAGCTACTGTACTGGGTCGTGTATTGATTGTGAAGTATAGCTTTGTGCCGTCTGATACTGTGGCGATCCAATGAGAATTGTGTCTGTGGAGAAGATTCGTGGCAGCGATTTATACAAAGTAAAGTTTCTCCTTGGACCTTGGACAACAGACCAGGGCCAAATTTCATATGGGCATGCAACCACAAAAAACTCGCTAAGCACAGAAAACTCTTGCTCAAGAAAAATAGGTTGCCAGCCATAATACCATACAGTTACCATTGCTCTGACTGGTACCCCACTCATTTCTTGCTTAGCAAAGAAATTTGCTGAGCAAAATTTTCTGCTTAACAGCTTTATGAAATTGTGCCCAGGCCGTATGGGTTAGGTTGAGGGAGAAAGCACGGTGCACATACGCAGCTTAGTGAGAATGAATACTAAACACTGTTGAGGAAATACGTGCGCTAAAAGGATAGCCATAGTGGGTGTTTTTTAGGTAGGAACTGTACTTGTGGTTGTTTTGACATTGTGGGGTGGACCCCGCAATGTTTTTAACAGAACATATTAAAGAAAAGGGACACAGACAACACCTAGGGAAAGCCCACAACGTCGCTCTACTAAACATGTCTGCACTTACGGTTTGACGTGTGGGTTTTGGGGTTTTTGTGGGGGGGTGGGGGAGGTTGACTTCTTGTCTCAATGTGAGCATTACGTGAGTTACTTGTGATTACATAGATATTGTAAAGTTCATGTAATGCTGGTATTTAGATGTGTTCTTTTTATTCCCAGAATTTATTCTTATAATTCGGCTTTCCCTGCTAGACTTGACTTTTTTGTCTGTTGATAAATAGACAATTAAAAACCTGACTGGTTTGGGGTTTGTTTGGGGTGTTTGTTTGTTTGTTTGGTTTTTGTTGGGGGTGCAATTCTGCATTTCGTTTTCGTTGGTGGTACTTAAAACATTTATAAAATAAGTGCTATACATGTACCAAAGTAGTCAAAAAAGCTCTTCATTTTTACAATTATGCTATATTCTACATCTGGTGCATTTTACGTATCTTTACCAACGTCAGCGGTAAGAAAAGAGAGGTCAGTCGAGCAAATTTTGTTTCAGGAGCATTTACATTTTTTTTTCATCGACCCCCTGTTTTGTAAGCGTACGGATTGAAAAAGATTGATCCCATGGGAAGGTGAACCACCTCGGATGAATACATTCCACGTTTGTTCAAATATTCTTAACTGATTATACATTGTATATATTGTATATATGCAATTGCAATTCGTATACGGCGATCCGGTAATTTTAACTCGTTAACTGATTTGTGGCTGACCTGCCATACTTGGCTTCAAAACTGGCTCAAAGTTATCAAAATAAACAACCCCCCCCCCCCCCCCCCCCCGCCTCGAGCCACAGAGTTGATTATCATTCTGAGGCGACCCACGTGCAACGGTGGCACGGCCTGCTAATAGTAATAATAAAACTACTTGTAAATGCCGGTAGAATACCAGACAGCAAACCTGTTGACAGAGCAAGTAGAGTTACATTCAAAGCTCGATCCGTTTTTGTCACTGACGAGAACAGCGGTGATGTTGTATGGGGGTATTTCAGGGTGGCCGGTATCTCAAAGTTTATAACTATAAAAAAGCTGTCCATAATTAATTTCTCAACCAGGGCTCGTTTCAAACTTTTATCTTGAGTTCTCTATACGCCTCGAAAACATCAAATAAAATAGACAGCAGATATGAGCTAAAAGTTTGGAGGCCAATGTAATAACAATTTTTTAGATCTAAGTCCATCCAAAAAGACCTATTGCTGAACCAAAAGGGAAAGTGAAATCATAAACTGTATACCTTGGTTATAAAAATCAATCACAGTGACACCCTGACAGTTGCAACAGCAGTTTGTGATGATTAATGGTGTCTCAATTTAGTATAGTGTTAGCGACCTCACATAACACAAATATACAATATTTAGTAACTCAAACTTTATCTCCTATTCCAACAGATTCCAAGGTTAACTATCGTTTATAGACAATCAGTTGTTGACCCTGTTTTTGTGAAACCTGGAGGTTTTCCAGCATGACCGGGATTTGAGCCACCTGCGCGTGTGAGTTCAACAAGTCGATGTTCCAATCAGCTTTGAACTCCCGACGGACATTGCAGTTCATTGGGTCTATTTCGCAGGCGTTTCACGTCATCTTCACTTGAGACTGCAACTCAAGCTTTGGGCTAGAGTTGACCGATGAAACGACTTTAGGCGAGCACTTGATCAACCACCAACGGGTACGTCCCGACCGAATCGCTCGCATTCACTGTCTGAAAGCATCATCACAACAGTTGCCATGCCAATCAAGATGTCTAGGTCCAATTCCCCGCCAAACAACAACACAGGGCCTTACCTGAGCGGTCTGAAACGCAAGGGGTCCTTGAGGAAGATTGGAGTGGCCCAGGCCAAGCCATTTAGGGTCATCGTGCTGGGACAAGCTTCTGTTGGGAAAACAGGTAGGCATTTTAAACTATTCATGGGGGAACTGTTAGAAAGTTTATCATGTTCGTGAAATAATTTCTTGTGGTGTGCTTGTCTGAAAAGGAGAAATGGTGGAGAGAGTTTTGCCTCCTGCAAAAGGGTCCATTTTATAAAACCAGATATTGTAAAAGAAAATTGGCAATTTTGATGTAATTTACACATTTGAAATCCCACGTAGATATGGAAATATAGTGTGACCATTGAAGCTGTCAGGAAAATGTAACGGCAGATATGGAATATGCTAATGCTGTAATAGATATAGCTTTAGCTCAAATCTTGTTGCATATGCAAGAAATGGGTGTTTTTTCCTGTCAATTAGCTATGGAGGGTAAGACTTCTTCGACCTTCTCAGCGTCTTTTAATATGATCACCATTTCATCATAGGAACTATAGTATTAGTTAATTTGAAAGCCAGAGATCTTTTTAGTTTAGATAATCGGGTTTCGCGTCGGAGTAATCATGCATGCAGTTATTCTTTCATTGTGTCAAGGCAATCAGCGCCGGCTCAAGGGCAAAGAGCTTTTCAATTTATAGATAATCACCTAATTCTAGTGTATAGTGTGACTGAAATAATGTTTATTTTAAGTGAGTAGGTGCGATTAAATCACTCTGTCCGTTTACGTATTCTACAGGAGCTGACAAAACAGTCGCAGACATGTGTTCATGTTTTGCGTCATCAACCATACATGTACATGAAATAGCAAACCTGTGATAATCCGTTGCGAGAGGCAGGATGAAATAGTGAAAAACCATGCACAATTTTCAGCATGTCATTGTCAACTCATTGTCCTTGATTTGGTTTGTAACAATCGAAATCAGCTGTTGCGGATTATTTAAGGTTTTCAGATACATTTTTTTCAAATATGAGTTCATTTCACTGGGAAATATTCCACAGGAAAAAAAATGGTTCTAGTATGAACTTCATAATCAGTAAGCTTTCAGACTAAACTTTAACAATGAAGCTTTACCAATCCCGTATAATACCTTAAGTCAATAATGAAAGCTGTATGGATCTTTCGGGTTTTTTCAAATTCCAAGGTACACATTTTCTTCTTGACCCAACAAGCCTTTTATCAAACTTCTAAAATGCCTGCATTCTTGTTTGTGTCCAACAATTTACATCTTTAGCATTCGAGGTCTTTGAAATCCAAAATACTAACTGGTATTTTTACCGAGAACTCCATTGTCTCTGGTTGTATGGTCATTGTCTGCAAAGCCAACACAGGCAATTAAGTGACGCGTGACCATGTGAAGGGATTGTTGACTAACAAGCATTGATGCATCAGTCTCCCTCTCTCTTAAGTTTCCTCTCCTTCTAATCCCATTTGAAGAAGAAAAGACGTCTTGAAAGAGCCAGTGGAAAAGTAAAATGGATTAACCAACCGTTCACCGTGCTTTGGTCCGTGCGCCCACAGTCCCTCATGGGAGTCAGAATCGCTCTGATCAGGGGACGACTTGTTGAACTCTTTGTCAAATAAAACCCCAGTGCTTTCTTGTTTGCCTTGGTGGCGCCAAATGTTTTAAACGGCGTGCCTCTTCTTTGTTTACTTAAGGAACCAATTCGTAAGGAACCACCACACAATTTATATCTGAGTATTTGACTCACTTAAAAGTTGAGGAACATGAACTGATTTTGAAAATTGAACTACCCGTCATAATTGGCAATTTTCGGTGCTTAGCGATCAGGATTTACTAACTGGACATTATGCGATGGTATCACACTTTCAAATTGTTGAACTTTTGTACAGAAAGCAGTGAAATCCAAACTGAGTCATGATAAATGAATCACCCACTCAGTAAAACATTTCTTGTGCATCTTTATAAAAAAACTGTGTCTTTTCAACCTTCATGTATGCGATTACGCTATTTTGAATGCATTGCATTGTGGTGCCGAAGGTCACATTGCCCTGTGCTAGGGAGGCCTTTACATACAGTAGACGAGACAGGTTTTAGTTACTTATTTAGTTTATTGCTCCATGGTTCTATTATTTCATGGAAGTACTGGAAATATTTACAAGGGTGACACTTTTGATTCGCGTATGAATACATCATCTCAGTTGCTTTTTAGTTTTAAAATAACCGCAAAGGAATCTGTGAACAATTGAAATGGTTTGCTCATGTTTCACGAAAACAATGTTTACTGCTCAACATGGTTCTGGAAGGGTTATAAACTTGAAATCATGCTTTTTAGTTTGGCCAGAAATATGAGATTTTGCATAGTGTTTATCGAAACGAATTCAATTAAATCAAGGGCAACCAGCACCAGTGTTGTACCCAGTAAGCACTGACGTCACCCTCGGGGACAGGGACGTTAAAGCCCTCCGTTAAGAACCCATTGCCCCCTAAGTTGCTCCGGGGGAAAACAAATCACAAATGAGTGGTCCGACTACATTTGTATATCAAAAGCCCCCCCCCCCGTAAATTTTGCCCCCCCCCCCCGCATGAAAATCTCTGGTTACGCCACTGTAAAGCTTTAGATTAGAAATCGACAATTCATTCTGTTGTGGCTGGTAATCGACCCGTCAATGTGTCCTCAAGGCTCCGCTATTGCTTTGGTCCGAAGAAGGACGATTAACTTGGTTTCATGGTGTAGAGTAGGGGTAACATTTTGACCAGAGCCATATCTATAAATTCTCGACTGCCCATCAGCCTGAGTCGCTGTGAAGAGCTTTTTGACGACTGCGGCTGGGCAGTCGAGAATTTTAAGAGCCTCTGATTTATGCTATCAATTTGGATTTGGCAACCACTCCTCCGCTTCCTATCAAATCTTTATTAAGAGTCAACACTTATTAAATCTATGTGGGCGAAGTACTCAAAGTTTTAATTTCGAATATGGAAAGCCTTCCTGATGGGTTTTCATGAATTGGAATTATTGAATATATTCATTTTGCCATTTTCATTAAATGGAAGATAACACCAGTGATTAATTGAAGATAAATTCTGCCCCGCTCTCCAGTTTCAGTATATAAACACACCATACAATAAACGAGTCATACTGGACACTACACAAGTTTCGTTATGAGAACGAAAAAGGGTTCTTTATAAAGTCAAAGATCTTGCTATAGGTTTTTTTATTGTGGGTTTTTTATGGTCTAGTTTTGATTGTATGGGGTGTTTTACCTTTGGTAGTCTGTTGTTTGCTTGTCTGTCTGTATTAACTGGATGCCTGCCTGTCCGCCAGTTTTTCTCTGTTTGCACTCATGTAGAGTTTTTGTTTTGTTTTTGTTGGGACGTTGGGGTTTTTGAGCGTTCGTTTGTGGTGTATTTTTTCTTGGCTTGTTGTTTGCTGGTGGGAGGGGTGTTTGCTTGCTTGCTTGTTTGTCTGTTGGCAATTTCGTTCTTTGGGGTGTTTGTTTGTTTGTTTGTTTGTTTGTTTGTTTGTTGGGTGTTTGCTTTTGATAAAACTGTTATACTTTCCCCAGTCGACTCCTTGTCAAGATGGGTTTTTTTGTCCGAAGATTTAAAATAAACATTAACAAAATAAATACAAATGTTGGCCAGTTCGTATACCGGTACGACTAATATGGTTATGGTGAGAATATGACTAATGAGAACATCGAGTAGTGTTTGTAAGAGAGACAATATGCAATTCATTGTCTCGTCCCATTTAGGTTTTCTACAATTTAAGTAGGTTCTACATAGACGTTGTACTCAAACATCGATTGAAAATTGTTGATTTGAATTGTATATTTTATTTGTTGTTTTTTTTTCTGTTTCTTTTTGCTTTTACTTTATGTTGTGTAATTTGTTGTGCCGTCAACCCCCCCCCCCTTTTATTTGTTTTTGTTAATTTTGAGTATAAATGAAAAGCTCATCAGGGTTGATTAAAATAAATTTAATTTTAATACTACTATATTACTCACTGCTTTCACTTCATCATAAACATATAAGTGGGGAGGGGTGGCAACTGGGGCAAAACAGAGGGGAAAATGCAGGCACTGTAAAAAGAGAAAAATGGACAGAGAAAGCAAAAAAAGGAGACTTTTTTACCTGGGGTATTAGAAATTGGAACTTTTGTTTTTATCTGTGAAAAATTTTGGGCAAATCAATTTCTTTGCCCCTCTTAACAAAAGAGTCCCCACCAAACAAGTTCATGAAGAGAATGCAACTGAACTATAAGCCGTTAACTATTTGCTGTCTGGTTCGATTTCACTGTTGCAAATCGTTGGAGCACTTTACTGTGTTCAGTGTCACTTTAGGGCTTTCTTGAGTGACTCAAAAACACAGTACCATACAAGTATTGATCACCTCACTCATCAGATTTTGCGGCTTCCAAAAATTGAACTTGATGCTGTTTGAATTTCTAGTTTTAAAGTTTCACCGTTTGTAGCGCGGCTGCTGCACCCAATTCTTGGTTGGTACTCCAAATAATTATGTGGCCTCACATCGAGGTCAGCCATTCATGTTGGGAATAACATGGCAACATTCCCCACCCTTTGTCATCTTAGAATAATGTAAGGATTGGGATGAGACTCTGGGAGTTATCGAAGGGCTATACTCTCCCCTTTCATGTCCACTTAGAGAGAGTTTTGTCCCCGTTAAATCAGGCCGGGAGGAGGTCGCAAATTATCGATGTCTCCTGGAAGACATGGAATAAGTCCGGCAGTGAATGAGCAATCTACCGATGTGACATTCTTTTGTGTACAAACATTCCTCCTTGAGCTGGGGAACTTTCATGTCACGTTAGAGCCTTGCTCTAGAATTAGAGTAACATACGTGCGACCGTATAGAGCAGTTTGACTAAACATTTTCCACTGTTTGTCTTAGGGATGGCTCTTATCCAATATTATTTCTGATTTCGCGTGTATATTCACCACCTTGTAGGCCCTACATGTAGTATCAAATAATCGGATATACTTCAGCAGCCGATTTCACGAAACTTTACGCAACTGCGTAAGTCCACTTGCGCAACGTTTAGTGCGTAAGTTGCGCCACAAAGTTTTGATCAATTTCACGAAAGTTACGCCACGTCTGAAAGTGGCGCAAGGCTGAAAGTTGCGCCACAAAAATGGCGCAACTTACGCACTCGATTTTGATGGCGTAAGTCAGTATTTTATTGCGCAAGTTAATAAACTGCCAACGGCACAACGTGTTTTGCCCGGGTAGGCTGCACTATCCTTTGGCAGGGACGTTATTTCAGTGTGTATCGAAATATATTGCATTCTGTATTTCCTTCAGAGGAAACAAAACAAAAAACACGTTCATCAGCAATTGGTTTACAAGTAAGTTTACAATAAGAAAAAAACGTTATTTTGGAGAAAATAAACGTTTAAATCGGCCACGATTTTAGGGGTCATTAAAACCGGCGTTCGTTGGTTGTAATTGCAACCAAATAATACATTTTCAGAAAACAACTTAGTCTCTCATTATTTATTTGCTAATCATGAATGCATCGGTTCCGATACACAGATCACCCCTCCCCCGTGCTCATCATTCAAGAAATCAATCCTATTTTTTCATTTCACTCATAAACTTTGTTTTACCTACCAAATTGCATACAAAAAAGACAAGTTAAAATAAATTAATTTAAATTAATTTATTTTAATGAATTTTCCATTTCACTTATAAACATTTTATTTTTCCTTCCACATCTAAATAAAAGTAATAAATTCAACTACACACAAAAAAGACAAGTTTAAAGAAAACTGTTTAAATGCAATTATATTTATTGGAGCAAGATATAGTATAGTTTAATACTTGTTATTGTTCAGAAACCAACAGAAAAAAACAATTCATCGCCCCCAAAAAAAAAAAAAAGAAGAAAAGGAAAAAAGAAGATGAAATGTAAGTAATGGGAATCACAAAGTTTGTCTTTAAAACATTTCAAAAGAATTTTACAAAATATTTGAAGAAAATGGTTTTTATTTTGTTTAATTAAGTTGACAGGATTTGCTGTTGTCAAAAGGGTGTAGGCCCCTGAAAATGGTCAAACTTACTTGTAATATTGGTAAACATATTTTGGATTTGTGGGTTTTCTAACTTATAGTTATAACTGAATTATTTAAAACTACAAGCTCATTAGTCATCTTTGAATATAATCCCATACTTTGGGGCCCTTAGTTTGATTTCATTAACTAAACTAAGTCTTTGAAACAATCTTCCTGTTTGCTGGGAAAATAACTTTTCGATGACTCTGAGAATGACACACGGAACTCCTTGAACACGACTTCATCTTCTTCTCCATCTCCTTGACATCACCATCCTCTCATGACATCTAATAAGGGATGTTGTGCTGTATATTGAGTGAGAAGTAATTCAAAACTTTAATTGAGTTGTCTAAATTCACTGTGCATAATATATTCTACCAAAAGATAGGTCTCCTTGTTGCACCAAACAATTTTTGTTGTTTTTAAATACTAATTGCAAGTAGTTGAACCTATTATTTGTATTGAGTTTTCAGAAAAGAGTATTAACAAGTTTTGTTTATTTTTGCCAACAACATTAATCACCCTTTTATTGGTTTAATGTTTAAAAAAAATGCAATTATTTAGTGTACTGAAGATAAACAATAATATAAGTATTGAGATATAAAAATATAAATATTTCCTCTTCACACCTCATGAATAAATAATGTTCCTCTCCTCTGATATGATGGAAGTCAAAACTCTTTCATGGAGTATTTTGAAGGAAAACCAAACAAGAAGACACTGGTCCTGTGGTATCAAATCCGACTTGAATACTCTTCATGTTTCCCCATTTTCAAACCAGCAATTTCACACACACACACAAAATAATAATTAATTAATTAATCAAAGTTATCGAGTGCAAAACATAACACTCAATTATTACACCATTTGACAAAAAAACTCAACCATGGTTGAAATTTGCAATAACAATCGTCGACATCTACATGAGAATATTGAGCTACCGAAGTTGGTTTTATCACTTGGTATTTTGTACCATAACTATTGTAGTAAAAGTTCTCTCTTTATTAATACCCCAAAATGTGTATAGGCCACAGTATTACACAAGGTAAAATTGTTGAGTTTGATACAAACATGGAGATAGAATTAGAGATATGTCCTGTATAAGTATGCACCCCCTGCCCTGGTAGATTAACCGGTGGTCTGGTGGCGTATGCACGAGCCACCGCCACACCCTACCCCACCCCCACTCATGGTATGCCTCAACGAATAGCTGGCAGGCAACTGCCGTAACACCGTTGCAATTTTTGACAAGGGTATACAGATCTTGAGCCTCAATGAAATATCATGAGAACCATGCATCGAATCCTCTGCTGAAAAGCATTACTGTCATAAATCAGCACAGTTTTGCTGTATATCGTTTACTATTCTATGCACTTGACCAAGCGGTTTACCGTGCATTTTGTTTTGAAAAGAATTGCTATAACCCCTTTAATAGTCCCCACCCACTTAATAAAGGGTCTGTATACATTTGGTAACGATTGCGTAAACATTATGATTTCCAATTTGTAAAAACTGTATTGAAATTAAAAAGCCTATTTTCTTGCACATGAAGATTAGACTGTTACACAATAATTGATTGAATACATACCATTGTAGGCTTGTGTTGTATATGTGAGTTTGCATTCATTTCCCTTTCATCCTGCATTCAAAGATTGACAAGACACTTTAAGGGTCTGTAGGCCTATACGTTTGGTAATAACTCTGAAAATTAATGGCAGTAAAAACTTACTTGGCAAGAAGTAGGCCTACAGCAGCTTTGGATAGTAATGCATTTTGAGAAACTTTTCACTTCAAAGCACTGCGGTTTAATGGAAAAGGATATCACTTTTTATCCCCTAAAATTTGAATCTGAGAAGCGTTACTGCAGTAATTCTTCTCAGATTGTGTATTTCAATCGAAGATTGTTCTTCCTGCGTGGACAAACCACTCCAGATTTTTGGCAATATCTCAAATGACGCTACCACTTTTGAAATGAAATGTTCACAGGTTAGTTTTGTGGTATATATCTACAGGTTGAAACAAACAGTTGGTTCCAATATTACCAAACGTACACAATCCCTTTAAAAGACCCCGGCTCTGCTTCTAAGATGGTCGTATCAGTTCCAGCGCTAATAATGTGCTCTTTATCTGTTTAGTAATACAAACACCATTATTTCGCGTGACCAACAAATAACGGGACTTATAGACGTCCTTTGGCTAATAAATGTCACTTGCAACAATGTTGCTTTTTACTGACTGATTGAATGAAAACCAGAACAAGGGTTTGCATTTAGTACCTGCTCCACTTAACAATAATCTACCAGCACCTTCTGATCTGTAACAAGCGGCATACGGACAAAATCCAATCTCCCGAAATCGGTCCCTTGGGTTGTCTTTAGGCAAATCCTGGCAAGCACTTTAGAAAACCTGGTTTTGTTGGACGGATTTGTAGTTATTTCCGAAGGGTTGTTTTAAGTTGTCATTAAAGATCTCCGAAGGAGAAAACCTACAACGGGAATGTGTTGTTAGTGGGCCAAGTCTTGAGGCCTCCCAAGGGAGAACAGAAACCGTAGCAGTGCAGTGAGTATTGTACGCAGGGGTTCCCCGCTGAATTGGGCTTTTAAGCTTTTGTGGCGGCTTTGTACTCCACAGTTGCGCTTGTCAAAATGAATGCGTTTCTGGTATCTCGTTCTTGGTTAAAGAAAAACTCGCGTGTGATTGTGTTGGCTCTTGGCTCTGGTACTGGTATAGTGTTAAACCTAGTACAGTCTACATTAGGTAGTCCATGTAGGTGCTGAACTTAAGCTTATGTTTCGTGACACTTCTGAAGGCTTGAGGACTTGCAGTAAATGATAAACTCTAAAAACTCCAGGTTTAGAATTGACTCGGATTTCGGCTTTCAGTGGACCTGAACCATATCTGGGTCAGGCTAAACCCGGAAATTTGTTTTAAAATTGCATTTTAACTCGGATTCTGCATCAGTTGGACCAATTCTACCTCCATGGTTTGACCAATTTCTACTGGGTCATTTTGATAGAGATTCCGGGTCATAATACTGACCACAGAAATGGGTCAGACACCGTGGGAAGCGGAATTCTGACCCGGGAGTTTTCAGAGTGGTCAGACCATGGAGGAAGGAAATTCCATGGTCAGACCAAAAACCGCTTAAAACCGCTTAATGGGCACAATCTAATTAGGCCTACCCAATTGCCAAATCAAAATAAGTGATTTGATTAAAGAAAAGGCAAAGCATGACTTAATAAAATAAACAAAAATGCCGCACAATTTTATGACTTCTCTTTTAGCAGTATTCCATCGTTCAAAACGATTTGACGACCTTGAGTCTTAAAGGCGGAGTCCAAATGGTCATTGGCCATTCCGATGGTTTTATTTCATGCCATCATGCGATCTGTGTGCAACCTCCCAAAACCAGTCCTGTATTTTAAGAAATAGCCTACCCACAGAGCTATAAACTGCTCTCAAATTATTGAGGAGAGCTCTTAGCACTCACCGGACCAAACTTCACACATTAGTCTGAAATAATATATATTAAACACGATTTCATAAAACCAGGGCCAAATGTCATAGAGCTGCTTAAGCACTTGAGCACACAAAATGATGCTTACCACAATGAGGTTACCAGCCAATATAGCGTGAGATCCTTTCTTCATGGTCACATGACAATCTGTGACCAGTATCCTGTTTACTTTTGCTTAGCAGAACATTTTTAAGTACTATTTTCTGTTTAAGCATGGCTCTATGAAATAGAACCCTGAATGTTTAAGATATTTAACTTCAGCACATAATAATAGATGGCGTGTACCGAATTGCAGGAATGGTTTGGCGGGTTGTCAAATTTGTCTACGGTTTCCGTGCAGAGAATGTTGTTTATTTTTGCATTTACTATTCAACAGGTGGTGCGTAACTCACTTTTCTTGCAGTAAACATTATTAAATGAAGCTGTTTAGGAACAAAATGTTAGGTTAAAGAGAAAAACTTCTGGAAACTATTGAATGGGTTAATTATGTTTAGACTAACAGTTGATCTCTCTCCTTACTGAGTCCAGCTGGTTTTCAATGATTTCAAAAAGACCAATAATGTAGCTACTAGCTGGTGAAATTAATATTTGTTTTTGACTGATTCGAAGTCAATATTGGAGTTCTCCATCTCATGTGTTCCTGGTCATTTACCCGGTTTTTCACTATTTTCTCCTGACTCAAACGACGGAATAAGCCCAAATTTTCACAGGTTTATTTCACTTAGCCTATAAATGATTGACCACACAAAACACTGTTTGCAACTATCCAGCTCCCACCAATCCTGTATGTGGTCATTTTCTCCAGCCCACAATTATGTCTTCATTCTTTTGTAGTGACCGCAATAATCTTCAAGAACTGACCCGATGCGTAAGTGCCTATAGGTTGATATCCACGACGCCATAAAATTGACACGTCCCATCGAAATAAAATGCCATTAAACCATTATAAATGGACCTATTATTACGAGCTTGGATGCCTCACTTGAACTTTTTGTGACCTGTCGAGAAATTTTTAGTGCATTGATAATCCTTTCAACCACAAGTATTAAACTATTTGCTCTGTGATTTATTTGCTCTATGAATAAACTGTGTAAGTTTTCACCGAGATATCAGAAAGTTTTCGTCGACTAGGGAATAAATAAGCAAAAATTATCACAAGTGCACATATTAGGGATAGTTTCTTTTTCATTACGTAGAAAGATGATTGAAAAGCTTGGCAACTGTGGAAATCTCATGCAGTACATGATCAGCTTTCAATCAATGAAGTGAGTTTGCTTGCACTCAAGATTATGATTACATCCAACATTTTGGCAACCTAAGCCCCCCCCCCCCACCCTTCAAGGCACTCGGTTCACTTCAGAATCCCCACTTCAAACCTTTTGCACTCAAAAGTATGATTAACCCTGCGCTGGGCTCCCGGGCTAGGAGTTGCATGCTCCCGGCCCTGACCACCCATGCAGACGTTCGTGTTGTGCAATCTCTTTACCAGCCCAAGACAGCTTCATGTGAGCTGGCCTCTTGATTGAGGTTGAGAAAAGGGCCCGATTTCATAGATCTTAAACAGAAAAGATTGCTTAGCAGTTTTCTGCCTAGCAGAAATGAGCAGGATACCAGTCAAAAATTGTGCGCGTAACATGGTAGCTTAGCTGGTAATCTTATTCTGGTAAGCATAATTTTGTTGTGCTGAGCTACTTTTTTGTGCTTAAGCAGCTCTATGAAATTGGGCCCTGCAGTTCGGTGAAGTCGTGTCCTGTCAAATCGTCTCGTGGGATCAACGGGAAAGAAAAGACGTGTATTTATGTGGCACATTCTCACACTTTTTATAAAACTTGGGGTAGAACAAAAAGGAAACTCGGCCACGACCTCAGAAGAACTAATGCGGATTAAATTGTTAACTTACTTGTCGAGGGACTTAAAGTTCTGAGCCCATTTGCCCAGAATGTGCCCTTACTGTATCGAACGTGTTTCATTTACACTATAGGGACCGGATTACGTGTATCGAGGCCAGCACGGAGTTTTGTTCGTTGAATGAAAGCGCAGATATAAGGTCCGCTATTTTACATCCCTAAGTCTCAAGACAGACGAAACCAATGACTGAAATATACTGAGTATTCCTTCCAGATAACAGTCATCGTTTAAAAAACCCAGTAGGAGATTGGCATGTGTCATTGATTTAAACTAAAAGACAAGCGCACAATGAACAGTTTGACCAGTTTTTACTAATGGCCCGCGAAACCGAAATGTGCAGACAAGGGGCAAGTCGACGGAAATGTTTATAAAATCTGACATGTTCTTCCGATCAAATGATATGCTCTGACACCTTTAAAACGTTTAAAAACTCCAACTATAAATGTGTATAGGGTAGGTGCAGTCCCTTCATTTATGCCTGGTAGTCCAACATAAACATACAGGACAAAAACTTTCGGTGAAAAACTGCCAAGTTTTCTGGAAAACTTCAAGTTAACTGTTGGCCTTGTTTAGTTTTGGTTTCGGCTCGGTCTGTTTAAACACACGCCCACGACCCTGTCGGTCGTAAAGGCATCGTACACGTTTGGTAATGACTCTGATAATTAATGATAATAAAACTTACTTAGTAAGAGACAGCTTTGGATAGTATAATGCCTTTTGAGAAACTTTTCACTTCGAAGTACTGCGGTTGTGGAAAAATATATCACTTTTTATCCCCAAAAACATTTGAATCTGAAAAGCGTTACGCGTAACGCTTCTCAGAGTGTGTATTCCAATGCAGATTATTCTTATAACCGCTCCAGATTTTCGGCAATATCTCACAAACGCTACCACCTTTTGAAATGAAATTTTCAAAGGTTAGTTTTATGGTATATATCTACAACTATATAGGTTTGAAACAAACAAAAGGCTCGAATTACCAAACGTGTACGATGCCTTTAAAATAAATATTTCAAAATATTTCAAGGCACGACTGGGATTATTACCAGTTCGTCTTCTCGATTTCTGGAATGTCTTGGCCTCCCAGTTGCATTGAGACAACAACCACTATGGCGTTGAATAATAGCAACACTGGAACATTTTACTTAAAAAATAGACTGCCTGAATGTTTAAGGTTTCCTTAACTATACCCCGACACCTCAGCTTTAAGATGATACAACAAAAGAACTTTTTCTTTATTGTCAGATGACAAATTCCTCAGCACATTACTTGCGGGGGATGAGCCCATTTGAAATCCTCACCAAAAATTACGCAGCAAACCGTGGAAATGTTTTGTTCCCCGCCAAAAAGTGTCTGTATAGAACCCCCCTTTTTTTCACTTACTTGCCAGTAAATCGTAGAGCTGGCTTTTTTCATTTCTATCGCATCGCCACAAGAGGATTGCTATTTTATCCACCCTAATCCACAGTGTGTTGTTGAAAAGGTGTAGGTGTTACACCCTGGTAGGGCTACGAACTGAAGAGGGCTTTTTCTGTCTGCTCTGTACCTGGTCATGATCGGATCTAATCTGATGAAGTAGTTGTTGCTACGAAAGCTTATGCACATTTCATTTGTTACTAGTTAGGTATTAAAGTGCTACAATTTTTGTTGATTTATGTTATTTTGTGTAGAGCTATGGAAAGCTATGAACTAGTGCCAGTTATTAGACCGCTTGGAGAGAATTGTTACTGACCCCTCAGAATTTGGTAATAAGTACACCGAACAAAGGAATGTCAACAGAGTGTTTATGCAACACAGAGCTTTGTGCTTTTGAGATCACTCATCTGAGTTCGCCGTATTTTTGACCGCGTGAGGGTGTATGTGAACCAATTTCACGTGGATGCAAAACAAGTAAACAAACTGGGTTTTCATCATTGATGCAAGAAAACTACAAACAGGCAATTAAAATAAGATGAAACTGTAACTGTGCTGCAAGACGTTCCCTGATGAAAGCGCCCTCATGCGGTAAAAAATATGTTCAATTGTATGCCCATAAGTCTACAAATCCTAATCGTATAATAATTTGCTAAACTCCTTTTTTTGAGTGACGGTTGGTCGGGAGGAATGTACATGTACATGAACCATGTCCTCGCAGTTACGTCTACTCGTTTCATTAGCAAAACAATTTCAATGTGTAGAACAGGTATAGATTTTACGCAACATAATAATTAATACCTAATTTGAAACAATATGTAATTCCCGTTGACAACACTGACAACACAAAACAACTACTACAGACATTGACTGGCTAGTTTCCCAATGAGAGCTGGTTGGCCTTTTGACAGGTGCCAGTCTTCATTTAATCTCTACCGCAACATGGCATTGAATTAATGCATGGCAATTCTTAACCAACCCCTGGTTTTGATTGACACCCCTCCATTTATTTAATGGGATGTCACCTTTTACACAAGTCGGACTACTGCTGTATAAAACAATTCTTAAGAAGGTAAATCGATGTCTGCTATTATGCTGTCGCTGTAAATGTCTCAACTTGCATCCAAATCTGACCTGACACTGTTCCACCATAATGTTTGTGTTACCTTCACTTGATGCAAACATGGCTGTCATTTCGTATGAGGAGTGATGGGTTAACAACACGTTTCAAAAGTCAAAGTGATGGCATTATTGTCATTACCCAAAAAACAAAATTTAGCCATTAACTTTATAAATGGATTCGTTGTGTTTTGAATAGGCCTATTTCTTATTTATACAGTTTTAGTCTGCATTATTTGTTCAAGCATTTCTGCGATTAAAGTATTAATAAACAGCGTTGTAGTACTCGTACTCGGTACTCGTATAGTATTGCTCATACCGGGGAAAACTCGACCTCGTGTAATACTCCCCACTGAGAACTCGACCTCGAGTAATACTCCCCACTAGTACTCATACTCGTGTAATACTCCCCACTGAGTACTCGACCTCGAGTAATACTCCTCACTAGTACTCGTGCTCGAGTAATACTCCCGCTTGTACTCATACTCGAGTAATACTCCTCACTGAGTTTCATTTCATTTCATTTTATTAACACATTTCGTGGCCCTTAGGCCAAATTGGATGTGATTTACAATCAGTAATTAGCAATATAGTAAAAACAGTAAGAAAATAACAAGTAGGATTAAAAAACGTAAAAAGACACACCTAAAGTACTCCTAAAGTACACCTGAGTACTCGACCTTGAGTATTACTCCTCACTAGTACTTGTGCTCGAGTAATACTCCCCACTAGTACTAATACTCGAGTAATACTCCTTACTCGACCTTGAGTAATACTCCTCACTAGTACTCGTGCTCGAGTAATACTCCCCACTAGTACCCATACTCAAGTAATACTCCTTACTCGACCTTGAGTAATACTCCCCATACTAGTATTCATACTCGAGTAATACTCCCCACTGAGTACTCAACCTTGCGTAATACTTCCCATACTAGTACTCGTGCTCGAGTTATACTCCCACTAGTACTCATACTCGAGTAATACTCCTCACTGTACTCGACCTTGAGTAATACTCCCCATACTAGTACTCATACTCGAGTAATACTCCCCACTAATACTCAAGTAATACTCTCCACTAGTACTCGTACTCGAGTAGGCCTACTACTCCGCACTAGTACTCTCACTCTAGTTTTGGACAAAAAATTGCATAATGCATAAGTGGAGACAGGGTGTGCGACAAAGATGGCCATATAGTACAATTTAAATCTTCTGTTGCACCAGTTGATTTTTTAAGACGGCCAAGAGACTATTTGTACGGTTGTATTTGGCTTAACGACATTTTGACATAACGGTCTTTTATTGACTTTATTCAGAACAGCCTGGGGGTTTGTCCTTGTGTGATAGTCAAGCCCACCTGAAGACGGTGTCCACAACCCGCAGGTTTTGCTGTATAGTTGGTCTTTCGAGTGACAAAGGGACCAAAGACTGGTCACAGCAAACAAATCTCTTCTTTTCCCATTTTGCCACGTTGGTGGTTACTGTGGTACACCGATTTATAGGGAGGAAAAGTACCCAACTATTAAGTTGTAATTATCCGTCCCATTGTTTGTATTCAAACTGTTTTATTATGTTGTTGTTTTTATTTTTATAAACGTTGTACAGTGACTGTTCCGACAAAAAACCTCTCGTGATCCCCGCTCGTTGGGGAGGTTAGGATTAGGAATATACTTTGTCAGAACATAGTGATGTCGGAACAAAGGGGTTTAACCGTTGTACAAACGTTTGTGAGTAAATTTAAAACTTCTCCTCAACAAACATTGACGTGTGTAATGATTGTTATAAACTTGTGGAGTAAAATATTCTCCTCACAACGACAATAATGATTCAATCTGTGCTGGCTTCCCCTAATCATGTCAATCACCGGGGCAATTTGATTGGAAACGAATTTCTCAAAAGCAGTTTTTTTTTTTACAGTTTTTTCTTTACTCGGCAGCGCTTGGGCCTACGCGGGCACGATATCGAGACCGCCTCACAACTTACGTTTTTCTTCGGCCAAGCTCCAAATGAAGGAGCAAATTGGATATGGATGAAGTCACAATAACCCCCTAAAGAAGTTTCTTTTAAAACCCACAAAGAAAGAAACACAGTTAATCTAAAGCCACAAGATTCCCATCTCAACATCCTCTTCATCCTTTCCAAATTGCCCTCTCTCTTCCCAAAAAGCTCGTCCTTAATTTCAACAGAAAAACATCTTCTGTCTTACATAATACATGTTTGTTGTGGTTGCAAGGAAACCGCGCAAGTGCAGGAGATTTCTGCATCAATTTGAAGGGAAACCCCTCAATGTTTTAAAATAGTTTTCAGACCCGGTCCGTGGATAAAAGGTCTGTAATTGACTCTGCGATAAATGATGCATTGGGTGGATCGGAGCTGTCTTATCTTATTAACTTGAAGACATCTTCATCGTCTCAGGGGCTTGCTTTCAATCATGCTAACCTATCTGATCCTGCCGCATCATCCGTGTAGGTATTCACCTTTTCATGTGGCGTAACCAGAGGGGGCGGACCCTCCCCCCCCCCACACACACATGTTTGTTAATCCCACTTACCGAGGACTTCTCTTTGTTCTCCCATTGTTTGGACATAGGGTTTTTTTAGCGACGTCCCCATTGGGTTTGTACACGAAGACGAAGCGAGGACGTCCTCGCTCTGTCAAACACCCGGATCCCTTTTGTTAAAGTCCTCGGTTTGAATGGATAGACACGCTCACACACACACATCTTGATATGCATCCTTGTGAAGCAATCTTTTGTTCTTTCCTTTGCCCCTGCACTTAACAGTTTCCCATAGACTTTGTACACAACATTTCTTGTGGAGCTACCCGGTCTTTAGAATTCCCCCTATGAAGTCTTTTTATTTTCCCTTTTTTGTTTTGTCCTTGGCCTCCATAAGGTACCTTAAGTGAGCACACACGTTTGTGAATCCCGTAAATTGAGGACTTCTCTTTGTTCTCCCAATGTTTGGACTTTGGGTTTTTCAGCGACGTCCCCATTGGTTTTGTACACGAAGGCGAAGCGAAGCGAGGACGTCCTCGCGCTGTCAAACACCCTGATTCCTTTTGTTAAAGTCCTCGGTTTTAACGGGTAGACACGCTCAAACACGCCCGATAAAAATGTCCAGTTATGCCAGGTGCCCTTTGCTTATATATACCCTTGGTCCATTCCAACAAAAATTCACGGAATGGAGAATGTATGACAACCCTTATAGTAAGCGAAATAAACAACAGCCCTACTAGCGGTCCGTAAAATACTTCAATATATAACTTTAATGCCTGGCAGCACAATGAGTGACAGACTTCGTTGAATATAGGTTCTCAAAAGCTGCAGTACTTGACACTTTGTAAACCAGTTTGCAAGAAGTGTGTAATAATGCAAGCCTCCCCACTGTCCATGTAACTCCGTAAAGTGTTACCATCCATATTCTGTGATGTCTAGTGTTGAACACTTGACCTGAGAGTGGTTTCAAGAACCTCTTTATACAATAAAAGTTATTTGGTCATCCCTCCCCCCCCCCCTTGTCAAGAATTTACGATGACGCGAGAATGCTGACGGTCTTGGAGGCTTGACAAATAAACCCAACAGCGAGGGGTTGAAAACTGTCGTCGTGACCGCCGGCCATCACGATTAAATCTGCCCTAAGGAAGTTAGTCTTAAAAAAACTGGTTATGTGAATGATGACGGGTGGAATTTTATCTATAAAAAAAAATGTCCCACAGAGGTCTGTTCAATTTTTTGTGGAATGTGGATTAATTAGTGATCAGCAGGTTTTCGTCAATGTTTGTATAAAATGTGGTTAAGTTTTCAATTACTTAGATTTTGTTATTGTGAGTTGGTGGTATTTTTCCTACCAACGCAATTGACCAACCGAGGGTCGTTCTTGCAGCCTGGCCGATTATATCGGAGTTGAACTCCGTATTATTGACTTTGGTTTTCTAGCTTTTACATTCACCGAACTCCATTTCGAGCAACGCAACAAGAGATGGATTGTTGGCTGGTTGTGTTATTAGAGATTCAAATACCAATTAATCAACATTAAGGTTGATTGGTGCCAAAAAAAGAAAAGGAGTTTTCCCAGTCGGCACATTTTGTCAGTCAAAGTGGGTTTTATGACTCAGGAAGGTCAGCACTTAACCCCCTCTGTGGTTTTAATACTCCAATTATTTCATTCCCTGCGCGCGAGTCACTCATTAAAGGCAGGTATACCTTTGGTAATTACTCCACAAATTAATGACCATTAAAACGTGTTTAATAAAGAGCACTGGAGAGCTGTTGATATTCTTAAACACTGTTAGAAACGACACTCTTTGAATTTGAAGTAATGTAGTTTCAGAGAAAAAAGGGGTAATTTTTCACAAACAAATTTGAATCTGAGAAAGGCTTCAGGCATATTAAAAGCCTTTCTCAGGAATCTGAAAGCACAATGAAGCCTTTCTCAGGAATCTGAAAGCACACAATTCTATTCAACGAGGGTGGGGGGGGGGTTTCGATCATTATTTTTTTTGCAAATTCGATGACCAATTGAGACCAATTGGATACACCAAGTGATGAGGTTACTTCATGGTCTTCGACAATTACCAAAAATATACCCTGCCTTTAAAGAATTGATAACAACACAGCATTTTATTGTTGAAACACTGTTTTTTCAATGGAGACCAGCAGTCATACGGGCGTTCGAATTGGCGTTATGGTATCTTTCCCGCGGCGCCTTCCACCTAATATAGAACCCCGGTTCGAATCCCGCCGGGGGCACTATGTGGATTGGGTTTTTCAGTCCCTACCTGACTGCGTGAATAGTTCTCTCAGGGTTTTTTCCTCCCACATCTAAAACTGAAATTTCCTTCCCTGTCTTCTCTCCATGGTTTTTTTTGGCTAGTGTAGTGATTAAGTTCGCTTTTCTGAGAGTCCTTGGCTTCACAACCAGAATTAATAAATAAAAATGAAAAACATTCAAAACGGTTTGGTTTTTTTAGAAATGCGGTACAAATTGTCATGGAGTTATAGTCAACAAGTTCCTGGGGAATTTAACCAAACTCTCGACTCAAACTTCTTATAGGATTCTTTTCTCGACACCTGCAATCCATGTTTGTTGTTTCAACATCTAATACTTGACCAGACTCTAATCAGCCTGTGGGGAATTTAGCTAATAATGAAAGTCGTGACTAATTACTGCTCTCAGTCGTATCAAAAACCACCGACCCTATTCAGAGATCTATTCTGAGTGGCCGGAGTAATGAGCCGCGGTGGGTCACCTCGAGTGTTTGTAGTGGGGGACGACGGTACGTGTATACTGCCCACAGGCTTCCAGTAAACATACCCTTTCACGACAAGGAATTTCATAGCGGTTAATTGCAATTAGATCAGTGTCTGAGAATCTCCTCGGAATGCCAGGCCTTTGTGATCAGAATCCTTTTCTCTCCCTCTCGCCTTTTGCCTGAACCTTTGCTCTGGAAAAAAAACTCCCCCTGAAACGCACACCTTACGGCGGGGGATCGTTCATTCGCACATGCTTGATCTTCTCTTTGGAATGAACTTCCTCAAGATATTCGTAATATTTCCGATGTACACAGTTTAAAAGTTACTCTCAAAACTCACCTTTTCAAGATGTATTTCTTTAATTTATAGTTTTGTTGCTTTCCATTGTTAATTATTGTACGTTTTCCCTAATTGTTATTTTGCTTTCTTTTTACTGGATATATTATGTACATATTTTTGTTTACATTGTCTCTGGCTTCTCTGCGCATTGACCATCTATTTAGATTGATTTGGCGCATTAATACAAATGCCCATTATTATTATGATTTACTATTATTTCCCTTCTCTGCTACCAATTCGAATGTACAAACTGTACATCGTGTACATGATTGGATTTGCAGTTAGCAGAGGTTTGTCCATGTAATGAACCACGTAAGATTCGGGTATGAATCTCCCTTTTGTTAAAGTCACGGGTTCATCGGATAGACCTTTGGAGATATAGACATGCTCCGACCCCCAACCCCCCAACCTCCCGGATCGAAAAAAAGAAAATAAATGAATAAACAAATTTTAACTGCATGGCCTGTACAAAAATATGTATATCAATCAATCAATGAATAAATTAATTAATTAATCAATCATCAATCGATCAATCAATTTATAAATCAATTGTCAATCAATTAATCCATACAACAATAAATCAACAGAGTTTTTTATCTGATCCAAACTTCTATGTTGTTTCCATGTTTGTGATGTTGATGGACAGTCTGTCAACCTCAGAAACTGATGCTGTGTTCAAGGGGTGCTCATTCTCCAACGGAAAACCGATGCTTATGTTTCAGTTTTCCCCCATTTTGGGGGGAGAAGACACTCTGCTCCTGATATAATAGTCTTTCTTCTGATCATGACACAGGATGGAGATGACTGGTCAAAAATTGAGCTGGCGAGCCTTCCCCTTTGTTGGAGTTTCCATCAACTCTGGCATTGTGGCCTCCCTGTGTCATTACCTTTTTTTGATATCGTCATGACCGATTTCCATGACTTCTGTCTAGCCCTCCTTTAATGAGGTTGGAAATAGACTGTGCAAGTCTCGTGCGTATCGAAAACGAGAAAAACAGCTCAAACGAAGACTATATAATTTCGATGTAATTCAATCTTCTTTTAAAATTGTATTTTTACAAATTCTTGAAAATAATTTCTTTTTTTTAAGCAATTTGTTTTAAATATTATATCAATTTGTGTACGATACAAATAATTCGTTAAATTTAACATTGAAATAAAATTACAACTTGGGACGTGTATGCTATTGCTTATTTGTTTTACAAACCCCCATTTGCCAATCAAGCTCGCATTTGTGCGACCATTACATAGGTTTAATGATAACATGAACGTCAGTTGGACAACATTCTTAATTGTTTACAAGTAACCGGAAACGAAGGTTAAGTCTTATTCTCGTGTTTTCTTTGTTGATTAGTTACATTTATTTCTTAATTTCATTCATGGCTGAATTTCACTTTTCAAACAATAATGATATGATTTTACATCCATACACTACGTTTAAGAAACAGAATCGCGCACACGTAAAACTCAATATGGCTGGGACCAACTTGGCCCCAGAAGTTCAAATACGCGCGAGGCTTGTTGCAGTCTATTATACCATCCTTCTCCTGTCAACTAATTAATATTATTTTAATAATTTGATCAATGTATTGGATAATCTTTGTGAACGTGTTTGTTTTCCTTTAAATTTCAGCCATGACTGTACGATTTGTGACGAGAAGGTTTATCTACGAGTATGACCCAACACTAGGTAGGTACCATACACAACTTATAAATCGTGTGCCTCTAAATTACAGATCGCACGACGGTGCTTTCAAAATGCCATTTTTGTGATCACGGCTGCATAAGAAAATGACACGAAGTTGATGTTTATCATAAAATATTTGACAGATTCGACTTCGAGCGGGAACTTTGCTATCATTTCCGGAAACTGGAAACTAGGGGGCCTGTGTCCCCTAATGAAGGCATGTTCCAAGCTTACTTTGTAAGATTTTTGAGTTAAAGGCACTGAACACGTTTGGTAATTTGTCAAAGACCAGTATTCTCACTTGGTGTATCCCAACATATGCATAAAATAACAAACCAGTGAAAATTTGGGCTCAATTGGTCATCGAAGTTGCAAGAAAATGATGAAAGAAAAAACACCCTTGTCGTACAAATTTGTGTGCTTTCAGATAGGAATAAAAACTTCTTGCAAGAAGTTTTTTATTATTTTAGTGAAAAATTACCTCTTTCTCAAAAACTGCGTTACTTCAGAGGGAGTCGTTTCCTACAATGTTTTATACTATCAACAGCTCTCTGTTGCTCGTTACCAAGTCAGTTTTTATGCTAATATATATTTTGAGTAATTACCAAACGTGTACAGGCCTTTAACAAGAAGATTTTTATTCTCAACACGGTTTCAGTCTGATGCACAACTAAGTCTACATTACGCACATGATAAAGCCTGCTCATCCGAGTTCGGTAATTATAATTATCTTGGTCCAATTTCATAGAGTTGCTTTAAGCACAAAATGTAGCTAAGCACAGCAAAATTATGTTTACCAGAATGAGGTTACCAGCCGAAATACCATGTTACATGAACCTTTTGTGACTGGTATCCTGCTAATTATTGCTTAGCTGAAAGTTGTTGAGCAATACTTTCTGCTTAAGCTCTATGAAATTGGGCACTGATCCCAAGCTTGCTAAACTACACATTCCTAAATGATTTCAATGGTGGCGTAGCATAAAACACTGAAATGATAGGCTAAGTTCAGTCTAAAAATAGCCATTTCATTTCTCCTCCGTTGTTTACATTTTGTGTTTGCTTAATCACCACAGACACAAACAACGAAGTTAATAACTTGGCACGACATAAAGTTGTTTGACCTTGTCTGCAGTATTGTTCGCTCATAGCTCCGTTGGTCATTTCCAAAAATTCGATTCGGATGCAAAAATGTTCGTTAAAATTCAACTGAGTTTGAAGGTTGTATTGTTGGGGGAGCGTGGTGACGAACCAGACACATATCCTGTTTCCTTTTTTTTAAGGAGAAGAGGGTCAAATTGTGGTAAAAGACTTCATGTAAAGTTACCAGTGTCGTTACCAATAATATAGAGAAGTTGTGGCCCAAGACTCTCGGGCTGTTTATGAAAATGCTACTATCTTGTAAGGTGTTTTTTTAAGATCTCGTCTCAGTTGATAGAGATGCAGAGTAGAATATTTCGGAGTAGACAAGAGTCAGCCAAACAGATGTTGTTTGATTTGCAATGTACATGTAGTCTGTCTCATTCTCCGCCTTGCTAAGGTGATTATGTTGTCCTAATACTTTTTTACGGAAGGCCATTCGCTGAAACAATTTAAAATAAGCTAGCACCATTATTTCCTTGCTTCGTATAGGGTCTATCGCGTGACGATCTTAATTCGTACACTATAGATGGTTCTCAATAGATGCCATCTCTACGGGCAATTTACATTTTGTGAAATGTGTGCGTGCTGCACGTCGTTCTCACGCAAAATGCATGACTGTGTGGGTTCCAAGTTACCCGTAAAGACGGCCGATTTACGTCATTATGCAACCTATTTATACGGTATCCGTGAAATGTGGGGTTTTTTTACACTCTGAAACATTCCAGGTCAGAAGTGACCTGGGTCCGGGCCGCGAGATTTTGTTTTCTATACGGACTTTTTGTACCCCCATACGGCGAACTGTGTACAAACTTCTTTTGATAGCGCCCTCTTTTGAATCATCCTCCTCCAGCCCATAATAACTTCCCGTATGGGAACAAAAAGTTCGTAGGAAAAACAATCTTGCGTCCGGGCCTGCTGACCCATTTCTGGGTTATTATGACCCGGAAACTGCGTCAAAATGACTCAGAAATTTGTCTAACCGAGGCAGAATCCGAGTTTCAATCCAATTGTTGACCACTTTCCGGGTCAGGGAGTCGGAATCCGGGTCAATTCTGACCCGGGAGTTTTTAGAGTGTAAGAACAAACAACTTGGCTTCCACATTTTACACATTTCTCCTTGATGAATCGGAATTCTCTCAGCGTTACAATGGGAGTAAATCATTAGATGCAGACTATACATGACCTTCCCGTATGTGGCACAATATTTATTGTGTGTGTTATCTCGAGATTCATTTCTCTTTTCAAGGTGAAATTCTCAGCTGAAAATAAAACCCAGACTGTTAGATAAGGTGATAACTTGCCGGTCGCAGGTGTCGCTACTGACCTCTGTGATGACTGGTGTCAGTGGCGGTAATAGACCGTGCAAGTCTCGCGCGTATTCGAACATAGACTGTGCCAAGTCTCACGCGTGTCGGAACGAGAAAACACGCCAGACGAAGAACATGTTTTTTCGGAAATCAAATCTTTGTTTTAAATTATATCTATGAAAAAGTCTGAACAACAAAAATACTAATTACAATTTGTATAAAATGAGATTTAGCTTTTATAATAAATACACAAATAATTTGTGAATTTTTATTTTAAAAAAATTAAAACTCTGGGACAAGGATGCTTATAAGTTGATCTTAACGATTGTCGGGAGTAAAATTAACGGGCGACGCAGTTTATCGAGAACGCTTACGCCTCAACGACCATAGACTGCAATGAAAAAAGCTTAGCGTCCGGCAATTACAGCGTCTAGCGATTATCATCGCGCGACCAAAACGAGCGTTTACATAAGTTTCGTGACCGGAGGTGGGCACAAATTCTTAATTTTTTGCAAGTAACCGGAAGCTGAGGTCAAGTTTAGTTCTCGAAGGATCACTCTAAAACGTCCAGATTTTTTATTAAAACAAGAGACTGCTTCCCATTCCCAGGTATTTTTTCCCTCAATTCGTTAACAACCACTACTTAAATTATGCATAAAAAGCTAGTGTGATACATATGATTTTTAAACCATTAATTCGACCAGCTAAGTTGTTTTACTTTTAAAATGTAAAATCACTTTTTTGATGGAATGGCTTACGGCAGGTGATGGGATTGTGCCTTTGATGATACCACCGTGAATTTTGGTACACTGTTAGAGTATGTCATGAGAAAGATATGTCATCGTAGATTTGTCTTTTGAAAAAAATATATAGGCCAATAGTGTGATACAACATAATAGAAGTCCCTCTGAAGATTTTTGAAAACTGGTTCTTGTTCTACCTTACCTTTCAAAAACCAAATCTGCAACGGCCCTTTTGCTATAATATTTTGTTCATGACATACTCTGCCTGTCTGCCAAATTCCATGCTGGTATCATTAAAAAGCACAATGGCCCACTAATTTACCATGGACCAAGTAAAAAGGTCGTCCAGTTTTGATATATTTTTATCTAACCAAACCCTTAATGCTATGTTTTATCACTCTTTTGCAGAAAACATCTACAAACATCGGATGTTCTTTGAGACAGAATCAACTCCTGTTGACTTTGAGATTCTAGATACTGCCGGACAGGTATGTAATGGCTTCTTTATCTTATGTGCAAACACTTTGGAAAAAATCAAGGCCTGTCAGGGAAAGCGTGTTACCTTTGATTGAGAGCTTTGTACCTACACGATGACGTATAGACCGAAGCGATTCGGTTAGCATTCTAGCTGCTGCGGTGGTAGAGGGCGCTCATTACACTTTACAGCCACGAGACAGTTCATTCAAGAGAATGATAGTAGTCGACTATTGTGCGAGTTTAATTTCACCCGACGATGAAGTCACCGAAGGTTGTCCAGAGAGTCTGGAATCGACACTCGGTTGGTTTTTGCATTGATTTCCAAGTTGTTTTTTTTTAGCTGGTATGATGATGCAAGAAAAACATAAGAAATATTAACTGAAAGTGTTTAACCCTTAAACAGACGTTAACCCTTAGACGTTCTGGAACGTCATGCTAAATATCCATCCACAGGCCGCCGACGTTCTCATACGTCCAGACTGACTTTAGACTGGTCCCCTGTTTTTATCCGCAATGAGTAATACACTTTATTCACGAGCTTCGAAGTGTGACGTCAGGTGTCCATGCTACCTTACCTCTACCCTCCGAGTGCCGCGGACGTTCTGGGACGTCCTATCTATCCACAGGCCGCCGACGTTCCCATACGTTCTAAAGAAATGGCCAGCCTGTGGATACAGAATTACCAAAACGAGGCCGGCACTGTAAGGGTTAAACTTTATTTAACCAAAAAACTTACTTTTGTTTTGTGATACTAACTAGTCCCGTCCATTGTGTACTGTCATCATGATTGAGTACACAATGTATTAAGAAACTCTCCTTTTATTTCCATTTGACAGGAAGATAATGTCGAGGAGAAATTGAAATGGGCTGATGCTTTCATCATCGCTTATTCCATCAACGACCGATGCAGCTTCGAGGAGGTCACAAGGTTAACATTCTTGGCCAGAAGATGTAGGAAGTCTAACTCCCATGACCAAGCCATCTTGATTGTAGGAAACAAGAAAGACTTAGAGTATGACAGACTCGTGCAGAAAGAGGAAGGATTAGAGTTGGCCAGGGCCATGAACTGTTCCTTCGTGGAGGTGTCCACGTTAGAATCGTACGACGACGTAGTGGGTGCCTTCGAGAGGTTGTACATGGACCATAAGAACAGGAAGAAGACTAGTAGCAACTCTCCGAAATTCACACTCAGAAGGAAAACCAGTAATGTTGGGAAACAGGACTTGGATTCGAACCCACCCAAGCCGAGAGAGAGGAGTACGAGCTTCGCACTGACCACGCCCATGTACGCACGCAGGTCTGCCTTGGTGGGGGGAGTGGAAGGGAGTCTGCTGGGTAGTAGTGAATTTCATGACGTCATAGATGAACAGGACTGATGTGCGCTACGTCACGGTGATACCCCATGTGTGCAATTATTACGTCACGACTCTCATCGTTGATGGCCCTGACAGTTACCAGCGAAAGGCTGGTAGGCCTACCTTTCTTTCAAAAGGTGCATACAAGTTGAAAGATAATACGATTTGAATCTTTACAATTCTGAACTGACCAAATTTGGACAGTAAATAGGATTCTAATGGCGAGTTGAACAATGCTGACATTCTTAAGGGTGCCTTTTGACAACCATTGTAAAATTCTGATGTTTCGATGTGGCCTCAATTTATTTTTGGTATGAAATAACATACATATACATATACTGAACTTTAACATTCCACAAGTGAGTGCCTTGGATATATGTCTCTTTTCCGAACAATTCAGCTTCGATAAGTTATTTATTATAAACGACAACAACAAAAACGTATAGTGCTGAACTGTATTTTAAACATTATTAATACAAATACCAATATGACGGTAGAGGGCGCTATAGTAACACATGTCTGTAAACGGCTCGCCGCGGATGGAGAACGTGGAGTCACACAGTCATTAGAAGTAAACTGTGAAGTATTTTATGATTTTGAATGATCTTGCCTCAGACTTTATTGACAATTTGCGTTTATTTGACAGCGGTTTATTTCTATAAAGGCCAAACTAGTTTATTTAGATGATAATTAAGTGATCAATGAATCTGAACTTTTCTTTCTGTACATGCACATAGTCGAAGACGATGTAGATTATTCACTTTCATTCCAATAAGCCCGCTGCTGCACATGGAAGAGTCCGGGGCTCGAGTTCACAAAGCTCTAAGATTCATCTGAAGATGAGTTGTCAGTATCACCATAGTGATTTGTATTGTGACATCACACTTTGCTTAGCAATTAAGATTGATTTACAGTTAAGATCAATCTTATTTTTGTGTGTGAAATCGGTTCCTCCTGCAAGCTTTGGTAAAAGTAGAGCTCTGGTGTGATTAACAGGTAGAATGTTGATGAGCGCACCGGGGATCAACAGTTGTTCTTTACAGTTGTCACCAGGGCCCTATTTCATAGAGCTGCTTAAGCAGAAAACTTTGCTTGAAAACTTTCTGCTAAGCAACAATTTGCAGGATACCGGGCGCAAATGGTACACGTGACATGGTCTTTTGGCTGGCAACCTCATTCTGGTAAGCATAATTTTGTTGTGCTTAGGTAATCCTTGTGCTTGAGCAGGTCTATGAAATTGGGCCTTGACCCAATTACATAGAGCTGCTTAAGCACAAACAGTAGCTAAGCACAACAAAAGTATGCTTACCAGAATAAGGTTACCAGCTACAATAGCATGTCACATGTACAATATGTAACTGGTGTCCTGCCTATTTTTGCTTTGCAGAGAATTTGTTAGCACTATTTTCTATTTAAGCGGCTCTTTGAAATAGGCTCAGTTCAGGAAGGCAACTTGCCTTATGTAACCCCTTTCAAACATTTTTTTAAAGACTGTGGAGACTATACACAACCTCACCAGCTTTCCATTAAATCCACACACGCAAACTGTGAGCATAGCTTTTAGCATCTATCTTGAGCAAAATACCTTATCACTGATTATTTATTTCCTTTTGCACTTATGACTTCCCAGTGTGACGAATCATTTATGATACTCATATTGTGCCTTTCAAATAGAAATTATAAGCAAAATGCAAATTGGGTAATAGAGCTGAAGCAAACGTTAACTAATATCATAGCTACGAGTTGGGACAGAGCTGTGTATTGAGAGAGTTGCGATAAGAGGCCATTTTCGGTCCCCAGAAACTCGTGTGGGTATACAGGGTGCCAGACTAGACTGCGCTTTGGGTTTTGCTCACACCTGTCAGCCGTGTCCGAATTGGCGGTTACGGCTACAGCTACGGCTGGATTGCCGACAATCATGCGTTGAAGTATATGACGTCCTTAGCAACACCCTTAGCAACAGTCGTAGCCGTATCCGCCAATTCGGATACGGCCTTAATTGAGATCAGTGTTTGTGCTACATTTTGGACCAAACTGGCGTACAGCAACCACGTGACTAAAGAAAACTGCTCCTGTCGCAACTCTCTCAATACACAGCTCTGAGTTGGAGCGTGCATCACACTAAAATAGAGGAATTTCCAATTAGAGAGAACATCATGTGCCAAGCCTCATTCATAAGAATTTTAAACCCACAACTTTTTCTGTGAAACAAAATTGGGTTTTGAAAATAGTCAAATATTGTGCCCATGCATGGGGTTGTCGAATTTCAACCTGGAGCATTTTGGGTACAGTGGCCCTCAAAAAATTGCCCTATTTTTCTATTAAAAAAAGGTAGGATCATTTTTCCAAGCTGACCAGTTAACTCGTTCAGGGTTGTTTTCTTTTTGGATGAAGTTAACTCAAACAATGCATCGGCTAACCTTCTAAAATGTAGTTTAAAAAAATGAAGTTTAGTTGTCAGAAATTAGATTCGTTTTAGAGAGGCTGAGAGACTTTTAAATATTTTTTGAATGTTTAGCATTTGTTGCTATGGGAAGCATTATTTAGTGTGGTGCACAATTAGGGAAATAAATCGCGCCCTCTGGAGATAGATTTAAATTTTTAATTTACCAATTAGGGTAACCTGCTGCAAAATATTATGATGTAAATAAAATGCAAATTATATATAAAAATAACCGACAGGAATGTGTCTTTGTGTACTTCTTGCCTCAAGTTGAAAGCAACATGGTTGTGGGAAAAGATAATATCTCAGCAGAGTTTGAACGTTTACAGTCTCATTTTTTTTAATTTTTTTTTTAAAATACTTTATAGGTTGTATGTTTTGCTTACATTTCTTGGTACAAACTGGATTCAATCCATAAGGGAAGAATGCAAATAATTATTTTCACCGGTACTGGTGTTTTTTGCGGTAGCACTTGGTGGTTGTGATAATCAGCTCATTAACTTACAGGTCAGCGCACACAGGCTGTTTCGTCATAGAAATATTCATAAGAGGGGATCTTCCAAGTTCAGTACAAAGGAATTATTCAGGAGAGACTTAATCCCCCAGGTGCTCTGGTCATAATCCTTTAATCCCCATACGGTTTGCACAATGCCTGCTTTGCCCTGTTTGGTGTGGTTTTGTCCAAAAACCTCAATCTATTGAAGCCGTAGTTCCTTTGAGTAGCCGCATCGTCTTAATGAGCCTGTAATGACCTCTCATGAATAATGATTATTCAGGTTTACAAGAATCTATTTCCAACAGACCTTACACCGGTGTAAATTCCGCGTGTTAAATTTTTCATTCTTCCCATCAACGTAGAAACCGTGTTAACATCAGCGCCGCAACTAATAATAATACTCAATTCTTATAATAACACTTTATCACATCCGATGGGCGTATCAAATCGCTCAGTAGGTTTTCCTGCAAGGTATGCTGAGCTTCGTTTTTGAAGTAAGAAACCTATTTCTTTACATAACACCATGTAATGGTTTACAAGGTGCTGCGTCGCAATATTTTATGCAGCCAATAAAACCATGAACACCGGGGCGAACCCCTTCCTTTACGACAAAGTGTTCTGGTTAAAGGCCCTGTACACTATTGGTAAGATCGAAAAACACAATGTTCACAGATTCACACATAACTTACATGATTTAAAGTAAGTAATGGTAGAAAGGGTTCCTTAAAATATTTCTGCCTAAAATGCTATCGTTTCTGAGAAATGAGTAAACCAATAGTTTTTATCACGCGCGATAATTTGAAAAAACAGAAAACACATAAGGTCTCTTTTCACTATTTTCTCGTGACCTCAATGACCAATTAAGCTCAAACTTTCACAGGTTTGTTTGTTCATGCATATGTTGAATCACACAAAATGTGGACACTAATTTTGAGCTGTTACCAAAAGTGTATAATACCTTTAACATACTATGATAATCATGTACCTTACTGGGGTTAAATATACTGTTGGTACAAGGGGCTCATTCTTATAAGTTGCAAATAATGTTTCATCGTGTCGTGGGTAAAGGGAAGGCACCCTTGAATTTGAAAAGTTACTTTGGGAGATCAAAGTCTACACAGAGTTTCTGACCAGCGAAACCTGCTTGAGCAATACAGAACACAAGGTGGCGCTCTATTGTAAGAACTGCAAGATGTTTACAATGTTTTGATCACTTTTCAAAATGGCTGCAGCGACATGTGTCCCTCCGCATTATGTGATCCCATTTCGTACTGGAGCTAAGGACAAAACGAAGTCCGGTTTGTGGTCCCTCTGATAATGCCACTCGATTGGTACACGACTTCTCGAGTTGGAGCTGTTAGTGAAAGACATTCTGAGCTCCAGTCGTCTTAGAATTTATGGGGCCCGTCAGCCAAATTCTAAACGGAGTCCTCAACATTTGTCTTCATTTCTTGACGAACGGATCAAGTACCAACCGAAGCTGAGGTTTGTGGAAGTTCAGTTTATTTTCATAAGATAAGCACCGACCGTTGACACGACAAAATAATATGTACGGAATATTAAGGAAACATTACGAAAACATGATTCAAATAATGACAGATAAATTTATTTAATACAATGAGAACTGTTGACTGACCCTTTCAATACAGAGGACCAGTCAACTTGCAGTTTTTGGGGTTTTTTTTAAATAATGAGGGCGCCCTAAGTAGGGCTTATGATTGTCAAAGACAATAAAATAAAATGTGTTCTTTAAAAATGTCTTTAAAAGCAACACAAGATTTTGTGTATAGTGACTTGTTTATTTTACGCTCAACAATGAGACGACTTTTATGGAGACAGAAAAAAACCTTAACGACTTTAAAAATATTTGTAAACCGTTCTGTTGGCGAAATGCCAACTGTAGTGTTGTTTGTTCCGGTTGATAAAGGCCTACACCTTTCATGAAACATCCTTTGCAGGCAGTATCCACTGAATACAGCTTACTGTTTTGCTTCAAAATGTGTACGTGTGACTGCTTACACATACATTACCATGGTGCATGCTTGCTTGGCTCCCCATCCGTCATTATGCGCATGCTCTCCGTCCACGGTTCTACTCTGAATTTAATTCTGAAAGAAAGACCAAACCTCTCAGTCGTGGTATTTTGCTACAATTTGTAGTCCTGGGATGGGTCACACTTAACCATTATGCCAAGTTGGCAAGTCCACACAATGTTACATAATACAAAATGTCCCTTTTGACATGCACCTTTGTCCAGAGACGGTGGAGTAATCATTGTAAAGAGTTTGTTTCTGCGTATTGTTCACTCTTTTTTTTTTATGTGTAAATGAGTTCCTTGACAAATGCTATTTTGAAAGAGTCCCTTCCAATCCTCAAAGACCACCTTGCTTCCTTATAACGTCATAGTCTTTTTGTCCCGAGTGTGACCGAACATCCTGCCGAAGAGAGTGGACCGGGAGCCGAACTTATACATTCTGATCTCTCGGTAAAGTTCGTGGAAGACATCGGCAATCTTATCGTAGTTCTCCGAGGCTGACAGCTCGGCAAAAGAGCACCCAATTTCCTTGGATAGTCGTTCACCTGGAAACGGGATAGAAAATTAGACAATTATTGTAAATAAATAAGTGTGTAATAAGTATTTTCGGTGTCACCCTGCAGCGAGGGAGATGTTTGGTTGCAACGCCCCTGTAGTATACGTTGTCAGCACATGCTGACAAGCTTTTTCCATTTAAGAGGGTCTGTTTCGCATAATTCAACGATTTTTTTTATCAAAGTGTGTTATTTACATGTCCAGGTTATTGCCTGTGTAATTTAAGCTTATTTGTTGTTTGCTTAATATTAATTAAGTTTTACAAATTGGTTTCATCTACCACTGACAATTGACATGCCGATTGTACACACAAAGGCTGCTGGCATAGTTTTACCCTGCTCCTAGTTCTAACCAAATTACTGACCCCTGCTGATTGACACACCCCCTCTAAGGCGTGGCATATCAGCTGACTGGTGTGTACGACGTGGTTAAGACAATGGAAATATTAATTCCGTCCTGACAGCGGCCCTCACTGCAGGGGTATACAAAGTTGCTTCTGTTATAAACTCTCGCTAAACACTATACCTGAACATATTTTAACAAACAATAAACGCCAGTCGACAGCATTCCACACAAAGTATTGAATATAGCAGTCGCCGTCTTTGATTTGCCAGTGAAACGGATTAGGAGCATTATAGACCACCACACATGGTATAGACGTTGTACCTTCCAGCCTCGGTTTCGATTTACATTGATTTGAATGCGATACACCAAGATGGTCGATCCATGCCGTGCGTCCAGTCGTATTTTAAATATCAACTTGAACAAAATCACTCAAACTAATTTGACTATGTATCCTTGTTTATTTTGTGTTTAGTTATTATTTAGTCATAAGTATGAAGTTTCCTCTCCGTAATTTTGTTGAAATTTGATTGGAAAAAAATAGCGCCCCCCCCCCGCCTCGATTTTTGAAGTATTGTGGGGGTTTTCGCCGTTGGCGGCGCCCTGCATGGTTCCAAGCAAAGATCCATAAACATGTGAGAGTACATCTGTTTTAGCTGTAATTATGACTATTTGTTTTTCCTCATATACTTCCGTTATATTTTATTTTCATCAATCAGATTTTCATCTTATACCGAAGACACTAAATGAAGGCCAATTTTATTCTCTTTCTCATAGCAAAAGTTTGTCAGTTCGGATGTGTTGGGTTCATCATTGTGGAGACGGTAACATTTCTTCAACATATGAATCAAGAAGTGTATTAATAGTGTGCAATTGGAAACCAATATTGTCAACTTGGTCGCCCGAAGGGGGATCATGTTAGATAATGGTAAGCTCTGTGGGTTTGTAGTAGCTTTGTTTACCTACTCTCTAGGGTTACATACATGTCTGCGTGAACCGGAAGATTATATGAATTCTGACCGTTCGGATCCAGTTTCTTGCACACTAGGTTCTCATAGTCCATAAATTATGAATGAATTTGTGGCATTCGCCTGCTGTTTCGTGGTCGAGGATTGCCTCGAATGGTGTGGAGGTATGTTAAATTTGAAGGGCGCAGCCCACTAGAAACTGATGGGTCGATGAGTTAATAATGAGTGCATTACGGAAGGCTAAGAGTGTTGTTGTCACCCAAACAAACCCTTCTTCCAACCCCCAACCCCCCAGCCCCCTATCCCCCACCACCACCACCACCGAACAGTAATGCATTAAATAACGCGGTCACAAACAAGCTTGCCCCAGTTTGTGTTATTCCTTCAACTTTAATATTTTCTTCTTATGTTTGTTCCAATCAATGAGAAACCATAACGAGCAAATAACTGGTCTTTAAAAAAGGAACACAGTGGTAAAATCATACAACAAACAGCCGTATGTAAAATACCCGCTCTGTTCGCTGTATCCGGAGTATCCAACAACGATCATTTCTAAAAAGCCACTTCGACGAATGGGCTAAAGATAGTTCCTGGCTCTGAAAAGAAGGGCTAATTTTGGATTTTTCTTATCAGCTTTTATTTCAGTTTCGCACGAAGTGGCTATTGTGATGATTTTCTCTTTTCACACCCTTCAGGATTATCTCCAGAACTGTTTAATTTATTAGGCCACATAAAAAAAAACAATTGATCGTCAAAAAAACCCCGGTATTTTCAATGATTTTTTCATTCAAATTTGGCTTCGTTCTGCGCCGCACGCACAGTTACACCAACCCTGACCCCGACCCCGGGATTCGATCTTGCAAAAACAAGAACAATTCATATTTAGTTAGGCTACACTGCGTTTTAGTTTTTTTGAAAATGTTTACAGAAAATGTCATCTATAGGAGTTAAATGGGTTTAACAAAACAATTAAAAACATCCAAATTTCACAAATTTCTCTATCGTTTATTTCATATTTTGCCATGTCATCAAAACTCAATTTAAGAAAAAGAAAAAGAGCAGAGGTCACATAGTGACCGTTGACCTTTGACCTTTTACCATTCCCATACCCTGTAAGTCCATTGTGGTACCGACAGAATAAACGTCTAGATGTGGAGGGATCCGAAATGTCATTGAAGATTCGATACTATAGTCTGCTTACGTTTACTTCGCCGCAGCAATATTATTTTAACTTTTAATGTCATAAACTTGATCCCCTCAATCCTTTTGCGTTATACATCAATGGTGAAGCAGATTCTATATTTATCTCGTGGTTTGATTTATCTCTGAGAAGTGATGAATCTCCAGTCTGTGGTATATTATTATTTTTGTATTGTCTTGCATGCTCTCCTAACCCATTAGCTTTTCCTTCCACGGCAGAAGCTTTTCACAAAATCAGTTCTTATTTTTGAACACCTTTATCTCACCCAGCTTCCACTTTATCTTTAATATCCATCGGTTAAAAATAGAAACATCAAGACAGCTGCACGAAAAATCATTTTAACGGGAATTCTATTTAAACTTGTTTATAGTGTGCTTGTTTATCATTTAATTGTACATTTGATATTTTTACACTTCTGAATTGTTCGTAATTATCGATCCAAAATGTAGGCCCCCAACCTCCAGGTTTTGAAAAACTAGCTACACTTCTGCCGTTGGCGGCGTGTGTTCAAATGACAATGCTTTGACGTCATGTGTGGGATGTTGCAACAAAGCGGTTATACAACACGGAGGTCTCATCCCGTGGGGCCTGACCCATTTTTGGGTCAGTATGACCCGGAATCTGTGTTGACCCGGAATCTGTGTCAAAATGTCCCAGAAATTGTTCAAACTGACGCAGAATCCTAGTCAAAATCCCCTTATTTTAAAACTAGTTTCCGGGTCAGAATTGGGTCGAGCCCCCTTTGACCTAGACTTGATTCAAGTCCCGTTCTCGTGCGAAAGGTCTCCAAGCATATCGCGCCAACTAGTAAACAAGCCGTACAGTGCACGCTCGCCGTCAAAATGTGTCCCGCGTGCGGAACAGGTTGGGGAATACAGACCATCACAAAACAATAGTTTTCTGGCGATGGCACGGGATTGGGACTTGAGTTAAGTCTACCTTTGACCCGAATCCAGGTCAATTCTGACCCGGGGGTGTTCAGAGTAGTACATCACCTACCAACCGTACTATCCGTAACATTAACGACAACGACAAAATGGCAACGACTTGTCCATAATCGGTATAACAATAACATTAATAACGACGACGACAGTGTCATTAATGACAAGAGGAACAGTATTAAAGGCATCGTATATGTTTGGTAATTGGAGCCTATTGTTTGTTTCAAACCTATATAGTTGTAGATATATACCATAAAACTAACCTGTGAAAAATTCATTTCAAAAGGTGGTAGCGTTTTTGAGATATTGCGGAAAATCTGGAGCGGTTATGCCCACGAAGGAAGAATAATCTGCATTAGAAAACACACTCTGAGAAGCTTGATTCAAATGTCTTTTGGGATAAAAGGTGATATATTTTTCCATAACTGCAGTACTTCGAAGTGAAAAGTTTCTCAAAATGCATCATACTATCATAAGCTGCTGTTACCAAGTAATTTTGTATTGCCATTAATTATCAGAGTCATTACCAAACGTGTACGATGCTTTTAATGTTCATAGATTTTTTCGAGCATATACCTTCCATTGTGTCCACTTTTCGTAGATGTAGTAAATCGGCCTTATTCGCTACAACTGTGAATGCTACGGGTACCGACTTGGTGGTCCGACTCTCTTCTATGACGAGTCGTGCCTGACGGATTGCTTCAACGCTGCCCATGTCAGTTATTGAATAGACGAGTAGGAGACCATCGGCCCACTGGATTATGTCATCCGTTAATACACCCTGTTTGATCAAAAACAAACACACAATTTCACAAACTGTACTTAGATAATAAAAAGTACCCCCAAAATTAGCTTTAAATTAAACCTCGTGAATGTTTAATCAATGCCTGAGGAGGTGCATTTTCAAAAATAGAAATTCGCAAAATTGTTTTAATGGCTCTCGAAATTTACAACTTCCGTACAGAATGATCGGCACCATTATCGTTTCACAGAGTATATAGACTTGGATTTCATCAAACCGTAAACAGAATTTTATCAGTTACCGCCACGTTGGTAACATTAATGTGAAGAGGTCTTTTCCGTTACCCAAAACCATCAGACAGAAGTTTAAAGGGATTGGCGTACATTAAAGAGCATATTGATGCAGTCTGACTTTTAAAACACAAACCGTGTGACTTTCAAGACACATATCAAAACACTCCCCTTCGAAAAAAAAATCATTTTTAAAACTCCCGGATCAGAACTGAGCCGGATTTCGGGTCACAGGGGGCCCGACCCATTTCTGGGTCAGTATGACCTGGATTCTGTGTCAAAATGACCCAAAACTGTGTCAAATTGACTAAGAATTCGAGTCTCTCGAGCCGAAATCCCCATGTCTGACCAGTTTCTGTGTCAGCCCATTCCCAGGAATGGGTCAGGCCCACCGGGACTGGGAATCCAGGTCAATTCTGACCCGTGAGTTTTTAGAGCGAAAAGAAACTCATCGAGATCTTAAGACACAACATTCTTGAGGCATGCATTTTGTGATTTGCATGGTTGTTCAAAATGTGTCATGTAATTTTATTTTACTCTCTATCGTTTGACTGAAATTTAAAATGTATTTGAAAAAATATACCACCGGTTTTACAGAAATCACGGCTTTTCGAAAGTTTAGACCAAGTGTCTTTGCAAGTATTTAAAGACAGAAATCTACAACAGAATTGGAATCAAACGAAAAATACATTTTAAACGGAACTTAAAAAAACAATTACAGCACAGGAAAGTTTGACCTTTTTTGACAAACATATTATTATCATCGACAATGTTACCCAAGGAACAGTTTGATGAAAATTATTTGTACATAGTCAATGATGCATTGCTAACAAAAGAAAGTCCAACAGTTTTGCCAGACTTTCAGAAAAACAAAGTGTAACTGTTGTTGGAGAGCGAGCATCAAGCGAAGAATACTTTCTAATGTCAATCGAAAAAAATTATTTAATACTTTTTTGTTTCTTCAGAAGAAATAGTCCATGAATCCCCTTTAAACCAATTTGAAGGAGATAAAATCAGACAGGGATTTTATTGTTTAGTATGATCAGTAACAACAGACAAACCAAATAGAGAGACCTCGTTTCCCGTATCCAGTATTTCCATCAGTACTATGTCACCGTCTATCTTACACTGGTGGTGGTACTTGGTTTCTGTGGATAAAAATAAAACGTTGACCAAAGTAAACCTGCGATTTCGTGTTTATCCGTGATGTACTTGATTCAATTACCCGGACGTGACTTGGACAATTAAAGGTAAAACTGCAGTGTAGTCCCCTTCCTCCCGTGTAACAATACCTTTGATCTTATGCTTTGAGTGAGATGTTTGGAAACATCTGTGAGAAGGTGGGGCCACAAATAAATGCTTGTTTCTGATGACAGTCCTAACTTTTTGGGCAAAGATTGTGAAAACGGGGATATTACCGCAAATCACTATTAAGCCAACCTGTGCTTTATTCCCTACACACGCAAATTGCATTGATAATGACAACTCGACTGCATGCGGACAAGTCGACCATATTATGTTACACACAAGCTACGATTATAAGCCATACACTGCATGCATGACGTCACAACACCGCAACGACGGCCAGATAAGGATCCACTATAACGCGTATACGATTGGACAACTAATATAATTTTTAAGCTCAGGCAGATAGGCTAAATTTTGCACTCACAACTTGGACTTGCCACACGCCGCAGCAGCGTTTGTAAATCTAAAGAGTCTTATTCATGCACAAAGTGCCTTGTTTATAGCGCTTGCCGTTGCATGCACTCTCGGTTCAATAGTGATGTGTTTGTTAGTCTTGGCCCCAATGTCATCGCATTCATTGATGTGCTTTTGGCAGTGATCAAGTTGAAACCCCAAAAGGGCAGTTCCCAATTGGGGAAACTCGCAAATGGGCGTCGTGAAAGAGTCTTACGTCAAGCACGAAGTGCCTGCCTTATAGCGCTTGCCGTTCTCGGTTCAGCAGTGACGTGTTTGTTGGTCATGGCCAAATGCCATCGCATTCATTTATGTACTTTTGACAGTGGACAAGTTACAACCCCACAGGACAGTGACAAGATTTCACTATAGGGACCTTGGACGGTACAAGTTTGGTTGTCCTTTCACACGAGGTGCATTTTGTAAAATTTCGCATCCATGCTAAAATTTAGCAAGGAACCATTGCTAAATTGCTCTCGTGTGGAAGGGGCTTATTAAGCGTTTGTAGGTCAAGAAGCAAGATGTGGACTGCACAGTGGTGATAAGGGGTCTAATTCTCAGTACCTGGCTCGTGCCCATATTCACCGATGAACCTCTTCGTCAGGAATCGAACTGTGACAGCTGCAGATAGAAAACAATGGAAATAACGGGAAAAGAATTCAATTGAAATAGCATCACAACGACATAGAAAAGTTTAATAAATTAAATTTTATTAAATTTAACTTTTACAATTGACAAGTTCAAGGGCCTCTGATTATCTTTTTTAGGATTATTAAGAATTGATAGGCTATAATAAAATGCGTATTATATTACGCTGTTTATAATACCCTAATAATAACCAATGATTGACAGTATAATTACACCCGGAGAAACAGCGCGTGTCCAAAATAGGGCATGCATTGACCGCGTGAACTTTTTAACGATGAACATAAACGAGATCAGTTTACACAGACATGACTAATGAACATTGCTTGCGTGACCCATCAAGCGTTATTTTCTGTTTTATCGTGAATTTTTAATTTCGAGGCTTTCTCGCTGATTATGCACGCACTATTAAGGGAGATCATTACATTCCCACCGATGGCTGCGCCCTTTCGATGGCACACTGCAATCACATACGCAAAATTAATGACAGTAAACCAGCGTACTGACCCAACCATTGATCTATATTATAGATCAATGGACCCAACTCACCTGACGTCATCGTCACATTTTGGCAGCGCCATTTGGGAGTCAATGTTATACAGGGCCCAATTTCTTACAGGTGCTTAAAGGAACATTACAGAATTGGTTTTTGCTAACAAACCAGTTGCTGGCAGTGTAATCACTTTATATAATCCACCATATACATGTACATGTACATGTACATAAACTGACAAACCTGTAGAAGTTTGAGATCGATCGGCCATCTGGGTCACGAGAAAATAGTGAAAAACTGATTACACATTTGCATGTGTTATACAATGCATGAATAAAACGCTCATGAGCGATAAACTCCAATCGGAAATTAGTTTTATTTATTTCTCATCAAATATGGCATTTCAGACAGAAATATTTCTAGGGATGTTTTCTACTATCATCATCATTAGACCGTGTAAGTTTTATGTAAATCTGTGATCTTAAAGAAAATTTAAATTACCAGTTCTGTAACGTTCCTTTTCAGTTTATTCTCAGCTGAGAACCAAATAGTGTCCAAATTGCAAGCTTTTCCTGCTCATCCGAGTTCGTTAATTATCTTGGTCCATTTTTATAGAGTTGCTTTAGCACAAAATGTAGCTAAGCACAGCAAAATCATGCTTACCAGAATAAGGTTACCAGCCAAACTACCATGTCACAATTACAATTTGTGACTGGTGTCCTGCTCAATTCTGCTAAGCAGAAAATTGTTAAGCAATATTTTCTGCTTCAGCAGCTCTATGAAATTGGGCCCAGGTTGTAATGCGCACAGACCATTTATTGTTTAGTGCAATTTGACTCCGAAAATGGCCGGCGCGGGAGACGGCAGCCGCGCGTAACCTTTGTGCAACTAAGGGGCATTTTCAAAACCTCGGCTTAGGCTCCGTCTCCGGCTCCAGGCTCCGTCTCTGATGTTGTTAACACCATTTATAATGTACACTGCTCTAAAATTGATAACAGAGCCAAAGCCGGAGCCACAGCCCAGGTCGAGGTTTGTAAAATGCCCAAGGAGTCAATACTGTCCAATATGACGTAGTAACACTACGTAATGAAAAAAAAACAGTTATGCGTTCCATGTGAACTGAGAAAATGGTGTGTTTTTAGTTCCATGCAGGAGAGGTCTGTGTCAAATCTTAGGTTTAACCAAACATAGGCGATTCGAATTGGTTTGTTTGTGGAAAGAATAACTTCATAATTATGCTAAAGACTACTCGATGGATAGTGAATTATCAGCAACATCCAAAACTATTTTTTACAACCAAGGGAAAACTCCATGGAATGTAATTCCATCACTCTAACAGAACATTCAATTATAACAACACAAGCTGTGAAAATAATATCACGTATGTAGTTCGTGTCACTTTGAAGTGGTCGCGCCGGTTACATTATAAAGCTTGTATCTTTATTTGGATATCCCAAGGAGGAGATAACGAACTGTACTTTCCCAGCTGTCTCGGGGTTGTCAGGTCAGTCTTTAGCTGATGAGATATGACCAACATGCTCGTGATTTTGCCGAACATTAAATGCCCGCGCATACAATTGAGTTATCTTGAGCATTACTAATGATTGATGTATCTAACTCACTCCTGAAAACGACTAGTGGGAGTTAAAGGCACCGTACACGTTTGGTAATTGGAGCCTATTGTTTGTTTCATCTCTATATACTGTAGTTGTAGATATATACCATGATAAAACTAACCTGTGAAAAATTCATTTCAAAAGGTGGTAGCGTTTTTGAGATATTGCCGAAAATCTAGAGAGGTTATGTCCACGCAGGAAGAATCTGCATTGGAATACACACTCTGAGAAGCGTTACGCGTAACGCTTCTCAGATTCAAATGGTTTGGGGGATAAAATGTGATATATTTTTCTATAACCGCAGTACTTCGAAGTGAAAAGTTTCTCAAAATGCATTATACTATCCAAAGCTGCTGTACTTCTTACCAAGTAAGTTTTTAATGCCATTAATAATCAGAGTCATTTCCAAAAGTGTATACGATGCATGCCTTTAATATGAAGATACTAAGCTCATTCGGTGAGGGTTATTTTGGCTGTAATTTTACAGACTAGTGTAAACATGGACATTCGATGTACGTGTTTAATTCCAATTGGGGATAACGTTTTCTGACAGGCACAAATTATTGTGTAACATATAGAATCTTGAATATTGGTCTTTATTGTGTAAAATATAGAATCTTGAATATTGGTCTGTGATTATGTAGCGTATTATACTTTGTCCGTACATCCGCCTTCTTTAGCTGTCCAAAAGCCGTGTGTAACTAAAGCATCCAACCATATTATTTGTTTATACGTACATGTATATGTACTACATTGAAAATCCATCAATTGAAAGTGAGTTTTGCTCCCAAAATAGACTGGTGCCTCCTAACTCATGTGGCTATTTATATTAGTTGACATCAGAAGGCCACAGACAAGTCACGACCAGTGTACTCTGGTTGAATCAATATGAGAAAACAATATGCTGATGGACGAGCTTCTTTTAATAGTTCTACTGTTCAAAGCGACATACCAGCAAGGTTCGGGCATTTTCTTTAATTTGACTCGAAGGTGAAAGACATTATCGCATATCGAAACCGTTGTGCTATAATTTTGTCTTCACTATACATTGGAGATTCAAGGGCATACCTTAACAAAGCAAACATTCTTCTACATTCCGGAGGGATATTTGCACTTTTTGATGACTGGTGAACTACAAAGTATATTGGCGTGTCTCCCGCCATCTTGTTTTCATATTTGCGAGATTTGACTAACTTTTTTTAATCTGTTAATATGTCTCTTCTCTTCCAATGGATCAGTGAAGAGTTTAAGGGCAACCCGGTCTTGTAAATAACACACTGAGATAAAACAAAATTGTTGAAAAAGTGCAAGACAAACACTCTCAACCTATAGAAAACGCATGGAACCATAAAGATGGATTGCACATGACGTCATTGACCGCCATCTTTGATGACAAACAATGGAAACGTGCACGCGCTGCACACGACTCTCAGCCAATAGGGAGGTTTAGCTGCACGTTACGCGAGCAAAAACGTGAGCGTGAACGTCAGAAAATTGTGTCGTTTCTAGGTGACGTCACCACTTAGGGCTTATGCTCACGTATGACGTCTGCACGTACGTACCTGACGTGAGAAATGGTAACTTCACGTATGCTTAAAACGTGAGATTTTTACAACAATATTTTCTGACGTTCACGTTCACGTTTTTACTCGCGTATGGTGCAGCTAAGCCTCCCTAATGATAGCCTTTTACGCGCGCACGTTTCAGCAACGATGGCGGCGGCCAATGCAAGGGGTCTATGGGTCTATTTACGCGCGTCCGCGTGGAGAAAAAAGCGGATACCGATTTGATGGTTAAGCCTTTGGATTAGGAGCTCTTTGGGCTATAAAAAGCGTTTGTTTTGAAATGATCATAGTTGGAAAGAAATTTGTTTAAGTAGAATATAATGATTCACAAAAATATCCCTTGAAATTGTGTGATTTTGTGTAATTTGGATGACAGAACACGTTCCGCTGTTTTGTAGAGTGTTTACTCCACAAAATGGCGGACCTAATGTTCCGTTGGTTTTATTTCAAGAGGCAAATTTATGGGGTTTTTAATCACTACTCATACAACACACTGTAGATGTTTTTGTGCATTAACCACTCTTGAAAAGGAAATGTGCCCCTTTAAGTCGCATTTTTGTTTTTGGTTTTTTTTTTTTTTTTTTACTGCGCCTTGAACACCCAGCAGGGTGGATATGTGCGCATTATAAGTCTTATTATTATTATTATTATTTTTTTTTTTATTATTATACCCTTGTTGCCAGTGATAAATCGTTATTTCTAAACGTTAATACCCTGGTTTTAAAGCAAGACAGGCTTAATCCGTTTCATCTTTTTTTTTTTACTAAGTTTTTGCCGATTGTCGTGAACTTTTTCATAATATCCTGATTCCTGAGATAAGATCAAGTCTAGCAAGTCAACTTCAGTCTATGAATATAGAGGACGTCAACCTTGTATGTCCAGCATCATCGCGTGATCTCGGGTGATCTCCCAATCATTCATCCCTTTACGGGACTATTAACGTTAGATCACGAGTCCCCAGAACCCATCCAATCAAAGGAGAATGCCGTCATTCGTCAAGATACAAAATGTCCAAACAAACCCATCACGCGACAACAACACCTACCCATTTATTAATAATTCACGACTGTCAACATGGGTGTAATTTCCTTTTTTTAATTGGATTTCAAGTCTTGGTAACGACCCCGGAAACCCCGAGGGGCATCCTTTCTGGGTAGTGATAAATTTTGGTTTTTTGTTTCACAAGATGGGACAATATTATGACGTTAAAGGGATACCGGCACCCCGGTAAAATACATCATTGGTTCTATGAGGATAACATTCCTTTTCGGACTCAAGATTTGAAAAAACACACCATAGCAACCAGTCTTTGAATCAAAATAAGCAAAGTCTGCTTCTTTTTCTTCTTCTTCTTCTCCTGCTTCTTTTTTTTATTTTTTTATTTTTTTATTTATTTATTATTATTTTTTTTCTCTTGCATTTATTTATTTATTTATTTATTTATTTATTTATTGACTTATTATTTATTTATTTATTTATTTATTTATTTATTGACTTACTATTTATTTATTTATTTATTTATTTATTTATTTATTTATTTATTTATTTATTTATTTATTTATTTATTTATTTATAAAATAAAAAAATTAATTACATTCATATGTTATTTTTTTTAGGGGAGAGTGGTTCCTTCAAATGCCATTTTCTCGATTTTCAAAGTAACTCAGTCGTAAATAATTCTTCTTGTTTCTCATTCTTCTCACTGCATAAATTGTAATTGTTTATAGATATCTTTATTATCTTGTAAATGCTTGTTATTAATTTTCCTCATCTAATCATACTTGTCTGTCTGGTCCAATGTCTGTCCAGTCCTTGTGTCTCTTTGGTCGTCTGTCTTGTCCTAGGACTGGTTTCTACAAGTTTTGACTTACTTAATCAGCCTCCGTTACTCCTCTTTCTACAACACTGTTTAAATTGACCTTATTAATTGGTTATTTTATTTTTGTTTTATTTGATATGTTGTTTCCTTTTGTATTAGAGTATCGAAATAAATGTTTTCTTGAATTGAATTGAGGATTGTACTTCACGGGAATATTTTTTTATTTTAATCTGTGAGCTTCCGGATTAAACTATTTTTCGAAATTCAATTTGTATTGAAAAAAATATATATATATAAATTTAACAATTGTAAAAGAAAAAGAAAAAATACCCAGCTGGCCAAGATCTTCAATTTCATTCCTGGTTAAACTACAAAGTTGTTTGTTCAAGCCAGGAAAAGACATTGAAAACTACTGATGTTGGAGACCTTTGATCTAAAATATCTGGTTCATTTGAGGCATTACTTTGTTCTTCAGTGTATATAGACTATTACGAAGCCATTCGAAAAATGTTAACATTAACTTATAATTATTCTGAATGGCCCCTCACGTGCTGTGCTTTCTTACGACCCCTCCGTAGTATCACATATTTATTCCACACATAATCTTTACTTTCAGCCCCATTTTTAATCCTCTCTCTGTTAATCTCCCATGGGTTGTAGATATAATGACACTCTGAAGAAGAAAATAAAAGTTGAAGTTGAATAATGTACATCGTTTAATCTGACAACTTTTCGTCATGAAGAAAGCAACAAAAACAATTCCACCCAATTTAATACGTCTGCAGTAGGCTAGGCCTACTTTTTTTTTTTATAAGGGACATTAATATTTTGATATACACTTTTAATGTCACTGTGTAGGTTGGAATCGGAAACTGGATGATGTTATGTATTTCAAACGACATGCAGTCAATATTTAGTTTGATAATTACTTGTTGATTTTGAGTATTATAGGGACACGTTGCCTTGGATCGGACGAGTTGGTCTAAAAAAAAGCGTTTGTAACCGTTTGTTATAAAATGCATATGGCTAGAAAGACGTTATAAAAGTAGAATACAATGATCCACACAAATATGCCTCGAAAACCACGCAAATTTGAGACATTTTTGTGTGGATCATTGTATTCTACTTTTAAAACATCTTTCTAACCATGCAATGCATTTTATAACACACGGTTACAAATGCTTTTTATAGACCAACTCGCCCGATCCAAGGCAACGTGCCCCTTTAAGCTATACAGGGTGAATTCAACGCCACCGCACAATGTAGCTGTAAATTATGGAATTTTCCATCTGAACGTCGCATGTATGGCATTAATAATTGACAGCGCTGAAGTCGCGTCGAACCGTCGTATTAACGCGTCGTGCCGTCGTATTGTCGCGTGGTGCCGTTGTATTGTCGCGTAGTGCCTTGGTATGTCGCACAGTGCCGTCGAAATGTCGATTGGTGCCGTCGGATTGTCGACCGTCGCATAGTGCCTTCGAATTGTCGCGTGGTGCCTTTGGATTGTCGCGTGTTCCCGTTACATTGTCGCGTGGTACCTTCGGATGTTCGCGTGGTGCCCCCGACGGTTTGTCACGTCTTGCTGTCGCATTGTCGCGTCGTGCCGTCGTATTGTCGCGTCATGCCGTCGCATTGTTTTGTACTACCGGAATAGACACGTCACATTGTTGCGTCGTGCCATCGCATTGTCGCGTGGTGTCGTCGCATGGTTGCATCGTCGCACAATGGTTTATAGTCAACAATGCGACAACAGACGGCACGACGCGACATTTCTTAGATTTATGGGGTAATATTATAATGATACAAAATGTAAAAATACCTCAATATGACCAGTGCAGTATCTTGCCTGCCACGAAATGCACTGAAACGTACAACGTCATGAAACTAATGTAAACAATGTGACACGGTCTATTAAGCACTAATGAGTATTGCTATCACTGCAAAAACTGGGGTGTTAAAGTCATTCTTTCCGGTGTCGGTACGTGACAACACCGAAAAGGTGTTAACTATCCCCATTACGTTATCGTTGGTGAAATTAACACCGTGTCGGTGCTGTCACATAAATGTACAAAGATAATCAGTTTACCACCGGAGTTTTTGCAGTGTATAATGCCTATCCTCTTCCTCCCTGTTGGACATTAAGACTGAGTATTGCTAAGGACAACAACATCCAGACGACCGTGAAATAAAGGTACTGTTTTGTTAGGCTCCCTGCATAGCGTCTGCTTAATAATTATAAAGTATAACTTACTTTCCTACTTGACAATGTTATTAATTAATGGATCGATCCAACAGGTGACACATCTCCAAATGCAACCTCTGCATTATCCAGACGTGTGCCTAAATGTTGTTTACATAATATCGGCTGCGATTATTAAATCAACAAAATCTGAGAATTGTATTATTTTCTTTTTACCATGTAAAGCTGACTGAGTATCCGAAAGCATTACATTACCCAAATCAAGGCTTCTACCAGTAGGTGTACTGCCCAGGGGGGAGGTGCGACTGCCCTCCCCAAAACAGTGGGGAAAATTCGGGAACAGCAAGAAGAAGAAGAAATTTGCCTGAGAAAGCAAAAATAAAAAAGACTTTTTATCCGGTTTTAGAAATTGGTACTTGTGTTTTTGTATCTGTGTACAATTTCAGCCAAATCAACCCATCTGCCCATCTTAACTAAAGAGTCCCCCATACGCCCTTAGTCCACCTGCAATAAAGTTGTATTCACGAATTTCACTATTTGTAAAATTTTATTTACAAAATTACTTTGTAAAAGAAGTAATATTTTGTAAACAATTATTGGGATAATTCTAATGACACTTCTCTGAGTGTACCCTTTCAACCGGGGAGGATTTTAACTTTGATATACGTTGTTATTATACTCTTATTGTATTGTAAACGCAACTCAGCCTTTGGCTGCGATGTTTGAATGTTTTTAATAAACCAATTATAACAAAAACATGTGAAATGTTAGGGAGAAAGTGTACGGTACTTCAATCCAATGATTTCACCCGCAAGAAAGTTGCGTTTGAATCTAAACAAAATAATAATAATTTTTGAAAATAATGATGATAATTTAAAAACCTCAAGTGAGGGGCCTGTTTGGTTGCAACGCGCCCGTGCGGTTCGTTTGCAGCACATGCTGACAAGTTCTCCCATAGGTTAAGAGGGTTTGTTTTGCTTTTTTGGCAACGATGTTTGTTATCTAAGTGTGTTGTTTGTTGGTTTAATTTAAACTTATTTGTTTGCTTAATTAATTAAGTTTTACAATTTGGTGTCATCTACCATTGACAAATTGACATACCGATTTTGAACACATAGAGGATACTGGCAGGGTTTTGTCCTGCCCCTTTCTATCCAAATCACTGTCCCATTGACACCCCCTCTAGGACGTGTGGCATGGTCAAGCTTAGGATAATAATGGCATATCAGCTGACCAGTGTGTACGATGTGGTTAACCTGTCAGCGGCCCTCACTACAGGGTGTTAAAACAAATCATCGTAACCATTGTTATGATACGATAATTAATTCCGGATATTGTACTAAGTTTCAAAATCCAATGACTCATCACCCCTACAACATATTTCCAGTACATCATTCAAAATCTGACCAACTCGGTTCAATATTTTGTATTGTAGTAAATGCACAAGGTCATCAAACCAGAACCACGAATGTTTATAGAGTTAAACTGAAAGGCGGAACAGTTCAGTGACCGGGCAGACTTGATTAAATCTCGACGCCTTGTGTCTTGTTTTAATTAATATAGTACTATACCCTGCCCATTGGAGGGTGTTAGCAAGCCAGTAGGGGGTTGTAATTTGCCTCCGGGCTCATCAACCTGTCACTCCAACGTCCCTTTTATTGTCTTTATTTACATGACGGGGGAAATAATGCACTTCCGCTTGCATTTTGTCATCGAAGACATCTATTTTAAACAAAACATCTTACTGAAAGTTCTGACACGGTGTACAGGGCTCGTTATACGTGTTTTTTAGTGAAAAGGTTGTTGACTTTCAGAACATTTTTCTTTTTAATCATCTATTTAGTAAAGACGTCTTCATTGTTTTGACCTGGTTGAAATCTTTGTCATATTGTCAAATCTTAGACGTCCTCACCTCCCCGTGACCTCCTAGCCAAGATCCCAAGAGGATGTTTTCAGGAGGAAACCAACCAAGTACCAAGTACCAAGTAGTAAGACATGCTGAAACTTCTATTTATATTGGCCTGCCTGAAATGATTGTCATAATGAAGGCATGCTAAAACCTCTATTGACCAGCCTGAAATCGTTTGTATCATGAAGACAGGCTGAAACTTCTATTACATTGACCTGGCTGAAATGGTTGTCATAATGAAGACAGGCTGAAAGTTCTATTATATTGACCTGGCTGAAATGATTGTCATAATGAAGGCATGCTAAAACCGCTATTATATTGACCAGCCTGAAATCGTTTGTATCATGAAGACAGGCTGAAACTTCTATTATACTGACCTGGCTGAAATGGTTGTCATAATGAAGACAGGCTGAAAGTTCTATTATATTGACCTGGCTGAAATGATTGTCATAATGAAGGCATGCTAAAACCGCTATTATATTGACCAGCCTGAAATCGTTTGTATCATGAAGACAGGCTGAAACTTCTATTATATTGACCTGGCTGAAATGGTTGTCATAATGAAGACAGGCTGAAAGTTCTATTATATTGACCTGGCTGAAATGGTTGTCATAATGAAGGCATGCTAAAACCTCTATTATATTGACCAGCCTGAAATCGTTTGTATCATGAAGACAGGCTGAAACTTCTATTATATTGACCTAGCTGAAATGTTTGTCATAATGAAGACAGGCTGAAAGTTCTATTATATTGACCTGGCTGAAATGGTTGTCATAATGAAGACAGGCTGAAACTTCTATTATATTGACCTGGCTGAAATGGTATAGACCATGTGACCTTTGTTTACAATAAGTGTGACCTTGTACATTCTTTGGATTTTCTGGCAGGCAAGATACTACACAGGTCATATGGGAAAGGTGACATTTTGTGTCATAATTTCCACATAAATCCAAGAGTTATGAAAGTAAAAGCTGGACAAGTTTTGAGATGTGCCCCCTTTCATATCAAAAGTGACCTGCTGGAAATCGTTAAATTTAATGACCTCCCGAAACCCCCTATCATACTGACCAGCTGAAAATATTTATTATATTGACCCGCAAAAAAATCTCCTCTAGACTTAATGCACTGCTGGAAATTTATACGACCTTCTGAAACTCCGAGTTATACTAACCTTCTAGAAATGTTTATTGATTTGGGGTTGAACAAAGAAATGTTCGCTCTGGAAGTCGCTAGCAATTATTAATGACCGATTCATAGAGCTACTTAAACAGAAAATAATAATACGTAACATTTTCTGCTAAGCAAAAATAAGCAGGATAGGCCTACCAGTCACAAATTGTACATGAGGCACGGTATATTGGCTGGTAACGTCATTCTGATAAGCATAATTTTGTGGTGCTGGGCTTTTTTATGTTTAAGCAGCTCTATGAAATTGGGCCCTACCTCGAGACAGTTTCATTACTAACTAATAATATGGACGTTCGGCCAATACTATTGTATATCCACGAGAGAAAAAATGCTGCCTTATTGGTACAAAATTGTTGTCGTTCGCTCAATGCTTTGTTTCAGCTCGATCATTATTTCCAGAACAGCCAAGCTTTAACAGCCGACCACGCTCAGTAAAGGTTCCAGCTGTTTGTGGCAAAATTAATGTAACGGGCTGCATTTTAAGTTTTGCAGTAACAATTTATTGTTTTAAATTATATTTCCCGCACTGACTGATGACACTCTCTGTCTGATGTGAAAGGCCGACACACGTCATGCTGCCATGATCATGTTCCCTGCACCCAAACGTTATAATTAGTACTGAATTCCTTCATATACCAACAAGAGGTCTGACTATTTCGTCCTTCAAGGGGGGGCATTTTAATTTTATAAATAAAGGAGAAACAAATCAAAAGCTGTAGTTTCAATTTGTTTTGTTGAATGAATAATTTGAACATTTTCAAGGGTTCTTTTTACTTATGTGTACACTCTTATAAACTCTCGGGTCAAAGTTGACCCGGATCCCGGATCCCGGATCCCGGGGGAGGCTGACCCATTTATGGGTCAACTCGACCCGGAAAATGGGATTTTAGCATGTTTTGCGCCAGTTTGACTTATTTTTGGGTAATTTTGACACCGATTCCGGGTCACACTTACCCATAACAAGATCAATTCTGACCCAGGCTTTGTTATAGAGTAATAGGCCTATTTGTTAAATGTATGTATCTTTCCCCCAAATATCATATCAACAAAGTTGCTGTATATGCCTATTTTGATGTATGGATCGAGTGTCTTTTGCGGACAGTTAAATATGAAATGTTACGGTCCACTGGAAATATATAGTGCACATGCTGCGAGGGGAAGATTGCCTATAAAATATGATCTCTTATATTTCGACGGACAAATTTGTTTTACTGATCGAAAAATTCCGCGTATATTCTATTCAATTTCAATAATGCAAATGTCAGCAAGGGGCATGGAATAAAGTGACGTCTTTTGTGTTGGTTTACTGGGAATAGAGTGTGCAAGTCTCGCGCTCATTCGAACTTCCGGGACCATAGTGGTCCCAACCATATGGAGTTTTACGTGGGCGATATTTTGTTTCGTCAATTATTTTAGTTTAACGTAGTTTATGACTATGAAAATTATATATGTTGTTGGGAATGTAATACTTAGTGATAAAAAAATATGAAAGTAAAATCAATTCAACAATATAATGAAGAAAACCCGAGAATTAAACTTGACCTCAGCTTCCGGTTACTGCAAAAAAATAAGAATTTTGTGCTCACCTCCGATAACAAAACTTATGTAAACGCTTGTTTTGGATGCGCGATGATAATTGCCAGATGCTGTAATTGCAACGCGAGGCCTTTTCATTGCAGTCTATGGTTGTTGAGGCGTCAGAGTCCTTTATAAACTGCGCCAAGCGTTAATTTTACGCCGGTGTGACCTTCGCGAATCCGAGTAAGGGGTTTCTAAAAAGTTAAGATCAAATAAGCATCCTTGTCCAAGAGTTTGAATTATGTTTGAATAATAATTAACACATTATTTGTGTATTTATTATAAAAGCTTAAACTAATTTTATAAACATGTAATGAGTATTTTTGTTGTTCAGATTTTGTCGTTAGATATAATTTAAAACACAGATTTGATTTCAGAAAAAAATATGTTCTTCGGTTGACGTGTTTTCTCGTTCCGATACGCGCGAGACTTGCACAGTCTATAAAAAATGTATTCGTGTTAATCTGAATATGAAATTGTGAATTAAAACAAAATGGAAACGGCTTACTGGAGGCATGCACGTGTACACAAAGGTGCATGGACGTTTTAGAAAAAGAAAAAAAAGACTAGGGGCGACCATGACCGGAAACAAGTTTCTGACTTAAAATTCACTGACTGAAACACTTTCCGAGAGCTACGCGAAAACGGATCGGTAAGCAGAAACAGTTCATAACGTAGGTACATGTCTTGAAAATTCATGTTCTTAAAATATACAACCTTCAGTTTATTTTCGAGTTATGGAACTTAGTCTTTGTAATGTTATCAACATTATTTAATTGTTGTGCTTGAAGGTATTTCATTTTTTTAAAGAATTCCATTGACATTTTCCGATAGTTTTAGAGTCCGCCATCTTGAAACCAAGCCTAACCGACCCAACCTCGTCCCCATGGTTTACTTTATTTCCAACCATGTTTACAATAGTAAACCCTGGGAGGGAAACTCCTTACTTGGACCCTGATTGGACAACGACTGGTGTATAAAAGTCTAACGTAAACATGTTAAGTTGTACTCATTCAGTATTCACCATGTTCACAGCCACACTATTTTGGATATGCAAATAAATACCAGGGTGAGAGAGCGGTCAACCTCGTACTGCTCGACACACCATGGGGACGAGGTTGTAACCGACCCAACAACTCGGTTACGGTTTTGTCGGAACAGCCGCGTCACCGCGGTTCAACCGAACACGCGAAAACGCTCAACCAATGACCAAAGCTCAAACACTGGTTGGGGTCGCCAAAACGCACTCTATATAGATGACGGGTGACATTCAAGTAGGTCCGAGATTAACATGGACAAGGACAAAAGGACGACGGTCGGCCCATTGTAAGACAAAAAGATCGACATTTTTAAGACCCCGATCAAGACCCCCAAAGAGAGGCTGATCGAAACCAACGAGACGGGGAGGTTGTGACACTGGGACCTGCGAGACATAGGCTGTATTCGAATTGGCGGCTACAGCTACATACGGCTACGGCTATCGCTAAGGGTGCTGCTAAGGATGTTCTATACTTCAACGCATGATGACGCGGAAAACTAGCCGTAGCCGTAGCTGTAAACGCCAATTCGGACACAGCCTGATACTGGGACCCAATTCACCTGTCGTCACCTATTTATCTTGGTTGCGCCATTTTGGGAGTCAATGTCCCTATGTGTTAGGCTATACAGTGTAGTGCAAATTTTAGGCGACGCTGCGCTGACACGCTTATGGCTGGCTCCTAAAAATGGTGAGCGTGGCACAGTCCCCGCGCGTGTGACGTGTGCAAGGGGTCAATGTGGGACACATCCAGGGGTCAATATGGAACACATCCAGAGCCCAATTTCATAGAGCTGCTTGTTGAGCAGAAAATCTTGCCTAAAAATGTCCTGCTAAGCAAAAACTATAGCAGGATACCAGTCGCAGATGGTACATGTGACATTGTATTTTGGCTGGTAACCTTATTCTTGTAAGCAAGTTTGTTAAGCAGCTCTGTGGAAGTGGGCCCTGATGGTGATGCTGTTGCACATGTAAACACTGAGCTTTCCCATCACGAAAGAGACTCCTAGAGAAAAACGTCTTACGGTGTTTTAAAACATCCATTTGTCCTCCATTTTGCCGGCAAAGCTTTCTTTAATATGGACATTTCATACAGTCACAATCCACCGATTATGAACACAGATGAACTGTATTACTGTGGTGCTGCGCGTCTTCGATATTAAATGAACCATAGAGAAAGGAATTTTCTCTGTTGCATGAACTTGCATGTAATTTTGGACTCGGTCTGTATTCAATTCTACGACCCGTCTTGAAGATGTTGAAAACAACCCCCCATGCGCATTGCACTGTATTGAACTTTCTAAATCCACGTTTGTTATTTCAATTGCGCACATTTTCTGTGTTTCGCACCGAAAGCATGTTGTTCGTATATTTACGTTATTATCTTGTGACGTGTATCTATCTTTTGATAGTCATGCCGACAGATAGTGTCGAGGTCTGGTGAGCTCTACCGGATGATCCCGACGTTCCAACCATGGCAATCAAATTACCACGACTGCTTCTTCGTACCCACTGAACTCCCGATCAGATTGTTTAAAGGAATTGTACAAAACTGTTTGTTTGTTTGTTGGTTGTTTGTTTTGTTTGTTGGGGTGTTTGTTTGTTTGTTTGTTTGTTTGTTTGTTGGGGTGTTTGTTTGTTTGTTTGTTTGTTTGTTTGTTTTGTTTTGTTTTGTTTTGTTTTGTTTTGTTTTGTTTTGTTTTGTTTTGTTTTGTTTTGTTTTGTTTTGTTTTGTTTTGTTTTGTTTATTGTTTTGTTTTATTTTTGATTTTGTTTTTAATAGATTAAAGGTATTATACAGGATTGGTTAGGATAAAACATCATTGTTAAATTTTAGCCTGAAAGCTTCCCGATTATGAAGTTCATACTAGAACAATGTTTGCGTAAAATATTTTCCTCTGAAATGAAGTCATCACCGTATTCAAAAAAACTGTATCTGAAAACCTAAAACAAGGCAACAGCTGGTATCGGTTGTTACAACCAAAGGACAATGTGTTCATGCTGAAAATTGTGCATGTTTTTTCACTATTTCCTCCTGACTCACAAAACGGATTAAGCCCAAGTTTTCACAGGTTTGTTATATCATATGGTTAATCACACAAAACATGAACACTGTCTGCGACTATTTTGCCAGCTCTAGCAATACCTTTAATAAGCGGAATAATATTGGGCCTCCCCTCTCAAGTAAATACAACGCGTCATCGAAATCAGAGTTCATGACTTTAAGACAACAGCATGTTATAGATATTGTGAAATATACCTCTCGAACCAATTTTCTCTTGTACTTTATGAGGCAACAAAGATATACAGTCACATTTTGAAGACTGCGGTATTTATACCGGTTTGCAATGGAAGACTTTTTGTACTGGATTTAGTCTTTGAAATAATCTTGACAGTATTATTGTGTATAGTTGTCAAACACTGTGTCTACTGCTTTGAAGCAGTATATACGTTATTGTATGACCGATGAAGAATGTGTGTAGGATATCCGCTCTTCTAAATCACCAGGGAACACTTCTGAGCGACAAGTCTTGATACCGTTTATCCGCCATAAATCTCACCACATGTTTTTCATCGCCCAAAAAATCGAGGCTGTATGAGCTGGGAAATAGACTGGTTCCTCTGCAACACTGATCCGGTTGTTTACAATAACGAATGGTATTTAAAATGAGACCGTGTCCGATTAGACCATGGAGGTAGGAATAGATTCCTACCTCTATGATTAGACTGTGCAAGTCTCGCGCATATTTGAACTTGCGGGACGCTTTTTTTTTTACACCGCAGCGAGGGGTTTTGTACTGAAATACTGCCAATTCCTGTCTTGAGATGAGACTACAAACATTTATGCCTATAAAGGTTTAGGTTTAGGGTTAGGGTCAGGGTTAGGGTTAGGGTTAGGGTCAGGGTTAGGGTCAGGGTTAGGGTTAGGGTTAGGGTTAGGGTTAGGGTTAGGGTTAGGGTTAGGGTTTAGGGTTAGACCTAGTTTCCTATCTCAAGACGGAATTGACAGTGTTACAGTACAAAACCCCTCGCTGCGGTGTAAAAAAAATATACGCTTCCGGGACCATTGTGGTCCCAACCATAATGGAGTTTTACGTGGGCGGGTCTTTGTTTTGGTCTTTGCTTTGACAATTATTTTAGTTTAACGTTGGTTTATGGCCATGGAAATGATATATGATGTTGGGAATGAATTACTAATGTGATAAACAATATGAAAGTAAAACCAATTCAACAAAACAACAAGAAAACCCGAGAATAATACTTGACCTCTGTTTCCGGTTACTTGTAAAAAATTAAGATTTTTGCCCAACTGACGGTCATGTTGTCATTAAACCTATGTAATAGAAGGCACACATTCAGGCGTGATTGGCAAATGGGGTTTCTAACAATAAGCATCCTCGTCCCAAGTTTTAATTTAGTTTCAATGTTAATTTGAACAAATTACTTGTATATTATTATACACAAATTTAAAATTTATTTATAACAACTTGCTATATGGGTATTTTTCTTTTCAAGAATTTTGTATAAATATAATTTAAAAAGAAGATTTGATTTCATAGAAAAATGTAGTATTCGTTCGAGTTTTCGATATGCGGCAGCTGCGGCCATGACACGCTATGGCGATCGGGCCTTTTCAGTCATAGCTCCAACACTTTGGAACAAGCTACCCACCCACATTCAAGCAGCTCCTTCATTGGACACTTTTAAATCTCAACTTAAAACCCATCTGTTTTGTCAATCTGGTTATAGCGCTTAGAAACTTCCGTATTTAGCGCTCTATAAATGTTGTAATTATTATTATTATTATTATTAAATCGCCGCATTAATTTGCTCAAAATAAAACGCGTGTTGTTGTTTTGAGTGACAAGAGCACCTGTCACAGTTAAAGGCAGGGCATTACTAGGTGATGATCCTAAGAAATCAATTGTGTAATTTCTATCCGGAAGCCTACTTGTTATAAAGATGGTAATGGTATAAGTTGGCATCCTGCGAAATTGTTTTGTCTGCAGTGTCCCCGTTGATGAGTGTCACATTGCTAAACGGGGTTTGAATTCGACGTTCGTTATGAAAATACAGTGACAGTTTGTTGCTAGTTTCTCAAAAAGCAGACAATGTATTCAGATGAAACTTTCACGGGTGAATTTATTGTATCTTCAGTCTAATATCCCTATACCTTTAAAGGGTGTTTGTAACATTGGTAACAGTAAAAATATAAATGTTCACAGATTCACACATAACTTACGTGGTAAAAAGATGGTTGTGAGGGGAAATTCCCTTTGAGATATTTTTGCTTTAAATGCTATAGTTTTAGAGAAATGAGTAAAACAATTAGTTTTGATCTCATGAGTCAAAAACTCGGTGTTTGAAAACAGAGAAAAAACTTAAGGTTTTCCCCACTTTTTTTCTGGTGATTGCAATAACCGATTGAGCTTAAACTTTCACAGGTTTGTAGTTTCATGTATATGTTGGGATACACCAAGTGAGGATACTGGTCTTTGACATTTACCAAAAGTATAAACTGCCTTTAAAGGAAAAGTGATTAGTTAATGCATCTGATATGAACCTCACTTAAAATAATTGGCAATTGGCATAATATTGTTACTAATACTGTCTACACACAAATGGTTTTGACTTAATATGTCCAGTTGTTGCACGATGTAAGATAAGATAATCCTCCGGACTTATGATGGTGACCGGCCGCAATCCGAGATACCAGACAACCTCTCCTTAACACCGCCCTGGGGACATGCCCGCGTTCCGGCTCGAGATCGCTTCGCACGGGTACATTCCTGGCACGCTGGTGTTGCCCAACTTTGGTTGGAATATTTTTCGTTCAGTAAAGTTCGCGAGAATTTCGAAACTGCATGCCCATTGATTTTCTGGGCTTCGAAAAAGATTTATGAAAGTATGATAATTCTCGTACATTTTTTATTTAAAAAACATGTTCAAACATGTTTTCAGCTACATTTAGAAAATGTCAAATTCATGACGTCCCTTGCTGAACAATACACTCTCTTATTTTGACACATAACAAAATTCCTTTACATTTTGTTTTTGACTGACAGTCAACCGTCGTAGCTAAGAAACATGGGCAAACTTCCGTTGTTTTGCGAAGAACACGATAACGTCGACCGGTACGTTAGCATCTCGCACAATGCAGGCTTCTGTTTAATCTTAATCACACTCACAAATCAAATTTTCCTTACAAGCGAGCTTCTCTTTCCCGCGCTTTATTGTAGTCCCCCTGAGGATGATGTGGGACTCAAAGCATTGAGTTATCATTCGGCAGTTGGCACTTGACTTTGACAGGGGTACATGTGTCTTCAACTGAAATGTCGCCTGCCAGCTCGTCTCTCCCTGGGACATAACCGTGAGTCACGCGACCCCATTGTGACCTCCTTAAACCACTGTGCCCATTACGATATCAATCTTAATACCCAAATCATCGTAGTTGAACGTAATGGTGGTGTACCCCAATACAAAATAATCTTGTTCTGGAAGTTTGGTAATTAATGTTACCCTTCCGGACAGAATGGTCGAGTTCTTCAGAAAAGAAATGGTCCACGGATAATACAGTTAATAAATGATAATGCAGTTAATAAAACTAAGCCTATTATAGACTCAGACGTCTGCAAATTCGCATAATTTTACAAATAAGTGTAACAGAAATTTTGTTGAAGCGCTTCACACAACACAGCAAATCTCCCAAGGCCAACTTGTTTTTGTTTTTCACCAACTATCCCTTGTTGTGAAACAAGTCGGTGATTGTTTTCTGTCACTCAATATCTGTCCACTAAAAAATGTGCATAGTATGGGGTGTAATAAATGACATGGGATTGTGTGTATTGATTTATGATTGTTTAGTCAATATTTTTGGGAAGAGTACAGTCATTATAATCATGTAACCTTCCTAAAGTTATTATTGACACAAGAAAAGTTACCCTCCGTTGTCCGTAATGCTTTGGCAGAAAAAGGTTTTTGAAATGTGCATTGTTATGTTTGTCATAGCAGACTCTTATACAAATTTAATGATTACGGACTTATTACGGTGCCAACTCTCTTCCTTTTTCTTGGAATAGCGCTGCACCATCTTTTTCACCGTCAGACAACACGAATTAAGAAAGGAGTTTTGCATGTCTTCTGAAAGATGCCGCAATGGTGTTTTGGTTTTCTAAATACTAAAATTAAAATTATCTTTACATTATCAACTCGTTCACGTATCTCAACTCAATCATGCCCACCAATGACTAGCACAACCTGCAGACGAATTGCACATAGAATTGGTTACGGTCCAGTGATAGGCTGACTTACCACTTTTCCCAACGCCATTGACACCAGTAACAGCTATTTTGACCTCTGTCTGTGACCCACTTTTCTTCCTCCGTCCGAAGGGGCTAGATGTACTCATGGTATAGGCTCTCGCTGGTGGTGGTCGGAATAATCCAGGAGAAATTATCCTTTTTCTAGTAACGGTCTGCTTTCCTTTGACAACCGCAGTGTGAAGCAATATCACCGGTGGGATTCGAATGAGCTGAGCGAAAGAGGAGAGATCAAATTAACGCGTGTTTCAACGCTAACGCTTCGCTGAGGTATTCCCCACGTGGAAATGTACTCAGCAGAAAGACAGTCCGTTAAAAACTAAATGTCCATTTCCTGCCTTGGCGTTCACGATGTCGGTTGAACAACAAAGGCACTGCTTGGTCAAAACAGGGCTCCATGGGTTTGTAGCGTATATTCAATGTGTCCTGTGACAGCACCACCAAAAAATATGGGTTTAAATTTCGACCACAGTAATTGTACGTTGAAAAAAGATTTAAGCGACAAAATGTTAAGTCGGTTTGTCTCTGAGCTTGTTAAACTCCAGAATTGGGTCAACGCAAGTCATGATGACAAAAAACAGCTCCGATTAAACTGTTGGTCACGAACCCTAAGTTGGATGTGTCTGGTAAGTTGTGAACATACTTGTTCTCCCACTACGCTTCGGGCGATTTATGTAGAAGATAACTACACCATTTAGAACATCAACATCTTATCTCTAGCAGTATGGCTGTCTGATAAAGCCATCAGAAGAAGAGACAGACCGGTCGAGAAGGAGCGGTGCTCTCCTTATGCTGTAAATGTCATCCACGAAGTCATATGACCAAATAAGTTATAATTCCCACTTTCTGCGTGACTTAGTAGTCTGTACTCCAGCCTTCGAGGTATACTATGCTCGAACAGCCCCGCACTGTGTGTCAATACGGTGATAATTTACAGCAATCAACTCCTGGTGATGTTTGCGCACCATCTGACCGTATGATTCGCCTCTTTGTGCATCATTATTCGAGCACACAACGGAAGTGTGCTGAGAAATCCTGGCTAAAAAAGAAGCAATCTTCTACGACGTGCCATCTCCTTCATATTCAAATGAAGCGAAGGCGGAACAGACTTCAATCAAGTCACACAGAGAGGACCAGCCGCCTCTCGTGATGTATACGTACCCGTTTACCGTGAGGGGGTTAGGGGTCTGCGTCTGACATCTCCGTGCCTGTGTGCAGACGGTATTTTGGGACGTGACGTGCTTGCCTTGCTGCCAAGCATTTCTCTTTCTGAGAGCAGACGGATAAACCCGTATTTCATTTTGAACGTCCAAATCACAACCACGCCGCTCACGGCCGCAAATAAAGTCACGTTGGGTGGTTATGCAGGGAGTTCCATTGTGTCCTATATACTTCAGCTGTTATCACCATTTTAAAAAGTGGTAGTCATCTTATTTTCCGAATCCCACTTCGGACTGGAGCCTTGCATGCATGTGAGGATTGGGTTTTCAGTGCCTACCTGATTGCGTGGGTTTTCCTCCCACATCTCACACTAACATTTCTTTCACATCTTCCGTTCTCTTCAGGCCTATACGGGTTCCACTGTGCAAGGCACTTTTGAGGGTTCCTAATCATTACCGGAAGGATGTCATAATAATCACAATAAAGATCGGCTGATTTTCTGAGGGCATGGCACAATGGTTATTGTCATGTTTTCAACTCTATAGACCTATCCTTAATGTATCTACTGATGCGCCTGGCCCTTTTAAAACTATGTTCAATTTCTATGTCTGCTTAATTTCCAATGGACTATTATGGCTGATCATTTACCCGTTTTGGGTTAGCCATCGTAAGCATTGGGAGGCCAAATGCTTTTGATGTTTGCAAGACTGCAACCAGACTACTTTTACGATGATTGTTTCGCCCTTTAAGAAGAAACAGCTTCGCTCATTAGTCATAAATGCAACAAGGCATGAGCCTTATCGATGGATAGCATGTCATCTATAGACCTTTATCATGGTGCGGCCATCTTGATTGTCTCCCATTCAAATCAATGTAACCAAACCGAGGCTGGAAGGAGAAATAGTCTGGTTCCTTTTTGTACAGTGAATGTTATTATTCATTGCTGGTGTTGGATACAGGGAACATGACCAAGATGGTGGCAGCATGATAAAGGTCTATAGGCCTACACTAATGTATTTTTCTAGACTTACAGGCATCGTACACGTTTGTTAATTGTCAAAGACCAGTGTTCTCATTTGGTGTATCCCAACATATGCATAAAATAACAAGCCTGTGAAAATTTGGGCTCAATTGGTCATCGAAGTTGCAAGGAAATGATGAAAGAAAAAATACCCTTGTTGTACAAATTTGTATGCTTTCAGATAGGAATAAAAACTTCTTGCAAGAAGTTTTTATTATTTAAGTGAGAAATTACCTCTTTCTCAAAAACTACGTTACTTCAGAGGGAGTCGTTTCTCACAATGTTTTATACTATCAACAGCTCTCTGTTGCTCGTTACCAAGTAAGTTTTTATGCTAATATACATTTTGAGTAATTACCAAACGTGTACGATGCCTTTAAAGGCCTAACTTTCATGATCACGATTATGTGCGAATCAGTTTTAGATAAAGTAAAATAAAATACAAATCAAATGACTGATGGCCATGATTGTGTTGTAATGCATTTGTATAAAACTAATTAAAGTCTTACAGATAAAGGAACCACCTCTACTCTGTAATAAAATGTAGACAGAATACAATTGAATGATGAACTTCTTTTTTGCAGAAAAATTGTTGTTACCCTTTTGTGTTTAGTTGGTTACAATATTTAAACACAAGCTGTATGTGTCCAATGGCATTATTGGGTGCTGATACCAGTGATGGTCAAGTTCTTTGAAGTCGAGTATGAAGCACTGCCGAATACTGTGGCCGAGTATAGCTCTGACCATGAGTACTTGTGCAATGGAGCTCGAGTACCAGTGTCCGAGTACTGAGTACAACAGCCGAGTACCAAGTAGGCTACTTGGATATCCTATACGAGTACGTGTATGAGTACTTTATAAAGAAGAATACTGCAAAATAAGGTACCGGTTATCAACACATTAAATTGTTGTTTTGACTCATTTCTAGACCGACAATGTATCATGATAACTATCTTTTAAACATGACTGGGCTATACATCACAGACAAATTCAGTTTTACTTTTTCCAGTGCTTTATTCCCTTGGTAGCAATGACATAGATTTACAATAACGCAAAATAATTTAGACAACCATTATTTTGACCACGAGTACTTAAAATAGAGTCGGAGTACATTTTCAGTCGAGTATCGAGTACATGATTTCCATTACAGGCTTCTTTGCAGTCGATTATTTAGTATGGACTTCGAGTACGGGTTTTGTTGCTATAGCCAAGTACGAGTAAGAGTAGGCCTATAGTGCCATCTAAACGGTACTCGAGTAGTACTTGAGTACGAGTACGAGTGGGAGTAGGGCCTATTACTCGAATACGAGTACCGAGTACAAGTACTACAACACTGGCTGATACATTGAGGTATTGAAAATGGGGCTATAACTTGTTATTATGTAGTATAATGGTACCGCTTTTGTATAATAATTTGATGCATCACTGGATCGTTATTGGTACAGTCACGAAATTGTGACCAAGACAGATGAAATGCCTGCTGAGGGCGCTCTTTGAGTATCTGGGTCAGAGCTGTGTATTGAGAGAGTTGCGACAACTTGCGATTAGCAGCCATTTTGTCTCCAAAAAATGCATTGGCGAATACAGGGTGCCAGACTAGTCTGCCCATTGGGTTGTACTGCATTTTGGAACAAAATGGCGTCCAGCAACCACGTGACCGGAGAAAGCTGGTCCCTCCATGTCGCAACTCTCTCAATACACAACTCTGATCTGGGTGCATCCACTATTATTAGTCCCCTTATCAATCAACGCTAATATTCGAAATAATTATTCAGAAATACTCAACCAATATTTAAAATAAAAGTCTCAGCCCTCTTGAAATCAAACCAGAACTGTTTGCTGACCACTAAAACTTGTTTTATTTGTCTTTTAGGTTTCTGTCAGTGTGGATTTTTAAAACAATGCCCATCCAATGAAAACACAATAAGTATACCGGCCAACTCTCTTAGAAAAAAGTTCCTGCGCTTTTGGCACTTTGTTTTGATCGTAGCCTATGGTATATCAGAAAGGCACCAGGTTGAAAGGCTACAATTCCAGGATACAATATTGAAAATTTTTTCCAAAAATCCCTTAAAATCATGGCCTTCAAACCTTTGATTTAGGCCTACATGATTTTACAAAAATTCTCATGGGGTTTGGCGCATGATGTTGTCACTTTGTAGTGCATGTGGTGCACCGGGCTCACAGAATTTTGTTCAAAACTATAGTGTTGAATTTCACACTTTTAAAGCGTGCTGACAGTGACTACTCTATGAAAGTTAGTTTTAACAACATGAAAAGGGGGTAAGTTAACATTGCCGAAGTTAAATCTAACGTACTGTAATGTAACTCCTCTTCAATCAGATGAATTTAACTTTACAAAGAGTAGCCTATAGTCACTCACCGTGAATTTAACAGTTTTAGGCCGCCCTAGTTTTTCGAGTGTTCCAACAGGGCCCAATTTCATAAAGCTGTTTAGCAGAACATTCTGCTCAGCAAAGTCTTTATTAAGTAAGAACAGTCACAGCAAAGGCAACTGTATGGTATTTTGGCTGGAAACCTATTTTCCTTAAGCAGGAATTTTCTGTGCTTAGCAAGTTTTTGTGCTTACAATTACATGCTTTATGAAATTGTGCCCTGATCAAGGCCGTGACGGATTCTTCTGCCACACTGGTTCCGAAGGGTTGTCCATGGCCAGTCCTGCCATAAATTGCTAGTGGAACCAACAGTTTGAATTAAGCAAAGGTTTTAAAAAGACAGTTAAATTTCAAAATAATTGTCATTGCCTTGACGGTTCGAATCCTTCTGAACGGTCTCGGTCGGTCAATGTCCGGATCATCACGATTTGTATTAATGGCAGAAGTAATCCAATGGAAGTGTAACTGTGTTGACATGACAATTATAGTATGATTAGAAACTGTGGGGGAATGTGTTAGTCTTTCATCAGGAAAATTTATCTCATCATACTCCAGGGGTTTGAACAGGATTTCTTGGGGAGTCAATGTAAACAAAGAGTGGCGAGTGGTCGGGGTAGAGTAGAGAGAGAGATGATCAGCCTGGGATGCGGCACTGGTGGTTACCCCGGGGTAGTGACACTTAAAGGTAGATAACATCATTTGCATACATTAAAACAAAATGTACTTTCAAGTTACTTCAAAATAACTTACTTGACTGAAAGTGCAGATCATGTGTTATTTCATGTTTAAAGGGTCTGTATACGTTTGGTAATGACTCTGAAAAATAATGGCAGTAAAAGCTTACTTTGGTAAGAAGTACAGCAGCTTTGGATAGTATAATGCATTTTTAGAAACTTTTTACTTCGAAGTACTGCAGTTGTGGACATCACTTTTTATCCCCATTACTGCAGTAACGTTTCTCATATTCCAATTGCAGATTATTCTTCTTGGCGTGGACATAACCGCTCCAGATTTTCGGCAATATCTCAAAAACGCTACCACCTTTTGAAATGAGTTTTTCACAGGTTAGTTTTAGCCTATGGTAATAGGCTTGAAACAAACAGTGGGTTCCAATTACCAAACGTATACAATCCCTTTAAAGAATGATGCAATTTTGAATCACTTTGAAGCGATGGTCGGCCAGCCGACCATCGTTTGAACGTGTGAGTTTTTATCAACAAGGTCTGTCTGACAGCCTAAAATCGTCACCATTTGTTCTCGTTTTACTCAGCAGTCACGGATGCACAACATGTAAACAGGTCGGTGGAACGATATTTCGTATCAAATTCTACCCCCACAAATCCACATTTTCTCGAAAAAATACAACAATTACCAACGATGTTATAACTTCCCTTTATACATCAATGGTTTTTGGAAGAGTAAACATTCATTCCTGTCCTGTCCTCAACATGGTTGCGTTTTATAGAAAATTCCACTAAGCAGCTCATTATGTTGGACATGTTCACGTGCTTAGTTCGATTGAACAAATTATGAACTGTTCTATAGGGGATTTTTCGTCCCATATTGTTGTATTGGGATCAGGTTGGCTCAGGGGTGTTTTCCTTGACTTTCACCTCTGTGAACCCCGGTTCGAATCCCACCTCAGACCATAGCCTTGTATGTGGATTGGGTTTTTAGGGCATTTCTGATTGCGTGATGGGTTTCCCCATTTGGGGTTTTCCTCCCACATCTAAAACTGAACATTTTCTTCTCCCTAATCACCAATTGGCGCTTTGAATCACATCATCTTTAAGAAACGTAACACTTAAGTTTGTTGAACGGTGTTCATATACAGCATCAGTTGCTCCCAGCCCAGCTACTCACAGATGTCGTTCTCCGAAAGTCACTGAAGACAAACCGCACAGCCGCCCGCTGAACTTGTTCGAGGCGATTGCTGTATTGACAAGGTTGTTTAATAATGGAATGTACTTGGATTGCGCCTCTTTGTTATAGAAAGAATGGCACACTTTTAAGAATGGCACACTTTTTAACATTGATTGAACTTTGAAGTGAATCAACCAGGTTGAGAACCAATCTGCGAGGGCTTCAAGATCTCTCTGAAGGATAAGGTGATCATTTTGTTTCACTACCCTGTAGACAATACTATCGTCGGCGAACATTTTCGTGTACTAAACCAATGGGGACGTCGCTAAAAAAAATCTAACAGTCATAACAATGGGAGAACAAAGAGAACTCCTCAATTCAATTTACGGGGTCAACAAACACTTGTATGTGACGGTTTTCGCTCTCTTCGTTGCTCTCTGCCAGTTATAAGTGAACAACTGAGGGCGCACTATGCGTCTTCAGTTAAAGCGCTGAGAAGAAGGTTAGAAATTGGTCAACCTCGATCTCTCTTTTCAATCAACGCGATCAAAATGGTGAGAGTTGTAGTCAAAAATTGTAAACAATCCGTTGCATCTTGACAAACTGTTCATCTAAATCTTCATATTATACACAACACCGTATGATTTATTTAATCGAGTATTATGCCAGCCAAATATTTGTGTTAAATTTTCTGGAATAGCTTGGTAATTTGTAGTTAAACTCGACTACGATTTTACGTACATCGGTGATTAGGCCTACAAGTCATGGGTTGAGGTTTACTGATCGTGGACATTGGTGTCATTAAAATTATAGCAAAATGGCCACAATGTGGCCACTATCTCCTGAAATATCCACAACTTCTTCTCAAACATTAGTTTGGGGTTTCAGCTATGGGATGTCGTTAATATTGGCAGTGCCTGCACTGAACATGCACTGTGACTTTTTAAGAATTGTTGACCAGTTGACAATATTCCCTAAAAAAATACTCCAGGCAGTCGTCTCAGTCCAAATGAGTCTGTCTGTTTAGTCTGGTCACTGGAGCCTCAAATCAAAAAAATGAAGGTTGTGTAGCATGGAAGAAGGCTTCCTCCATAGTTGTAGCATGGAGGCCTACCTCCATGATTGAAGCTACTAACTACGCTATCCATTGGAGATAACTATTTTTAGGCCTGAATACAAGCTTTGTATTCTAAATCTTATGTTTGGGAGATGAAAAAAAGGCGGTGGTAGGCCACCGCCAACCTATCACTTACCAGGGATTCGTACGCCGAGTGTGTTGAGTGACTGATGATAGTGATACTTTATTGAGGCAATCTACTGACCGACAGACTGAGCTGAGCTACGCAACGCAACAGTGTCAGTGGTCGAAAATCCCTGAAACTTGTCATGTAATGTCGGCTATGTAAAGCTCACTAGGGGTAGGACTCGTGCATTCCGGCCGCACAATAAAATATCCGCTTGAATTTTCTTTTTGTAATTGTGAATTGGTGTTTTAGCCACCAATTCATTCAAAGGATAATTCATCCAAAGGATTATTTTTTCAAAGGGAAATCGTCTTCCGACGATAGCGAACGAACCTCATAGTTCTACTCAAAGATTATAGAGCGCCGAAGGCGCAAGATGCGGAACTCGGGCTGAAATGTGAAATCCCACTGGACGCCATTTCGGCAAGTAACTCTTTTGATACAACAATAGATCAGTGCCGATCAGCGCAGACAATAACCATTCCTATCAATGGGAAACAAAACGTTTACTTGCTGAAATGGCGCCCATGCGTATTTCACGTTTAACAATAGATAAAGCTTCAGTTCCCTATCCTGCGCCTTTGGCGCTCTATAATCTTTGGTTCTACTCTAGGAGTAATCAAGCCCAACAATCCATTGGAACATCCATTGGAAAATCTTTTTAGAATCCCTTATAAACTGGCAGCCAGAATTGGAAAGTTTTCCCAATCTTAAATTAAAGATGTGTCACAGACCTTTGTGCTAGCTGTTCCCTCTCGGACCAAAATTAAAGATTTTGGTATTAATATCTCAGCAGCCAGCTGATGGACATTTTAATTTTTACTAAAATTAGAAATAAAAGGGTGTTGTCACTTGTACTCAGACATTGGTTTTTCAAACTAGTTTGTGTCATTCATGGTCAATCCAATGCCAAAAGCATCAGTACTCAAGTGCGGTTTTTAATTAATGATCATAATCATGCTGAGATATTAATAAAAAATCTTTAATTTTGGTCCAAGAGAGAACAGAGAGTCATGGCCGTGAAGTTTAGAGAATCCAAGTTGATTCAAGTTAATAAAAATAAATAACAATAAATAAATAAATATACAGAAAGGACAAATATAAACAATTTTTAATTGCAAGGTCCACTTCTGATTTCTGAAGTTTTACGATAGAAGTTTTTTTTTTTTTTTTTTTTCCAAGTGATCCACAATGACATTTTAAAATTTGAGGGTGAAATTAAATGCATTTTTAATAAATGACTGACTTTCTCATCCTGTGTGCTGCTCTTGATTGTAGGTCAACGTTCCTAAAGCAAGACGTACCTTCTGCAAGAAGTGCGGTCATCACCGCATGCACAAGGTGACGCAGTACAAGACTGGCAAGGCTTCCCTCTATGCCCAAGGTGAGTCTAAATCAACATTTAAATAGGATTTGAAACTTTGCATGGTGAAGATACAATCAAGTGAGGTTCGCGGAGACACCATGTAATAAATCTCTTTATGAGCTGTGGTGGTGCTGAGAAGAACCAGTGGTTTAACAACTCGACGTTTCGATTGGTGTGCTTCTGATCGTCTGCATACTGATCAAAACATCAAAGTTGTCAAACCATCAGTTCTTCTCAGAACCACCACAGCTCATAAAGAGATTTATTACATGGTGTCTCCACCAACTTCACTTGATAAAAACATTTTTGTTGTTGTCACTACACACAGATGCTGTTGTCACTAAAACTTGTTGTTGGTGTTTTAGGTCTGGGAGTACAAACTACAAATAAATGTTTCAGACAATCAAATGATCAGCTGAGTTACTTGCTTTTCAGTTTCTAAGCTGTGCCATTGAAAATAGAAAGTCACAATACAAAGTCTTGCTGTGGCTGGAAATGTGTCCTGTTTTTGTGGGGGGTTGTATGCCTGTGGATTTGAATAAGGGAAATGATGTTTAAAGAGTCGATAACGATTTTGAGTTGTCATGTCAGGTTCAATGAAATGTGAGGACAACCACTAATTAATGTGGTATTTTCAATGAATTCTTGTTCTTTAGAAGGCATGCTGTATGCACCTCGCGCCGGGAATTCAGAAATGTTTCTGTGCCCGGGGCAGGAGCTGAATAATTTGAAATGCGCCTGGAATTTTTGTTATCAATAATGGTGGCAGCCTATCGATCTCTCACAGTTTTTGAATGTACAACAAAACGACAAAGGTCTGGAATCAGGAATTACACAATAACCCCCTGGAAAAATGGAGATTTCCAGCAAGAATTCCAGTACCTTTTGTCCCTCTTAGTACGAGGGAAACGAAGTGTGACGCGGTGATTGCATGTACTGTGCAAGCTACACAATTGAATGCCCAGTCGTGTTAACTTTCTGGTATTCCGAGTGTATACGAAAGCAGGTTTACCGGTCGTGTGTCCGAAAATGTTGTGCGTGCATACACGCCATCCAGTCATAACTGGTTAAAATATCATACTCTCTTGAAATATTTTAAGTTTTTGATATTTTTTGTATAACAATTAATTACATGATTTGATTAATTTTACAGGAAAGAGGCGTTACGACAGAAAGCAGAGTGGATATGGAGGTCAGACCAAGCCTGTGTTTCACAAGAAGGTTAGTACCAACTAAACCTGTTGGATTCAGTTGGCAGGCCAGGATTTACATAGAGGCCAAGGAGGCACCAACCTCACTCACGGATATAGTCTGCCACACTCACCATTTCGGGAGTCAAATTGCAAAATGATAAAGGGTTTAAAGGCATCGTACACGTTTGGTAATTCAGGCCTCGAACTTTGTGTTCAAAAGGGCTTGGCAATAATTGCCTTGCTCTTTCTAGAATTTAAAGGGCATCGCAGCAATTTTGTAAGTGTAAAAAGGGCACCACGGCATTTTTGTAGAATTTTGGGGGCATCACGGCAAAAACTGAAATTTAACAAGACCGCTAACCGTTTCTGTTTCAGAAACAAAATTTAAAGGCATCGTACACGTTTGGTAATTGTCAAAGACCAGTGTTCTCATTTGGTGTATCCCAACATATGCATAAAATAACAAGCCTGTGAAAATTTGGGCTCAATTGGTCATCGTAGTTGCAAGAAAATGATGAAAGAAAAAACACCCTTGTTGACAAATTTGTGTGCTTTCAGATAGGAATAAAAACTTCTTGCAAGAAGTGTTTATTATTTTAGTGAGAAATTACCTCTTTCTCAAAAAGTATGTTACTTCAGAGGGAGTCATTTCTCACAATGTTTTACACTATCAACAGCTCTCTGTTGCTCGTTACCAAGTCAGTTTTTACAATGAACTCCAGTCTTTATAACCAGAACCTCTGTATAACAGTACTCCTTAAAGCGAGGGTTGACTGTACATTGAATATACAAATGTTTGTTTTTGTTTCAAGAAATATTTCATTTAACTATTGTTTCTTGACAGGCCAAGACCACAAAGAAGATCGTTCTAAGGATGGAATGCACAGACTGCAAGTTCCGAAAGCAACTTCCCATCAAACGATGCAAGCACTTCGAGCTTGGAGGAGACAAGAAGAGAAAGGCAAGTTCTCATTCTTCTGTCTGGACCATTTCTTTCTCAGACACTAGAATAATCCTACTCCAGCAGGGCTCAAATTTGGCGTAAAATTCCACAAGACTGCAGGGCTTGTAGCTCAAAATGTTTACTGGACCAGAATTTATTTTACAAGACCAGAATCTTCATAAGAGCGAGCTTTTCACGAGTTTTAATGTGTAATTGATATTTTATTTGAACAAGCACTAAGAGAAGATTATCTCATTTGTGTTCTGGGTTAGTATATTATTGATACTCAACTGAATTGTATTACCAGACTCAAAGTCAACATTTGAACATCATTTCTTTCTGTTAAAGATATTAAACAGTGGCGTACTTTTATTCAATTGAAAAACACAAGACAGTCGGACTTGTCAGGTCCTGAGTTTACTGGCCCGATGCTAAAATCACTGGCCTCGGGCTGGTGGTCCAGTGTCAAATTCGAGCCCTGTCCAGGGTTCTCCTAAGGTTTCTTAAAAACTGGGGGCATTCTGGGCCAAAATTTGGGGATGTTTGGCCGAAGCGCGCTGAATTGAAACAAGGTCTTGAGAATGTTTTCTACTTGGTGTTTTTCTTGGTTTTCAAAGCTGTGCAATTAAGGAGCATTCTATATGGTTTTCTTTTCATGTTTTTGGTGAAAATACCATATTTAAAAATACTTTTTAAAAAAATTTGCGTATCGGCCGAAATTTGCACGTATGAACATGCAATTCGCGTATCGGCCTGATAGGCTAGCTTGTGCATGTGGAGAACCCTGTACTACATATCACTTATTCAACAGGTTTTTTTTGTATGATGATGGTACTATTGCAGTTTGCAATTTGATACAATGTAATGAGTGCATCTAAATGCCACTGTTTATGGCCAATGTTATGAAAAACAGTGATCTAAAGTTGGCATGCCATACATTCAGGGCTCGAAATGAACACTGGACCCGAGGCAAGTGATTTCAGCGTCGGGCCAGTAAACTCATGACCGGTCAAGCCTGGTGGTCTTGTGTTTTTCAATTGAAAATATGCTACCTCATTGTGTAATTATATCTTTGTGAAAAACTGTTGACTATGAGTCTCAGAAATAACTTCCAATTTTCTTGAGTATGTAAGTAAACTTACGAATTAAAAACCATCCTACCATTGGTGCCTTTTTCGAACCAAGTTGATTCACCATTCAAAACCATTCACTTTTGTGGTTTTGAATGGTGTGATAACTGTGCATATGGTTGATTCCCCTAATGGTTTTGAATGGTGGTGCAGCTAATACAGAGTCCTATTAGTTAGCTTTAATGAATCAGTTTATGCACCATCTGAATGAAACCATTTGGCTTTGATAACACACCCAGGTGTAGTGTATGCACCATTCAAAACCACTTGAATGGTTTTGAGTGGTAGTACAGCTCACCATCAACACTGTTCAAATGGTAATGCCATGTGTGTACAATAGCAATGGGAAAATGTGAGAGTTGGAATTTTGAATGGTTTTGAATGGTCTATCAGTAGGAGGGTTTTAAGACAAATGAGATGGATCTTCTCTTGGCGCTTGTTCAATTCATTATGATTCTTGTCTTGTAAAATAAAGTCTTGTGGATTGTCTCCCAAAATTTGAGCCCTGTACATATATTCATATTTCACATCCTTTGACAATTTCTTCAAAGCCTCTTTGCATTTCAAATAGCGCTTGTGTAAGGGAACAATTTTGCACACTATATCTTAAAATTTTGACACGTCATTGACCCATTCTGAGCTCCACACCACTATAGTTGTGTGTTCCATTATTTCATTAGAGTTTTACTTTTAAGATGGCGGCGGGGTGAATTAATTGCCACAAACAGAACTTAACAGCTAGTTGTAGCTACTTCTTATTCTATTTATTGTCTTGTCTTTGATACTACAGGGCCAGATGATCCAGTTTTAGGGTTATCGTGGACGGACTCCAGACTGGAATTACACAGCTTGATGTCAAACACAACACTCGTGGGATAGTAATGTTTAATTATCATTGGGAGATAGAAAAGTTTCAGAACAGAAAATATCACAATAAACAACCAGATTTATAAACAGTACCATGACTGATTGAGTTATTTTATTGAATGTGTTGTCATCCTTTGTTTTTGTTTCAATTGCAGTAATGTTTTTGCTCAGAGCAAGGTGATGTTCCCACCAGAAACATTCTGTAAGCTTGGTTGAGCTGACAAAATAGTCGCAGACAGTATTCATGTTTTGTGTGATTAACCATATACATGAAATAACAAATCTGTGAAAGGTTAGGCTTAATCGGTTGTGTGAGTCTGGAGAAAACAGTGAAAAACCATGCTAAATTTTCAGCATGTAAACACATTGTCCTTAATTTTGGTTTCAACAACCGAAATCAGCTGTTGCGTTTTGGGGGCTTTTGGGATACAGTTTTCGAATATGACAAAATGGTTTTAGTATAAACTTCATAATCAGTAAGCTCTTGGACCAATATAATCAATGATGTTTTTTTATCCTGGGGGGGGGGGCAGCATTCAATACGTCAATGTTAACAAAAAATCAAAATTGTTGGTGGGTGGGTCTAAAGAAATATCTGAAAATCGAAATTCAGTTTTTGTAAAAAGAAATATGTATATTTTCAACAATCGAAAAAAGAGAAGAAGAAATACCCATATTTCATACCTGATTAAACTACGAAGTTGTTTGTTTCAGCCATTGAAAACTACTGATGTTGGAGACCTTTGATCTAAAATATTTGTTCACTTGAGGCATTACTTTGTTCTTCAGTGTATAGATTATATTATGAAGCCATATAAAATTTGGGGTGGATGGGTGGGTCAAAACAATTTTAAAAAAAAAAAATTTTTAACATTGACTATTCTCTCATCAATCCTGTATAATACCTTTATTTATAAGTACATGGGTTTGAATACTGAAAGTGAAAGTAAGATATTAGTTTACCGTTGCAAAGTTTCTAATGTTTCTTCAGGGATATTGCCAGGTGAACTAAATGGATGGCTGATTTAACCGGATAACTCTTCAGGAAGGAGATGTATAAAGCTTACAGCAAATGGCACATTTGGGGAAAACAAACTTAAAAAATTATAAACATCACTTTTCTCAATAGAACAGTACTTTTTCATAAGTTATGGCTTCTGCTAAACATCAGCTTTCCTTCCTGTCAATTAAAACAAGTTGGAGGATATGAGTGTGGTTCAGCTGAAAGGTCACTTATAATGGCATCCATAACACAACGGAACATTGTTTTCTCAAGAGGTTTTCTTTGTTCGACATGTACTCGGAGAGGAAGGTTAAAGCTGTGGGGTGGCAGGGTTCTTTTGTTTGGGAAGGTATGATTTTATTGTTTCATAATGTGTATCAATAATTTTTTTTAACATAATGAGCAGTTTTTAACCCGAAAACTTAGACTCTAAAAGGGACTAAACAATTTGAGAACATGATACTTTTGCCATTACTTAGTCTTGATTGGCGACGTTCGTTTTGTTAACGTAGTCGCCGATAATATCGCAACACGAATTACTGGAGAAGAGATGTCTGCATCACACAAACATCTGGCTCAAAACAACCATTGATATTGAGGTGTCAATAATAGAGATCAAAGAAAACAACGCGGTTTCGATCCAGATTCATAGACTTGCCCAGTCCCTCACAGATAGTCGATTTTGCGCCCTCTACCGGTGACTCATACAAAAAACAGCGTCGCCAATAAGACTCTAAATATTAAGCAAGTAAGTTTACATGTAGGCCTTATGTCAAGATGCACTATAGCGTGAGTGGAGACAGTAACCTGCAGGTCGCGACACATAATCCAATATCCTACAACCCGCCCCCTCACTCCCTCAAGCTCAGTTACAAATCAGAAATTTATTTCCATTTGCGGCCTTCTAGGGAAATTTTGCTTACCGTTAAAATGAAATGGCGCCCTCTTCTGTTGGAAAATTGTCAGAGGTCTCTGTTAGTTTTAGTGTTTCTATTGCATTGTTTTGCGTTTGTGGGTTAAACTTTAACCAACTGTAAATCAGTTTACTGAATTTGTTAACGACAAGTTTCCTCCAATTATAGTTTGAAGTGTTGTAATCCAATAAATATCTGAGACAATCAAGTTTGACATCACAATTTATAATGTTTCGTAAGAAGAGACATGCAGTGGTCGTTGATGGAATTATAACTGGTACCCGGATTGTCAAAGATAATTATTGAGATTGCAATAACTGGTAATCTGGCACGAAATATCTATGTGCACGTGGGCAACACTCTCGGCCATTGCATGCATAATAATCAGTTGTGGGAATTGTGTACGTCGTGCGCGCGAGACAGTGTTCGTCTGCCATGTTGTTTCGCATGTCAAGATTCATCGTGCGGTCTGACCATCTAAGAATGCAAGAAATTTAGTAATTGCGACAAATGAATGAGGTAAATGATCTTTTCACTGTGTGGTTAAATGTTTCAGAGCAGCATTTCTTATTCAGTATGTATTATTATATCAGCTTTAAAACACCAGTGTTTATTTGCCATTTTTATTGGAACGTGTGCAGACAGACTCGGTCTCTCTCCAGTCTCAGCATGTAGCAGCAGAGAGGTGCAGTCCCCCCCAAAAAAATCCCCGGCCACCCCGCTCCGCGCGCTCTTTCCTTACTTTCAATTTCGTGTCATTGTCACTGTTAAGTGTCTCTGTCACGTTTGTGTCGGTACGGTAGTATTCTGTATTAATGAGCAAACAATGCCACCCATTATTTGTCTCCAATGATACCCACCAACACCTAACCATCACTAGCCGCACTCAGCTATTTATAGAAGTTCCTTCTTTCCAAGAACTGTCAAACTTTGGAACTCACTCCCAGAGTCCCAGTTGTGGTGTTGGCCACCCCAACCTTCGAGGCCTTCAGGGGAGGAGTTGCATCAAGCCTATAAGCAGCAGCCGAGTGTTTACTTGCACCATGTCTAGCACCAATTGAGTTTCAGTTGTCTTATCTTCAGCACCTTCAGTTCCTTAAGTTTTGTTTTTCTGATAGCACTTTTGTGTCCGATCTGCACTCCACCAACAATCAAACACCCTTGGCTTAACGTCCTGACTTAGGGATCCTGCCGAGTTATCCACGTAAACGTAAACGTAGATACTATATTGGTACTAACGTTCCTAGGTGTATTTACATAATATTGGATGGCTTTGAGTGTGATACAAGAATATATTGCTCGAGCTATGAATATATTGGACGAGTCGAAGACGAGTCAAATATTGTCATAGCGAGAGCAATATATTCTTGTATCACACGAAAACAAAGCCATACAATATTATTATTATTATCTATATCAGGCTGACTAGCGAAATAACAAAATTTAACTTGCCTAAATGCAAAAAAAAGACAGACATAAAACTTCACAAAAGAAATTCGTTATCACACACGCGCTCCTGGAATACGGAAAAATATAGCGCGTTTGCGTCCTAGCGAAAACAATATTGATCTGTCATACGGGTACCTGCGCGAAGTTCCCGGATGACAGAGCAATACGAAAACAATATTGATCTGTCATCCGGGTACTTGCGCGAAGTTCCCGGATGACAGAGCAATACGAAAACAATATTGATCTGTCATCCGGGTACTTGCGCAAAGTTTCCGGATGACAGAGCAATACGAAAACAATATTGATCTGTCATCCGGGTACTTGCACTGATTTATCAAATACACTGATTTATTGTACCACTTGGAAGCCTTATATAGATAATAATACTATTTATTACTATTTAGATAGTAATATCATCTGATCATATGAATTTTTCAATAAATATGTGATATGTACAATTTTGAACTTTTTTATCTGCTTACTCTGTATCTGAATCTGATCTGGTTCTGCTCGATCATTAGGCGCGATAGCGGATAGTCGGAACCCTCCAACCATCCAGTCGGGAGGATTTAGGGTTATGATTAGTGCAACTGCTCAATCTTTTGCAAACCCAGGACCAGGCAGGGCTAGGCCCACGTATTGGATCATGGATGACGAGATTTTAAAATGTGCTTTCTCAACCAATTCCTGGAGTGTGGAGGTCAACACAAGCTAGTTTTCTTAAAAGTTGTAATGACTAATGTCTGGTGGCAGTGGTGCAGAGTGGATCTAGGACATAGAGTATGAGGAAGGACGTTCCATTCTCCGACAGTTCTTGGGTTCAGTGAATATAACATTGCCATAATGGATTGGTAGCACATTTGTAGTTGCGATAATCGTAACCCTTCATCAACGAAGCACATAGTTAGGCACATACATACAAGTTCAACCATTTATGAACCATTGGGGTTACAATTATCCCAACTCCAAGTTTCGTTGAACAATGAGTAAACTAGTAATAGGGAGGGTCTTGAGTTCTGGCATACATAGCGGGTGTTTCTTTAGCTTTGGAAGTTAAGATTTAAGTTTAAAGGAGTGATGTTATTAACTTCCTTATAGATCGAGGACTAGTCTCAATCTGGTCTGACACACTTCAAGATGTTCCCATTGGAGGCTAAGGTCTTTGATGCATGCCTCATCATTGTCGCTTGTGGTGTGCTCTCCTGAGCTGAGTCCTACTCCTAATCTTAAGAAAGTTTTTGGCCTCCATTATAACAACATCTGATAAAAGCTATGTCAAGGGACGAGGGAGGCCAGATTATAGGCACTATTTATTGGGCTACAACAGGTGGTGCTTGGTCACATCCCTTAGTTTTCCAGAAAAAAACATTTCATTCTCACAAATTTGCCATAACAAATTAAGCTCTATGTACTCAATATTATCTTAATGACAAAGTCCAACTCACAAAATCTTAATATTGAGAAAGAAATCTGATAATTCTCATGATCTTTTTCACGTCTGGTGCTGCTGTAAAAAATACACAACGCATCGCTTGTAAGTATGCATCACATGCCAATGTTATGTCACATGACCTGGTACTGTCTTGCAGTGAAGACCCTGAAACTACCAGTTCCTTATTTTGATTTCCACAATCAAAATAAATCCGATATGAACATGTACAAAACATACCTTTTTATTGTTTAAACTGTTTACCACCAATTTTAATGAAAATTTCAATGTTTGCATACTTTTGTGAAGTATGGTGTGCTTGTTGGAAACCAGAGGGTGGAAATTAATTCATTTGTCCGCAAAACAATGTAATACATTACTTTCCTTAAATTGTGTCAATGGATGTAATGAGCTTTTGTACATTTTCTGTTGATGTGTCCTTAAATTGTGTCAATGGATGTAATGAGCTTTTGTACATTTTCTGTAATGTGCAAGTGTCTCAGTTTGTCAATTCAATAAGGTATGTGTTCAACTTTTCAGCTTCAAGCTCCCCTTAAATAGTAACTCTCAGAAGAAATATAGGCTACATGTATTTCAGAACATGCACACTTACCATGTAAGTGAGGAAAAGTGTTTACTGTTAAGCTGTGACTTGACATTTCTGAAGTTTCAAAGAATGGTGGGAAAAGGTTTGTTTGTGTTGCATCGGGGTGCATTGCTGGTCATGTATTTTTCCGGCACTAAGCTGCAAGTTAAATTTGAACTACCTGTAGATGTTGGTATGGAATGCTGAGTTTCTTTGTGTAAAACCCAGTCCTCAAAGTAGACTTGCCCTTTTATTTGAAGAGCGCCCTCTTTTGAACTTTGATTATGCCTTGAGCTGTTTTCAGTAAAACTAGAAAATGCTCAGTCATAATAGGCTTTGAGGCTTTTAAAGAAGATAAATCTCTCTTGCAATTACTGAAGTTGTAGACTCCACCCAGGCTTTGGGGCTAACAAGAGGTAGTACACATTGCAGTGTACACAATGTTTCATGGGGCTCACAATTTACACTGGACCGCAGGCCCGAGGCCAGTGATTTTAGCACTGGGTAAACTTGTGACCAGACAAGAAGTTTACATGATTGTATCTAAATTTAAGGGAAGGCATTTTCTCCTTGGTAGAGGGCACTTCTATGAGGGAAATGAAAAGTTGTACTTTTCAAGGAGCACCAAGGCAAAGAGTAGGGGCATGAAGGCATTTGCATCCATTCCCGCTGTGAAGTATACGGCCTTTTTAAAGGCACTGAACACGTTTGGTAATTGTCAAAGACCAGTGTTCTCACTTGGTGTATCCCAACATATATGCAAAAAATAACAAGCCTGTGAAAATTTGGGCTCAATTGGTCATCGAAGTTGCAAGAAAATGATGAAAGAAAAAACACCCTTGTTGTACAAATTTGTGTGCTTTCAGATAGAATAAATGGCTTCTTGCAAGAAGTCTTTTATTATTTTAGTGAGAAATTACCTCTTTCTCAAAAACTACGTTACTTCAGAGGGAGTCGTTTCTCACAATGTTTTATACTATCAACAGCTCTCTGTTGCTCGTTACCAAGTCAGTTTTTATGCTAATATATATTTTGAGTAATTACCAAACGTGTACAGTGCCTTTAATCTTGCTTTTGCTGGGTATTTGTTTTACATATGTACACGTATATTATAAATTTCGTTGTATTACTCTTTTTTCTTTTTCTTTAGTGCAGACATGCAATTTTCAGCTCATCAGCTGATTTCCCTCATTTCTGGTGTCTTATCTGTGACGATGAAACTTTAAAGGCACTGTACACGTTTGGTAATTACTCAAAATATAATTAGCATAAAAACTTACTGGTAACGAGCAACGGAGAGCTGTTGATTGTATAAAACATTGTGAGAAACAACTCCCTCTGAAGTAACGTAGTTTTTGAGAAAGAGGTAATTTCTCACTAAAATGTTAGAAGGCTTCAGGCCAGAAGCCTTTTTTAGGCATCTGAAAGTACACAAATTTGTACAACAAGGGTGTTTTTTCTATCATCATTTTCTTGCAACTTCGATGACCAATTGAGCCCAAATTTTCACAGGCTTGCTATTTGATGCATATGTTTGGATACACCAAGTGAGAACACTGGTCTTTGACAATTACCAAACGTGTCCAGTGCCTTAAAAAACACAGTCCAAAGTCTTGCCTTACCTGGCACTTTCCTCCTTTTTGGACATTACAATGTTGCAACCTACTTAACTGAATGTTGAAACCAACTTAACTGAATGCAACTGTGGGGGTTCAGTAGCAAGGTCCGTCCTTACAGGCACTGAACACGTTTGGTAATTGTCAAAGACCAGTGTTCTCACTTGGTGTATCCCAACTTGGCTTAAAATAACAAGCCTGTGAAAATTTGGGCTCAATTGGTCATCGAAGTTGCAAGAAAATTATGAAAGAATAAACACCCTTGTTGTACAAATTTGTGTGCTTTCGGATAGGAATAAAAACTTCTTGCAAGAAGTTTTTTATTATTTTAGTGAGAAATGACCTCTTTCTCAAAAACTACGTTACTTCAGAGGGAGTCGTTTCTCACAATGTTTTATACTATCAACAGCTCTCTGTTGCTCGTTACCAAGTAAATTTTTATGCTAATATTTATTTTGAGTCATTACCAAACGTGTACGATACCTTTAAGACTGCTTTGTTCTTTGCAGAGTGCAACAGGACCCCAACTACATGTACATAGTTTATTCCTTTTATTTTGAACACTTTTATATACAGGTGTGCCTGCAGCTGTGGAATTAAACACTTTGTCATGTTGTTGTTGTTTTTTTATTTGCGTCCGGTTAGGTATTGTGCTCATGGTTCAGGTTAAGATCAAGTGTAATGTCAACCAAAAGGTTAACAAAAGGTTAAAGTGACATTAACACCTCAGTGTTGCTTTTGAAATTCCCTCAAGCTACTAAGCAGAAGTAGTGCTCAACCGTGTTCTAATTTGGGGGAGATATCCACAAGACCACATGGCTTAAGGCTCAAAATGTTTACTGGACCAGAATTCTTTTTACAAGACCAGAATCAAAATAAGAAAAAACTTCCTGACCCAGTTTATTATGCATTTAAGTTAACTGTTTTTACAAACGCTAAGATATGTAAGAGAAGATTGATTTCATTTGTCTTTATGGGTATTAAGTATACTTCATTAAATATCATTACTCAGTAGAATTGAAAGGTATTTTATCAGACTCAAAGTCAACAATTGAACATTTTTTGGGGTGAGATGTTACACAGTGAGGTATTAGGCTATTCTTCAATATTCAATTAAAAAACATGGCTTTTGGATGATAGCAGTCCTGGAATGACACGGAGGCCATGGTCTCTGTTGCCCTTGTTCTTGGCCATCGTGCCCCTTCATGGTTCTCCCTGAGCAGTGGTCCGCTGCCCAAACCCTAGATAAAACACCCGACGACCATTCCAAATTCTCTCCGAGTGGTCTGGCTGGGTAGGTAGTTCAGTGTTGAAAAGTATCCCTATTTAATACGAAATAGGGACTAGTGAAAACGCTGGGGGACTAGTGAAATGACAAGCTAACTCGTACCGCTGGCTAGTCACTGAAAAAGTTCACGGGTAAATCCTGGCTCTTTAATATTTTCCAATGGAAGTGCCCTTTGCAAAATGAAAATAGCCCTCTCAAACGTGAGATTGCAAGCCTGTGATAATGAGTTTCTGATCAATTCTCAGCTCAGTTATTTGGCACTTAAGGTTTTCTTTTGAGCTCCACAAAAAACATTGCTGTCAACATATTGTCTGTTGATATTCTACATGTATGTTTATAGATGTGCCCTTTTACTCAAGAAAAGCTAGCGTTCTCTCAAAGCATGCTGTCTTAATGCCAATGTGGCAAAACAAATCATTGATATACTTATTTTGTTTTTCACATCCCAAGATGAACTGACTGAAAAGGAAATCAGGTGATTTGATTGTCTCTTCTGCAACATCCCTCGTTAGAATTTCACTCCTGCAGCTGAATCTCCGAAGAGCTTGATCTTTCCCTTCCGTTATAAACAGCTGTCCGCAAAGTGTAAGTATTTGTTATTCTTTTGCAAATTTAATTGTGTCTGGAGAGTGATTTGACATTTGTTTCCCCAGCCTGTCCGTAATGAAAATACAGGGATCCTTGTCAGAAACTGTTTACTCGCTCTTGAAGTACAAACTTTTAGCTTGGTAGTAGTTTGTGCAGCTTTGAGAAAAGAAAAAGTATACACCACGCGCCCATTAATTGCAAAACTGAAACTCCCCGGGACCACTTTATCGAAAATGTATCGGATATCGGCAATCTGAAAATTATACATCAGCTGCTGAATAAATGCGTTCGTCTCCTTGCTAGGTTACGTGCAGAACTTATGAAATCCTCTGGTTCGTGTACGGAAGAAAAAAAAGTACCCAGTGGAACAACATCTTAAGAAAACACCTGAGACTGTTAGGTAACGAAATATGCAACAACAAAATCGCAGCTGAGCAAATCAAGCTGTCTTGACTGCCCTAATTTTCAGTATGAAAGGGAGGTGGGAAAAAATCCCAATTGTCAACTTCCATTCTGCTGTATCTCGTTTCTTGTGATTACAGTATGTGAATTGTTTCCAAATGAAAACGCAGGACAGGAGTTAAAGTGTAAAATGCAATTTGGCAGGTATTCCATGCCCTCATGGAATTGTGTATTTTGGCGACATGATTTTGTTTATGTGTCAAAAAGTCTGATATCCTCTTATGAATGCACCAAAATGAATACTTATGAATACATACTCTTAGGAATACCCCCCAAAAATCAGAATTCAGCAGGAATCGAAATACTGGATTCAAATAATGACTAGAATAAAATCAAGAACAAACAAATTTAACATTCTACAAACTCGAATTCCTTCAAATTCTGGCGATAAAGTCCATCATCACCGATCGATCTTACATTACTTTCTAGCGTGGGTCGGCATCATCACCGATCGGTTGACTCTAAAGCGCAACCACTAGCGGGCTGGCAGCGACTGCCTTTGCGGCCAGTGGTTTCCCTTATAGAGTCTACATACACGTATTTTAGTCTGTGTATTCTTTGCCAGCATTTCCTTAGTACATGTTTAGCTATGCGACGCATAGGGATCCAGACGACAGTGCCATGAACCATCCTGGTATCCGGCCATAAGCACAAATGAATAGAATCTGGGTACCCAACCCACGCACCCTCCGTCGGTTTCAGTGTGTCACAAAATGGCGACCAAACGGAAGGCGAAGCCGTCCAGAAAACTCCACAATGAAACCGGCCGTATCACCAGATCTTCGAATTGGACAGTAACCATAGAAAGGTTTTTATGCATTGGATGTATTTAATTGAGCTTCAATTGGGTTGTGTCATATTTAGGTCCCATATTTATTTGGTTTTTACGTTGAATTATTAACATCATTGTTTTCACGGAAATGGTAAAAAAAATAACACCCGTAAAAAACTGAATTCAGAGTGTTAGAAAGCAGGAAAAAACAGAATTCAGAGTTTTAGAAAACGGAATTCAGTAAATTACATCACGGAAAACTGTGATGTCTGTGAAACTGTGATGTCTGTGTGTTGTGTGCTATTGTGAACTAGTGAATTGAATGAAATACATTGAAAGTTCGGGCCATATTCAAGTGGATAGAAAAAAGGGTTGATGGATGTTTGTTCCCCCCCCCCCTCAATCAGTTTCACACCTACACGCACTTGGATGTAAAATCGTCTGGAAATTTATGCTGAGTGAGAATATCAGAGGTGCACTTTAGGTTTTCTATAGGTCATTCAACATAATTTCCTAACCTTTTCTTGCGATGTCTAAGGGATTTTTTTAAAAAAAACATGCATTCAGAAAGGCCTTCTGTGACATTCAGAACTCGGCACTTTTAATTTTAATCCGCACAGAGTGGGATGTGTAAAGTGGCTTGACTTTGAATAGGATAACTAGATGCAAATCAATATCGCTGTTTGTATAATATTAATTATTCAAACATGTTAGTTTATTTAGTGTGAACAATTGAGGGTTGGGTGTGTCTCAAGGGGTATAACCGGAGGTAACTGAGACCCTATTTAATCCATGTGGGGGTGTGGGAAGGGTGAGAGGGAAAGACAAGGTACCATCACTTCAAACAGATGCTTCCTGATGCGCCTCGTTCATTTCAGCAGCTCTAAAACTTCTAAAATCCTCGCGCCTGCTTTAGCATTTGATGGATTCAGCCAAAGCAATTGGGATTCGAATTTGATATAAGAATGCACTGATCAAACACTCTTGGTGTGTTAAGGTTGACTTTTACCGTTGGCAAAAGTACAGCAAGATGAAAAATTTGGGGGTAATGACTTGACGCAAAACTTTTCCAAAATACAATACAGTGGGCGTTTTACAACAGTTTCAGAACGGTTAGTTAGGTCGGTCATGTCGGTTGACGTATAATTACGCCCCCGGACATTTTATTGTGTAGCGTGCACAGGCATGCACTCGCCTTCCTATGCTTCATGCTCCGAGAGTCCAAATCTCCCTTTTGGGGGAGGGGGAGGGGGAGGAGTAGGGGGCGGTTAATATGTAATCCATGATTCCAGACAGTCGTTTTTTGGTTGTACAAATGAGGATTATGAGATATGGACTGGCTGCCACCAATGATTATCATTGTATTCTGCATATGGGAGGCAAGTTCCAGATTCCTGAACACCATGGCCGATAATCGCATTTTATGAGACATTTGTTCTCTTTACTTGGTTTGTCAGGGTTTCATTGTGACATCAATATTCTTACAAAATACACTTTAAAATTGTAGTTGTGAAAAAAATATTACTGCACAGAGGTGTGGTAAAAATTGTTTCATACTGTCCTGAAGTGGGGGTTTTTAAACAAGTTTCTTTTTTTTGTTTTAATATGAAATTGTCTGCAAAAAAAACCCAAGTTATTATTTACATTAGTATGAGGATGGTGAACCCACATGTAGTGCCACTTTCGGATCCAGTACGGGATGAGACTTCCGTTTGCAAGTGCGTATTTTTTCTCACTGGATAGATTTCTACTTCCACTTCATTTTTGTGTGCATACTTTAAATGTTCATTAAGAGTGGAGGATTATGAAAATTGCTATAAATTAGATGATGGATGAGGAAAGAGGCTACGGTTTAAATACAAAAACATGCAACCTTAATGAAATGTCACGACGGATCAAGGTAAACATATCAGACACACTTGATAGTCTACGACACGATAACGGGATAAGAAACTTGATTAAAATGTCTTCAAAACCAAACCAAAATACTGGGGACTGGGGGAGGATTCTCAAATTCTCACAAGAGCATTATTGCTATCACCAGGGCCCAATTTCATGGAGCTGCTTAAGCAGAAAATATTGCTTAACATTTTTCTGCTAAGCCAACATTAGCAGAATACCAGTCACAGATTGTATGTTTGTGATAGTACTCTGGCTGGTAACCTTACATAATTTGTGCTTACGGCTACTTTTTTGTGCTTTTTAAGCAGCTCTATGAAATTGGGCCCAGTTTCTAACTCAAATGGTTTGAAGTTTTGAGACTCTTGCTCAATACATGTAGGTCAAAGGGAGAGATTTAAAAGTGCTAAGCAAACATTACCAGGATACCAGTCACAGATTGTACGTATGTGATGGTACATGTACTCTGGCTGGTAACCTTACATAATTTTGTTGTGCTTAGCTATTTTTTTCTGCTGAAGCAGCTCTATGAAATTGGAAGTTTTGAGACTCTTGCTCAATACATGTAGGTCAAAGGGAGAGATTTAAAGTGCTCAGCAAACATTACCAGGATACCAGTGACATATTGTATGTATGTGATGGTACTCTGGCTGGTAACCTTATATAATTTTTGCTTACAGCTACTTTTTGTGCTTAAGCAGCTCTAAGAAATTGGGCCCAGTTTCTAGCTCAAATGGTTGGAAGTTTTGTCTTCATCACTCCAACATTACCAGGATACCAGTCACAAAATTTGACGTATGTGATGGTACTCTGGCTGGTAACCTTACATAATTTTGTTGTGCTTAGCTGTTTTTTTCTGCTGAAGCAGCTCTATGAAATTGGAAGTTTTGAGACTCTTGCTCAATACATGTAGGTCAAAGGGAGAGATTTAAAGTGCTCAGCAAACATTACCAGGATACCAGTGACATATTGTATGCATATCTGTATGTGATGGTACTCTGGCTGGTAACCTTACACAATTTTGTTGTGCTTAGCTATTTATTTTTATGGTGCTTGAGCAGCTCTATGAAATTGGGCCCAGTTTCTACTATGTAGCTCAAATGGTTTGAAGTTTTGAGACTCTTGCTCAATACATGTAGGTCAAAGGGAGAGATTTAAAAGTGCTCAGATGCTGTCGCGCTGGAGGCAGTGGGAAAATTAAGAGGTCCTTACAGCTGCACAAACACTGATAAAATTAGGAAGTGGCATGCGCGGTCTGGGAGACACGCTAGAACCGTAGGGTTCTGTCAGCAACGTAGCCAGGCTTCTGTCTGGTCATATAAACGTTATGTGTACACTTCACATGCAAGGCTGGAGCCCCTGGAGTGTACATTGGAGTGTCTCTGCGAACGGGGATCAATGTTCCTGAGACGTTAAACAGCTTTCACACTGAGCGTGCACATCGTTAACGTCAGCTCTGAATACACTGAGAATGCTCTAAAAGACAACATCACAAAGACTGAACAAGCATCCATCATACACTACAAAGTGATAAAATGAGCTTAGCATTCTCAACTATTAGGATTTTGAGAGGTCTTTGAATTTCAAAAAAAAACTGCATTAATATCGTGGCTGGATTTACATAGGGCCACTGCAAAAACATGAAGGTACTTAAATGTTAGGGAAAATGAATGCGCACTTAGTGAGTTTGTTCTTTCTTTTTCCCAAAAAAAAAATGTAGAAAATTTCAAACAGTCTGTCTTGGTTTTGTTGTGGATGAGGCAGTCACTGTCAACTATTTTTGTTGAAGAAGTGGGCATCTATATCGTGAGGATTTATTCAAACTCTTTTCCTTGGAAAAAATGTTTGGGGGTGGGTTGTTCTCATTGGGAAAAGCAATACCTTTGCAGATTCATTTCAAATGCTCCTTTTTGTTGTCTTTTCCTTTTTTTTTCTCTTAAGGTTTGGGGGTCATAGTTGCTTTTCAAGCATTCAGCACAATGAAACTTTGATTATATCTTTCTTCTCCTGGTCTTTGTTCCCAGCAATGTTCCAATTTAAATTCGTTTCAATTCTGAAAGGGCTCTGGGACAAAATGGTCTTGCGCTGAAAGGAGTGGAATTCAACGCCTGTGGTTAGGTTTGAACTTGCCAACCCAGCTTTTGAAGGTTTTTAGTTGTAAGCACTTGTGTCCATACAGGTCACTCACAAACGAACTGGGCCCAATTTCATAGAGCTGCTAAAGCAGAAAATATTGCTTAACAATTTTTTGCTTAGCGGAAATGAGCAGGATACCAGTCACAAATTGTTCGTATGACGTGGTAGTTTGGCTGGTAACCTTACTCTGGTAAGCAAAATTTGGTTGTGCTTAGCTTATTTTGTGCTTAAGCAGCTCTATGAAATTGGGCCCTGTAATGTGTCCTGCACTTTGTGTAGGAAGTTGAACGTGTTTCACTTGACCTTGACTGTTCTTTGCTTAGAAGTGCTGTGTAGTATCTATCAGGTACATCTTCATGTTTCAGTAATCCTGGCCTTGACTCTTGTACTAGAAATGGTATCTTACGATCAGGTATACTTCAAAGCAGCAATGATTAGTTCTCTGATCTACATGTAATACATGTAGCAACTCACTTGTGGTTAAGTGATGACACAGTTGAATGAATTCTCAAGGTGACAATTAACAGGAATGTATATAACGATTTGGGAGTTAATCATGTGTGAAGCTATGTTTGATTACTTTAGTAAGAGTACTACCTAGTGGTACTAGACTTAATTTTCAAGTCTGAGACTTGATTTTAAGTCTGAGATCGCAGTTATTTCTCTGCATCAGTCACGCAGAAACGCCCCCAGCAGATTGGCTATCACACGCCCTAACTCGCGATCGAAGGTTAGTGTTGGAGGTTAATCCACAGAAGGGCGCTATTTCAGGCAATACTGTATTGGCTGTAATCAGGTAGACTGAAAAAATATCACGATCACAGACATGGAACCAAGTCTATCCTAGTAGAGGCTGGTAAGCCATACATAAATACCAGTGTTGTATAATATGGGTGTCATGGGTGGCTAGTGTGCAAAACGCTAGCCTCTCACCACTTTGGCCTTGGTTCGATTCCCGGCTAGGGCCATATGTTAGTAGAGTTGTTCATTGGTTCTCTCCTATGCCAAAAAGGTTTTTCTCCGGGCCCTCCCGTTTTCCTCTCTGAAAATATCTAACATTTCTGATCTCTGGCTGTGCTCCCTGGTCATACATGGGTCAATGTGGCTGGCTGCCATAAGGCACCCTTGCATGCCTGCAGTTCAAACACGTTGTAGCCACACCTTCGCAAAATTGTTAGTTTCTCAGCTGCACGTAATGACGATTAGCCTCCCAACACATGAGTACAAAGTACGAGTACAAAGTGTTTACAGCTTAATGAAAAATACTCATTAAGGTGATCTTGTTCTGTGTGAATTAGTAATGGCTATTCAAATCGGTGTTCTCCGCTATCAAAATGCTAGTAATAACCATGGGGGAAAAGATCGGCGTATTACATGCAGGCGTCTCAGCTGGTTTTACCTTCTAATTGGCTCGTTGAAAACGTCTTTCTCCTGAGCTTCCTCCATTTTTTGCCTCAGTCCTGACTGATTGTACATTGTTTGTCTGCCTGCATCAACCTGCAATGAAAAGGAAATTACCTTGTAGCATGTTAACACTGAAAACCCACTCGGCAATTGTATTCTGATTTTCAAAAGGGAAATTGACTATGGAGTACTATTCTAGGGTTATAGAATTGGCTTAAAGGAATGGTGCAATGACGGTCTTAGGGTTATGGAATTGGCTTAAACAGTCCGCTCTTGAGAGTTTCAATTATATCACGACAAAAACAGGGTCAAAAATTAGAAAATGTGTATTCTTTTATGAACTCTGTAAACAGAAAAATATTTCAACCAATATATTAAAATTTTAATATCCACATTAAAATTTTAATATCCTCAAAGATAAAACTGAAATATCGATCGAAATGTACACAAAATAATGTATATTTTGTCAACATTTCCTCAAGAACTTAATAAGAGTGTTCTTGCTTTTAGGTGGAATTATTTCTCAGGTTGATTGATCAATACTCATAACAACACACATAATTTTGTCTTCATCACTCCAACATTAAACGATCTACTGAATTGTGACAAATTGACTTGATTTTTAAATTATCAGGTATAAAACCACGAGGGCAAGTGACTGGGTAAGTTTTAAATAATTTGGGGTTCAACAAAGACAAATTGACAAGAGCAGGATTGGAACCAACAACATCCAGATTAGCGTGTCGCATTCTACGAACTGAGCAAGTTCAATCAGTGAATGTGCCAAAATCCTACTATTATAGACTGCAGCAAATACAGTACATCTTAATGAGAAGTCTTGGTATGCAAACACCACATTGTACTGTATAGACCTTATTCTTCGTGATGTATATTTATTCTGTGTAGTCCTTGGTGTGCAGACTTGCTGGCACTTTACAAAGGTTGCCACGCTTCTACAGGCAAATTTGATGGTCATTATAAGAAAGCTCGTTAGTATTCACAATTTCCTTGGGCTTGGAGGATCACCATAAATTTGTGAACAAATGGACTAATACAAGACTACTAAACAACACTCTGGGAAGACCGTTTTATTCTCTCCTTATTTAGAACTGCTTGGGATTTTCCAGGTTGTTTTTACTTCAGAATTTCATAAATTTTAGCAGTTATTTAGACAACGTGTCATGACATGTAAAAGCCATCTTGTTCATGTACGAAACTCAAGAAGTAGTGTTTGAATTTATTCAAAAAGTACTTTTAAATAAGTTGCATTTATTTTAAATGCATGTCTTTCTGTTTTTGTAGATGTAAAGCAAAAACAAAATTTAACGAAAAAACACTTTTTAAAGTATACTCTATTTTTAGTTTACTCCGTACATACTTTCAGTTGAATACCAAGTTTGTTTGTTTGTTTGTTTGTTTGTTTTATTTCCTTTCATACTTTCATACATACAGATAAATAATGATTAATGACCAATACTAATATGTCATTTTACAATACAATACAGTATGAATGGTGGTGACACTGCTCATCAATTATCAATCAAATTCTAGCATAATTTCACCCACGGATTTTCACTTTTCTATTTTGAATTTGTAACAAATATATTTTATTGTTTTCTAACCAATCCCTTCTCATTGCAATCTCTTTCTCTCTAAAAAAAAACAAAAAACCAAAGTTTAGGCGAAATGCCAAATTAATTCCAAGTTTAACACAGCTTGACATTCCAGCATGCTATTGATTCAGCACTCGGCATCTCGTCAATGTATTCGAATGAGTAACATTGCCTCCGTGGAGTGCGCCGAATACGACAGGGAACGATTGGGTTTCACTTCTGACAAGTCCCTGTGATGGATTACTGGTCTTCTGGCTTGATGGACAATCTGACATTTGAGTTTGGAAATACAATACTGCCACCGTTAATCTTGATCCGTCAGTGTTTCTCTTCTGAGATTACCGATTATTGATTAGAACTCTGGAAAGTGGTTAGTTGTGAGTTTTAATTGGCGTATTAGGTACGATATGGATCAGGCATGTCTCTCAGGAAAAAATATATACCGGTCCTGTATATGAACAGTCAGGAAATGGTTTTTTATTTCATATTTTTTTCAGTGTACTTTTCCTTAGTAGAGGTCTGCTGGCCAAATGCTTGTTAAAACACGTCAAGACCTGTCAAAATTCTCTCCCTATTTAATATGAAATATGGATTAATGAAAAAGCTGGTTGACTAGTAAAACAACAAGCTACATTTAGCTAGCTAGTCGCTAAAAAACTTCAGGCAAGCCCTTTTGTGTGTGAGGCAACTGATTTATTAAAAAAAAATAAACTTTACTATTTTCATGATGTGTTCATCTCAACAGTCATTGCTTACCACAACTACAAGAGCTTCTTCCATTTTTTATGGTCAAAGATCATTTTCTTACGCTGCTCCATTTCTTTGGAATAGTCTTCCTGTGCATATTCGCCAGGCTAGTCCTTTGTTTTAAGTCTCTGTTAAAAACTCATTTGTTTAAAGCTGCTTATTTGTAATCTGCTTACTTGTATTGTAACTTTCACTCATTGTATATTTTATTGTTCTCTTTATGCGCTTAGAGGCTTTTGCATTAGGCGCTTTACAAATGTCTTTATTATTATTTATTATTATTATTATAACAACCAGGGGCCAATTTCAATGCCCTGCTTACGGTTAACAAATTTTCAGGCTTACTATAGCAGAAAAATTTGCCTAAGCGTAAACGTATTTCACAGGTTAGCAAGAATATTAGGCAGCCGGCTTGTGCGTTCACCATGGATTTGCATTGTTACGTCATTTATTTTCATACAGTAAGCACCGGAAGGTTAGCATGCCTTGTGGTGTACTTACGGTTAGCAGCGCAATGAAATGGAAACTCTCACAGTAAGCACAAAAACGGCCGTTATACAGCTCTAATAAATTGGGCCCAGGCCCAATAGACGACCTTGCTTATTGTACAGGTACTTTTTCCAGAAAAATATCTAAATATTTAAATGACCATAACATTTTAAGGGACTTTGATGCTTGAGACCAGAGAAGGACCATACTCTTTACTCTGAGCAGACCTCCCATTTATTGCCATGGCGTTTGTCATTTGAGTATAATAAGGAAGTTATTCATCTGACAATTTCAGCTGTAGTTTTTGGTTGCTGTAATTTATAGCCTTTTTGCGTGTTCACCATGGATTTGCATTGTTAACGTCATTCATTTTCATACAGTAAGCACCGGAAGGTTGGCATGCCTTTTGGTGTGCTTACGGTTAGCAGCGCTAACGTTTACGCTCAGGCAAATTTGTTTTCAATTTTTTTTTTGCAATAGTAAGCACAAAAATTTGTTTATCCTTAAGCAGGGATATGAAATTGGCCTCTGGTTGTTATTTGAGTATAATAAGGAAGTTATTCACATGACAATTTCAGCTTCTTTTGTTTCGTTGATGTAATTTAAAGCCTGTTTGTGTGTATGTACACCGTAAGAATTAAATTGCAATAGTGGGGGGGTTTTTGTGGTGTTCGGCACGTCTGCGAAAATTGTAGTAAAAAAATGTTCCAGGCCTTTTTTCGGGACGTTAGCCAATATGATTGAAAGGGAATTTTGTAATGGTTTTTGTTTATAAAATTATGTTTTAACCTTGACCCCTCCAAGTGTAAGGACGAAGTCATGGTATTTACATGTAAGAGTTCCTCTTGTGACAGGTTTATAAATCATGGCACTATAAAAGGGGGGCAAGCTCCAAATTGTTTAAAAATTTAGCACATACTTAATTCTTAAATATCTCAATGAGAAACAAACAAATGATGACATCATGGTTGTACCACGATATAAACATTAACAGAAAAAAATTATTAGTTTTCTGAAGTTTGAATGCAGTCATGTGACTGAAATTATCTTTGGCGTTTCCGTTCTAAACAGGAATTCTCAAGACGCATTCAAAGACTCTTAAACAAAATGCCTATCAGCGGTCTGTCACCATCACATGGTGATAAAAAGCCGAGCACCTAGTGTTTGTTATGGTTAACATTACAGACATACCCTTAATTCCTTTCTTAATTTCTTTATTAAAGGCACTGAACACGTTTGGTAATTGTCAAAGACCAGTGTTCTCACTTGGTGTATCCCAACATATGCATACAATAACAAGCCTGTGAAAATTTGGGCTCAATTGGTCATCGGAGTTGCAAGAAAATGATGAAAGAAAAAAACCCCTTGTTGTACAAATTTGTGTGCTTTCAGATAGGAATAAAAACTTCTTGCAAGAAGTTTTTATTATATTAGTGAGAAATTACCTCTTTCTCAAAAACTACGTTACTTCAGAGGGAGTCGTTTCCTACAATGTTTTATACTATCAACAGCTCTCTGTTGCTCGTTACCAAGTAAATGTTTATGCTAATATTTGTTTTGAGTCATTACCAAACGTGTCTGATACCTTTAAGGCATAATACACACTTAAAAGTCATTTTTTGATCAGCCTTATGCCTCATTAGGCCACATAAAAAACTATTGTTGATCGTCCCCGCCCAACCCTAGAAAACCCCCCAACCCCTTTTTCTAAAATGTTTGTTTAATTTTTGTATCATTAAAAATGGCCAATTTCAACTCCCAGATTTTTCAGCTGATATTTTTTCAAAATCTACAGGTTGGAAAAGATGTTTCAAGAAAGGTTATTCATGTTGAGAACAATTCTTTAAGTACTTACTTAGGCTACACTGCATTTCAGGTTTTTTTTTTAATGTTTACAGAAAATGTCATCTAGGAGTTTAATGGGTTTATCAAACAATTAAAAACAAAACAAAAATCACACAAACCCTGTTTTATAGTGATTGTGATGCTTTCTTTATTTCATATTTTGCCATGTCAACAAAACTCAGTAAAAAAAATATGAAACATAAAAATGTCATGTTGGTCTCCCTGCGTCTTCCAATTTTCTTGAAAGAGGCAAACTTGCCACCACTGAGATGAAAAGACTTGCCTTTTTTATGACCAGACCTTCAGATATTGAAGTGATGTAAACCTCTAAAATGTAAAATTTGTACGTTTAGGGAGCTTTGTTTCCACACCAAGAGGATATATTTATCAAATGTTTTAGATTTTTCATTTTCATACAGTCTTCATACCTGATATTTATATGAGAATAAATAGTTTTGAACTTAAATTTGAATTACCACCATATTGTACACATCCACTAACACACATGTAGGCTACATGTATAAAGTAATGTAATTCTCCCATTGGGTTCTTGGCTAGTACAGTGATTAAGTTCGCGTTTCTGAGTGTCGTTGGCTTCACAACCAGAAGAAATGAAATGTAATGTACCTCTTCACATGTCCAGTACATGCCTCAAGTACAGCTGACCCTGTTTGCAAAATATCATTCTACAATTTGTACATGTGTAGGATGTGTGCGTAAACTCAAACCATAGAGCAACTCAAACACATGTAGTACCCCTCTACATGTACAGGTCTTGATTTCATGAGGCAATTAGCATATTATGTAATACTTATTCATGATAGATTGTACTTGTGGGCAGGAATATGTTTACATTAAAAGCTTTTTACATAATAAATCAATATGGTACTGTGTACATTGTTTCCATTGGATTATGGGCAAATCTACTGTTGATAATCTCATGTACATTTACTTAAATTGTAACTAGGTGTGGGGTCTCCAGTCAACCTGGAGGTAGTGTACAGCCGAATGATTCCATTCACAACACCTACAAATATTACCAACCTACATAATAACACGGTTTGTACTTTACATGTACCAGCAATTGTTAGCATAACCTTGAAATTAATTCTGCGTAGGTGTAGCCGAAACCGGAGGGGGAAAAAAACAATAATCTGACAAAATGTTACACATTATTTTATCACCTTTCAATCATTGAGAGGAATGGGTTTGTTTTGTTGCGGTTGCAATGTAGGCCTACATGTATATATACATGTACATGTTGGCCTATATTTATTCGTTTCTAAAGGAAAACCAACCTCATTCAGGCTTTAATTACAAACAGGCCTCAAAAGCCATGGCCTTCTACCGTTGCTCTGGTATTGGCCTCGGCCTTGGTGCCCCATCAAAAGTTTCCAATCTAGACCTTAAGATTTCCCCATGAAAGTGTTCTTTGCAAAATAAAAATGGCCTTGCCCTTTCAAAAATGAAATTCTAGGCCTGCTCACCAAACCTCTCCTTTTTGGACTGCTTTTGGGAACTTGGTGTCTTATTGGCAGTGTTTAGGAAAGAAATAATAATAAATTCATGTAATTTCAATTTGATTTCTGTATTTGTTTAAATATTCAGGGCAAGTACATCATTCGTTTTTAAATTTTGGAAGAGTTCATTTCCAGATCCTCTAGTTTGAAGACGTTATTTTCAGATCCTCTTGGTTTAAAACAAACAACGAAGGTTATATAAGACTGAATGGAAGCGTGTTTTCCAGGGCTTACCCTGATGCTGATTGCAGTTTAATGTGTTACGAACAAGCTGGACTAGCAAACAAGCCCATCCGGTAGCCCAGAATCGACCATGACCCATATGACATATGTTTAGTCTTCACCAAGCTGGTCTCTGGTTTGGTGACATCTGACTGACTTGTTGTTAAGTTATGAAGCCTTGAGGTGGACATTGACCATTGTTTCTCCCATTGACGCATTGTCAGGTTTCTAGGATGTGACCATCAGGAGGTTCTGCAATATGATTTGCAAAGGGCTTCCTAGACTTCTTTCTTGGATTCTGGATTTGGTCAGTGGTTATATGGTGAAGTATTAAGTGGTTTCTGTGGGTTTGTTTTGTAAGTGCAAGTTGGTGGCATTGTTCCGTCCAAACTTTAGAATCGTCCCAACTGTAGTTGGGACCAGTCTCAACTGGAGTGTTACAGATGGGACGGGCCCAACTGTAGCTGGGATCCTAACTCCAGGTGGCAAGGGTAAATTCAGCTGCTTCCTGCATGATGTGATGGAGTCTTTTCTCATCTGTTTTTTTTTTTCATGGAGGATGGTTTATTCTCAAGTTTTGCCATGATAACTATTGTGTAAGTTGAGAGAAACTTGAGTGATGGAAATTATCTCTATCATTGTCACTATCTTTATCAGGCAATCCCAGTTTAGGTTAAAACACTCAAGTTGGGACCGGTCCCAACTACAGCTGGAACGATTCTAAAGTTGGGATGGAACAGCATTGTTCTCATCTGATGGCTGGTGAGCTTGTGATTGTTTTTACTTAACAACTCACCAACCTGTTTTTAATTTTTATTGCGACCATGGATCACTGATATTTTGGCAGATGGTCAACAGGTGTACAACACCCAGACTCAAGGCGTATTGTTGTTTAGAGCCTTGTCTACTAGTTAGAATTGAGGCAGCAGGCATCAACTCACATCAGTTAATTTTGGAGGATTGGGGGCAGTGGGCACCCTACATACATGTACATGTAAACTTGTATTGGTTGATAATTGATTTTGGAGGATTGAGGCAGCAGGCATATACCTCACATCAGTTAATTTTGGAGGATTGGGGCAGTGGGCACCCTACATACATGCTACCTCCATGATACATGTAAGCTTGTTTTGGTTGATTTTGGAGGATTGGGGCAGTGGGCACCCTACATACACGTACATGTAAACTTGTATTGGTTGATAATTGATTTTGGAGGATTGAGGCAGCAGGCATATACCTCACATCAGTTAATTTTGGAGGATTGGGGCAGTGGGCACCCTACATACATGCTACCTCCATGATACATGTAAGCTTGTTTTGGTTGATTTTGGAGGATTGGGGCAGTGGGCACCCTACATACACGTACATTTAAACTTGTATTGGTTGATAATTGATTTTAGAGGATTGAGGCTGTTTCCAGCAGGGATTGTGTGTAAGCGTTTAAGGGGTTTTGAAGACAGAGTTACAGGATTAGTAATTACTAATAAAATTGACAGATCTTTAGTTCGTCGACTCAGGACCATAAGGACTATAAGGTGCGGTTTGGATGGTTTTCATAAAATTGGTTGTGCACATTTTGGAGCTCCTGGTAAGTGGAGTTTATTGATCATGAGTTGTCTCCAAAGTAATAGTTTGGCATATAGAAACGATCATTTTCTAATTTAAACATTTATTTGTAGATTTTTATGTAGTTTTTTTCAAATGTTACACGCATGTTTCATCTAACGCCCTTTTGATCATTACGGATAGTGAAACTGCAATTAACGATCTTATAGAACCAAGCCGACGAGCTACACTTTGTACATTCTGCATTATGGGCAGGATGATTGCAACTTCACACACATTTTTTACATGAACAATGCATTTGCATTTCATCATTTAAAATTAATTTTTATGGATTTTGTTTATTGTCCTCGAAAATATTCCTTAAGAAAATTGTAACACCAAAATAAATTTGCATGTCATACAGACAGGTTGTACTTGTTTGTCTGGATCTAAATTTCTCCACTCATTGTTTCACCAAAGTCCAAAATGGTGTAACCTCCTTCATGTCTGTTGTTTGTCCTTTTTTGTTGTCGTTGGCACCATTAGCAACACCCCTACAGCCAATATACAATAACATGATCATGGATTATTTAGCGGATAACAAGCCTGATACATGTCTACACTATCCATATGGCAGGTTCCCAAGCCCTGTATTGTAGTCTGTAATTAGAGAATAGACTAGCAAGCTAGTCCTCGCTGGGAGGATTACATCATCAAAACTGGCAGCATGCTCTATGGTCCATGGTCTCAGGCATGCTCTCTTCCATTGAGCGGAAATGCTAACATTGCTAAGTGTAATGATAAATAAAAATGTAGTAACTGTTAATTGATGCGCCATTCCAGGCGATTGAAGTGTACACATTATTACAATTTTTGTACTCGGTGGGAACACTGGCTCTTCAGGGCTCTAGTTTAGGGGGTAAAATCGACAAGACCGTAGGGCTTGTGAAGCCCAAAATGTTTACTGGACCAGAAGATATTGACAAAAAAAGGAAGACCGCCAACATTATGGCTAGATACATGTAGCTCAGTTGGTGGAGCATTAATCCAGAGGTCGCAGGTTCAAGTCCTGTGGTAGTCCATTTTTCTTTGTTCAACCCAAAACTATTAAAAATTTACCTAGTCAGTTTCCCTTGTGGCTTATTGCTGATTGCTTATTGTTTTGTTACAAGACCAGAATCACAATGAAAAAAAACTTTCTGCACATTTTAACACATGAACTGTTTTGATTTGAACAAGCACTTAGAGAAGATTAATTTTACTTGTCATGTGGTTAAGTGCTTGTATATCATATGAGTTTAACTGCGAATGACGTCAAGTTAAACTAATGAAAAGATGCTGCTCTAGGCAAACAAATTTATTATTCAATTGAAAGACACAAGCCAACCGGACTTGTTTGGTCATGAGTTTACTGGCCCAACTCGGGCCTGCCGGCGAGTGAAAATTTTAAAGCCTGCTACAGTGATTTGCAAACCAGGCCACTAACCAATCAAAAATATCATGTAACTGTTTTCCTTTTCCCCCATAATCTAGTTACTGTTTTTATGCAGTTTTAAAGTAAGATTTAGGTTTGTTGGTGAGGATGTCGAGTCCAAGCCTCATCCCAAAAGGTCAGTGAGCGTCAAAATTGAAAGAGCAAAAATTTGGTTTGGTCTTCCAAGTGTTCATGGTGCAGGGAAAAAAGTCCCTAGCTACAATGGACCAGCCCTGTGGTCACAAGTCACAAGGATGTCGTCCAGAGTTTTAAATTTTTCATTTCTATTCCTTGACGGGAAAACACGATGAGAATCAGCGTGACTGAGGTGTGCCAGTAATTACAATCTGTCGCTCTCATTTTATGTGTGGATATTAAACAATGATGTTCTCTTTGTTTGATCAGGGGACGCTAATTCTTAAAATGCAAATGAGTCTAAATGTCTATGAGCTAAAGCCATTAGTTATTAATCAAACAATTAATGGTCGTACACTTTTGATGATGATGTGAGTAATAACCTTTAACTAATACCCAGAATGTTGTTGTTGGGTTTTTTTGGGAGGGGCTTCATCAGTGATGAGATGGGTTCAAAACGTGTTTGTGGAATCAGAAATGGAGAGTTTGTATGATATATTTATTTCAGTGTTTCAGCCAATATATTTTCTACAGGGTTTTCTGCAGGTTTCTCCTTGAAGTATGTGTACATGTACAGAGGTTTAGTAGTGGCAAGGCACTTTTTACCCAGTAAGCAAACCTCACTTAGGAAATTGGAATGTCCATTGGAACATTTTTCTTCTTCCTTTTTTTGGGGGGGGGGAGAGGAGGGGATGTCACCAAGGTAAAGGCCATGAGCATGGCTCCCACGAGAGAATGACTTATTAAGTGCAAGGCCCTGCACATAGTACACTATTTTTTCCCATTACTTTGTACTATTGCTGTACGTCAAGTGAGATGAACGCCAACGTAAAAGACAACTGGTCGTCCTGTTTAATGCGGCACGTCTGCGACGAGATGAACTGTCACAACCAACATCTAATGTAATGCTTCAATTATTTGTCTCTTATTGCCTTCATCAATTTGTTCGGGATCAGAGGACGAAGCCTTATTTTTAAAGGAGCGGTGCATTTTTGTTGTCTGTAAGAATTAAGTTGTTTCCAATCATTTAGTTTACCCGATACTCGTATGCATTTCACGGCTGAATAAGTGCTCATAATTTGTGGGTTGGTTGCATGTGTTATTGCCATGTTTGTGTTAAATTGTTTTGATGTGTTATTTTGTTTAGAAACAATTTTTCTTAACATGAGAGCAGTTTAGATTGTACTTCTCAAGACAATTTACACAAAATACGTGCAAACTGTAGTAGTAACTTGAAATGCCATTTTTACGTTGAAAGGATACAACTTTAATAGTACTCAAAAAATCACCAAAACTACATGGTAATGTTAATGTTCTTCAACAGAAACTTGTTTTATTTTTATTTCACTGAGATAATGAAAAGTTAAATTGAATTTGTTCAATGCATATTTGGGACCCCAGGGATACGGCTGTTCCTAAATTCTTATGAATGGTCTTTGCTGTGGAACAATAAATTTATTCAAAAATTTAATTATTTGGGGTTGTGCTTTTGAGAAAATTTTAAGAGCGGGATTTGGTCATGCCCTGTTATTGTTGGTATACTCTCCTTCCCAATTGGCCCCGTGCCACAAAATTCCACAGGAGACTGTGGAGACTAACTAGTCCACAGTACACAAGCCATGGGGTTTCCTGAAAGTGCCAGCCATACAAACACAAACAAAATATGCATCCAATGCTAGCCTGGAAGGTATGGTACTGTCACCAGTGTGTAGGAGGGATTTATTGTAAGCAGTTCCAAATAAGACATTTTCTCAGATAAACCCCGCACAAAGATATTGACAAAATAGGGAGACCGCCAACATAGGGAAAGACTGCTCAGTTGGTTGAGCACCGGCATGTTAATCCAGAAGTTGTTGGTTTCAAATCCAGCTCTACACTCTAGTCAATTTTTGCTTTTGTTAGAAACCCAAATGGTTTACATTTTCTCAGAGTTATACGTACAATGTGACGTTCCACTGGAAGTCATGTGAAACAGCTTCACAAGCACTAGGTCTGTATCATGTACTTTTTGTAATTTCTGTCTTTACTGAGATGCAAACCCCACCCCTTGTAAATTGCATGTCTGGATCGTTGAACAGTTTCCTAGAGCTTTTTATTAAGTCTCCTTGAGTACAGCAGTCAAGTGATAAGAGACGACATCTTAATCTGTAAGTGCATCTTTTGTGTTAACTTTTATCGTGGCCTTGTGTACAGTAAAATATGCCACACACAGTATGCGAGAGAATTTTATGAGTGGTGAGGATACTTTGTGTCCAGTCAAACGCTTCTCTCTAAGTCACCATAAGCTCTTGTCTTTAAACAAGGAGTACTCTACTACTACTACGTGTAGGTACATGTACACAAATGTAGGAGTATGCAGTATCTTCTTGAAGTAAGCCAGCATCTTCTTCGCTTCAGCTGACCTCATTGGATGATGCAGGGACTCTGGAGCGGCGATGATGGGATTGTGTTTGCCAATTATGAACCCAACTTCCATGCTGTGGATCCCGTGACAATTCCCAGGGAGAAATTGATGGAGCATGCCTAAATATCTTATTGATTCAGAAAACCACAGAGCCAGGCATCTACACAATTGCATAACGTCAGAGTGCACTATAACAATTTGCCTTTGCAGTGACGGTAAACCCCCCCTCTTGGCCGGAATGGACCAGTCCACATAGCTGAACAGTTAAGCTCTGATGGCTGTCCATGCAGCACTCCATACATGTACATCCAGCACACACTAGCAGACCACATTATTGACAGTGACAGCGTGTTCACAACTTCGGGTAGCTAGATGCAAGCACAAAGAGAATACTACTACTGAGCACCACACATTGCCCTACTCCCGGCTAAATAAAGGCTCTCTCGGTCCACTGTGGGATTATAAAACCAGACCTAGGATTTTCTTAACCTACTGTCATTGTCTTTGGCTGTTCTGTATCAAGTTGGTATGTATTGTTTCTCTTCTCTCAGTTGTGTACACGTATGTTGAGTTGAAGCTTGACGCTATGTCGATGTAATTTCATCATTTATATTCCTTTTTACTTTTGAAGCATGTGGGTATTTGTGTCCAAGTCTACATTTGTTCTTACTCCATTGAAAGCACATGTATTTTGACCCCCTGAATCCTTCACATTCCAACAGCGTAGTACAAGCTTACAACTACCAAACCAGTATGAAATGTACTGATGGATATTGCATGTCTTACTCTAGCTGAAATAATTTCGGCTGAATCATATTTCAAACGTCAAGTCCATTACAATATCTGTCTTATTTGGAAGTGAATTTTAGTTTTAGAGATGAGAATATTCAGAGATGAAGTTTCATGCATGAATTCATTCTCAAAGTGGTAAACTACATACAAGTATTCCCAAGATGCTGGCGGTTTCGGTCATCTCTGCTCTGCAAGCTCCTCTTCCACTGGATGTGGATGACTTAACCAACGTGCACAGCAATCAATTATAACCTGCAAGTATTCAGTAATTCCCACGCCGGGTTGACTTGAATGGCTTTGCCTGAATAGCCACCTCCAGGAGCCCTTTACAATCTCCCTCGAAGGAGAAGTTATCTCACTCGGTTATAACACTGACGCAGAAATATCCCCTCAAAATCAGATTGCTTTCTCAAAAGGGGGGGGGGACTCCAGCGCCTTGCATGATTGGCCAGCCGAGCGATGGTTTGGGCCTAGCCCCTCAGTACCTTGACTAAAATGCATTAAGTGTGAGGGAGAAAAAGCCCCGAGAGGTCAGACCTAGGTCACTTTAATTGGATACCGTGAGAAGGATCTGTCACGCAATGATTTTTAAGTTTGTTATTATCTAGGTTGCCTTCTGACTACAATCGGTGTTGTCTTTGAGTGGATGTATTGACTAATGATAAAAACCCAACACCGTTGTGGAAATATTGAAACTGATGATTTGGCACACCTTTTGTATTTGATAAGTAGTTATCTTCAATTCCGTGGAACGGAGGAGTATTCAAAGACAAGAACACATTGCAATTTCTGTGTACTGGACATTACAACAACAAAAGCCACACAACCCCTGTCTTGACTACACACTACATGAAGTAGTACAAATTGAAATCTTGCAATTTTTATGTTGAGTAGAGTCTAGGCTGTAAATGCATGTACAAATGTATGTACTGTACACTGTGAATATCATATTTTATAATCCCAAATCTCACAATATTTGTTTAGTGATTTTTAGAATTAGGCCAGTTAGGCCCTACTTCAGACAAAACCTTGGGATTGGGGGGAAAAAAAGTAAATATTTCTGGCCCAGTATGACTTTTTAGAACCAATTGGCCAGTTTGAGATAATGGTGGACACATTAAGATTGCACCATTAGTTTTGGGTAAATATGTCTGTATACGCCCAAACCAAACAGTGAAACTCCTATAGTGTCCACCATACCTCAAACAGGCTAATGGTCTTCTGATATCCCCCTCCCCCCCTCCCCTCCCCCACTGAATTGTTAAAGTCCTAAATATGTGCAAAAAAAATTGAACACTCTGAGCACCGAAGATTTGAAATGAAGTGATTCATATTTAAGTTATTCATATAAAATTGGCATCCTACAGAATTTTGTCGGTACATGTACAATTCTTCTGCTTGACTTCATAATTGTCAACTGTTTTATTGTAAAGTGCAATATCAATGCTTTATTTATAAATTTTAAAAAAAGCTTGACATTATAAATGGTTCGAGGTGACCTTTGGGCTTCAGTGCATGCTCATTGTACCCTTGAGACATACATTGTACAATGCTAATAAGGATTGCATGGTGTTGGTGTTGTACTCTGACCCTGTGAAATCAGGCAGGCTTATTTGTCAAATTACTGCACCTGCTGGGAGGGAAAAAACTTTTGGGACATTCTATGGTTCTGTGTTTGTGTGCGTTTGTCACGTGAACCTGTCATGCATTCTTCTGGATTTTAGGACAATTACATACGTAGTACTTGTGTGTGGGTAAGCAGAGCTGCCAAGAAAGTTCCCTGAAAATAAACCAATCTTTCCATGTTCCAATGAACAGATTTGAAAATCTCCCTGATTATGGAAACCTTTCCTTGTTATGTTGAATGTAATTCTAAATATCTCCCTGATTGTTGTACAAAATCTCCCTGATTACAAGATGTAAATGTTGGCAGCTCTGGTGTAAGGAGTGGGGAAAACCTAAAGAAAATCTCAAATTTCAGTGGAGTCCAGAATGAGCAGACCTGCACAGAAACCAGCAGGCTGTAAAATCTACAGACTTCATTGTATCGTATTTTCTTGATTTTGAACAGTAAACTATTCACAAATGTGGGGTACACAGGTTCTTTGGTTCAGTGTAATCCCTGCCAGGTTCAAAGGAGTTGGTCCTCTGGCTCACCAATCACTAAGACTCGGTATACTCTCCACTTCATTCATCAGGGTTTGCCCTTAGCTTTTTTAGTGACTGGCCAGCAGGACCAGCTAGCTTGTCATTTCACTAGTCCATCACCATTTTCACTGGTCCGAATTTCAAATGAAGTAGGGAAGCTTATCAAACTGAACTAGCCAGCCGGACCACTTGGGGTGAATTTTGACTGGTCCTCTGGTGTTTTAACTGGCATTTGGCCAGGGGACCACTGCTAAAGGCACTGAACACGTTTGGTAATTGTCAAAGACCATTTTTCTCACTTGGTGCATCCCAACATATGCATAAAATAACAAGCCTGTGAAAATTTGGGCTCAATTGGTCATCGAAGTTGCAAGAAAATGATGAAAGAAAAAACACGCTCGTTGTACAAATTTGTGTGCTTTCAGATAGAATAATAAAAGGCTTCTTGCAATAAGTCTTTCATTATTTTAGTGAGAAATTACCTCTTTCTCAAAAACTACGTTACTTCAGAGGGAGTCGTTTCTGACAAAGTTTTATACTATCAACAGCTCTCTGTTGCTCGTTACCGAGTCAGTTTTTATGCTAATATATATTTTGAGTAATTACCAAACGTGTACGATGCCTTTAAGGGAGAACGCTGTTCATAAATAGGTCAATGTCATCCTCTCACTGGAAATATATGCCTGAGAGGAACGAAAGATTTAAAAAGGACTTTTAATTCTCTGTTGTTTCTCCCATGTTTTGGAATGGTCACTGTAGCTATGAATCCTTTAAGTCAATTATGAAAATTCATTTTTTTTTCATTCTTATTACGGAAGTCGTTGTTAAATTTAATTTTTGGTGAAAACTCATTTGTTTCGTTCTTTTTTGGTAGTCGTCGTTTACTTTAATTTTAACTGTATCTTTTTACCATTTTAACATATATATTTTTTTACTGGTACTGTTTTTCTTTACAAGTGTACAGCATACTAAAATAATGTGTACTTGCATACTAAAATAATTGTATGTGGTGCACCTAAAACAATAATAGGTTAGATTAGATTAATTTGGGGTAAAGAGTTAGGCTTTCTTTTGCGATCGGTGTACATTGTAAATTGAAAATGTCAGATGATGAAATCTTATACCTTGTATTGTTGTCTTGAATGCAGTGTTGTTGGAATAATGAATCCATCCAGTAGACCTACTACACACTTTTGTTGTAACCTTTACTACATTGGGATTGTTTTGCCCTGTGATTAAGTTAAATTTCCCATGAAATGTATTTGACCTGTTCACACTTGAATTGCTAACCCTTGCAAATTCCTGGGGAAAGAAGCCAATTCCTGGGAAATAGTTACCCCTGTTTGGGAGTAGGGTTGGGCCAGATAACCCCGGACCGGAGTAAGCATACTGAATGTGCCCCCTCCCACCCCCCCGGAAAAATGCATCAGTGTGAAACGAACATTGTGTGGCGGTGGGGCTGAAATTTCCCAAGAATTTCCTGGGGTTTTATTTCCTTGGAATCGGCTCTGTAATGTGAAAAGGACTTTAGTTGCGATATAAAATGATAGTGTGAGTGGTCAATCTGGTCTGCTAATGAATGGCTGTACATGCGCGTCACATAAATGGGATGCAAGGAATATCTGTTGTAGTATAATTAAATTACTTTTATACTTTCTGCGTCCTAATCCTTGATGTACAATTGGGAAATAATACAGTGGTCAGCCGGTCCAGAGAAACATGCTCAGTCTCATGATTGGGATTGTGCAGAATCAAAGTGTACTTCACTTGATATAGGATTCATGTAAATGGTGGAGAAACACATGCAAGCAAGCAAGTCTTTTTTGTTAGCGATATATCAAAAGGGTAAGAAGACAAGCAGCAGTCAGTTTATGCATTGTGCATTGCAGTACTTGCAGATTTCGTAGCTGTTATAAATAGACGTTGCCTGTTATTAAGTTAACCTTCAGTGGACATTTCAAAACGATCTCTTTGTTTGGATTCTTAGTAATTGCATTGAATCACCAATGCCCCTCCCCCCCAATCCAGCTGAAGAAGGTACTATTTAGGGTTCTCCCCAAGATTTGTCAAAACTCTGGGGCATTCTGGACACAAATTTTGGCGCTGAATTGAAACGAGGTCTTCAGAATGTTTTCCTTCCTGGTGTTATCTTGGTTTTGAGTGCCCTAATGTGCATTCTGGAGCATTATAAATGAGTTTTTTTCTTGATGATTTCTGTGAAATTAGATTTAAAATGTTGTTTGCCTATCGGCGAATTTTGCGCTAATCGGCACGCTAGCTTGTGCATGGGGAGAACCCTGCAGTATTGATAAGGAGATGATGTCCAAACATTTGAATATTTTGAAGAGTGACATTTTCCCAATCCTCCCAGTTTGAAGACACATAACAGGGATCGATTTCATCCAACACTTTTCCATAGCAAAGTATTTTGACTGCAAACAGACTTTGTGCACACAGAATGCTAATATTGAGAAGCAAATGGTGATGTTTGAGTAGCAACTGATACAATTTGTGTAGCATGTTGCTACGCTATAACTTAAGGGAAATCGTTCACTGCATAAAACAGGTATGCATTTTTCTGCTGAAGGTAGAACTGATTTCTATTAAGGTATGATACGTTGTACTCAGTGTACATTGGACATGTACTTGCTACATGTTTACAAGAGTGAGTTCCTTCAGTTTGTGTGACTCATGACTCAAGACTCGGACTCGTGGAATGGCGACTCAAATACAACTCTGCCATCTTTACATTTTCAACAAACACATACAACCAGCCACTGTGTATGACATTTTTAGCAAGTGAAGTGGGCACATTTGTTTTTTAGAACACTCTGACTTACAGTTAGTTTTGTCAGGGATTTTACACACAACCGTACACACGCGTGTTCCCGATTTGTCAAATGGCAATAAAGACTAAAGGAGAGATTTCTTGCAAGTTTGTATGTGCAGTGTACTTGCAAATCGCAAGATGAATTCAATGTTGACTTTACATTTTTGCACCATTTCAGACATAATTTATACCAAAATATTTATCTGGAAATTTATTTTATTTCTATCGATTTTAAGAAAAACATAAGCAATTTTGTTTATACCAAAATGTTTTTTATACCAAAATATTTAGCTTGATTTTTTCCCTTTTTTCTCTCTTGATTAAACAAAAAATTAAGCAATTTTTTTTTATCAAACTAAAACCAATTGTATACCTTGAAATTGCTTGTACTCTTACACTGTTACACTGATACCCAGGCGTTGACATGTATGATATCAAATCAGTCTGTCATAATTTACAGCATGGATTCATGGTGCAGCCGCTGCCTGTTTCCAAAATATCAAATCAATAATTACTTTCCCAGGGCAGTGTTAAAGTTGAAGTATGGTAGTCCTGATTTGTCATTGCTAAAAAAAAGGGGGGAATGATTATTAGTCTGAAATTCTCTTTAAACCTGGCAATTGAAAACTTACAACTTTTCTGAGGGGTTCACTACTGTCTAAGAAACTGCCATGCATGGGGAAAAATAATCCCTAACCCCTTTGGCCTCGTTGGATATTGGGCACAGAAGTGCTATATTTCTCCGTAGTCCACTCGCGCTTGTGTGATATCTAAATAATGTCTGATGCGATATGACTAGAGACATTTTTACAAACAGTCTACACCACCTTTAATGAAGGACGCTTCTGAACTGGCCTTGGGTACTGTGTAATGCACTGTCAGAGAAACAAAATAGAATACTGATGTATTAATGCAGTATGTATCTCACTAATGTGTTTATTTAATAGCTTGCAAAATGCTAAAAGCCTTATCAAATCAAACAAAGTTATGCTTTGGTACGCAGGGTAATTTCTTTGCCTTTAACATGCCTTTGATGATGAGAGAGAAACATGGGCACGTGTGCATCACTCTGGAGAGAAAGTGTGTTTGGGTTATGGGAAGAGAAAAACAAATATATTCGATTGATCAGACTGTGCGACATGACAGTAAACCATAAATATTGATTTGATGGGTATCATATACAGTATACATATACAAATAGGAGTTGAAACAAAAATGAAATTCCTAGCCTTCCGACTTCATGTAGTGGTTCAAAACGGTATAAACTCTCTTCTACTGTGTGGGTGTGTGTACAACATTGGTAAGGTTGAAAATATAAATGTTCTCAGATTTGCACATATGGTATAAAGATGGTCATGGTGGAAAACTTCCCTTGATATAGTTTTGCTTGAAATACTATAGTTTTTAGGAAATGGGTAAAACAATTAGTCTTTATCACTGGTGATAAAATCCGATGTTTGAAAACAGTGAAAATATATTATGAGGTTTTACACTGTTTTCTTATGACTCCGAAGACCGATTTAGCTTAAACTTTGTCAGGTATGTTATTCATGTAGCCTATGTTAGGTCACATCAATTGTGGATACTGGTCTTTAACAATGGGGGAAACCTATGGGAACTGAAGTCTCAACCTTATGACCTCCACACTCATGAGAAGGTGTGGCCCAAAAGAGGACAAATTAATAACTTTGCATAATAATTATGATAGGATTTTCAATTAAAGAATCACAAGAGATAAAAATAGAAATAAAAATGTTTATTCGGAGTGGGGATGAATGTATTGAACATGTACTGTTACAGGCCTGTTACCTCAGTGGGGTGATTGTCTCCATGCTACTCATGTCCCCGGTCATTGCCTCGGTGCCCCTTTGAAATGTTTAAAGTAGAAACTTTAAGTTTCCCTCACAGAGGTGCCCTCTACTAATGAAAACAAAAACACTACATTGCCGTTATCGAAGTAACCAGGCCCGCTGGTGCTGGTACAAGTTAAAATATCTTAAAGGCACTGAACACGTTTGGAAGTTGTCAAAGACCAGTGTTCTCACTTGGTGTATCCCAACATATGCATAAAATAACAAGCCTGTGAAAATCTGGGCTCAATTAGTCATCGAAGTTGCACGAAAATGATGAAAGAAAAAACACCCTTGTTGTACAAATTTGTGTGCTTTCAGATAGGAATAAAAACTAGGGAGTCGTTTCCTACAATGTTTTATACTATCAACAGCTCTTCGTTGCTTGTTACCAAGTAAGTTTTTATGCTAACATTTGTTTTGAGTCATTACCAAACGTGTACGATACCTTTAATAAGCCATGTAATTTGTACTCAACTGGCAAATGTGAAATCCTTTGGATCCCGGTGAATGTAGGTAACCTATCCCAATTTGAGCTTGTCTCTCTGATATTGAGGCCCGGGGAAAATTTGTACTTTTCTGCACGTGCTGCTCGAGACCGTGAGACGGTGATGGGAACGTATCCAGAGGTTACTCATTTGCATGCACTGTATGTCTGAACACTTTTTAGCACTCACAAGGAGATCCCATTCCCAAGACCTTTTTTTTTCTCGCTCTCAAGTCTTTCTTCTCCTTTTTTTTTTTTTTTTTTTTTTTTGGTCCATGCCTAAGGACGTGCATTTTATTTTGTGGATAACGTGTGCTCTTGACTATTCCAAATGGGGACCACTTCCGTTGACTTGAGGCACTGTGGAAGTTGGGAGTCTTCTTCAGGGGGGAGGGAAGGGACGGCATTGATTGTTAGCAGAGTGAAAAATATGTAGTTTTAGTGTCAAACTTTGTGCATAATGTTATTAATTGCCCTTAGAAATGGATGCTTCTTAAAGAGGAAGGGAAATTACCATATGTTGTGATGTACTCATTTTTGTACTGGGATGTTTTGGTTCATAACTTACTTTTTCAGAGGGAAATTTGAAACATGATGTCATTGGATTTCAACAGCTAAAATGGATCTTTACATTCCAAGAAGGAGTTTTTTGTCAGTCGAAAGGTTAAACTCAAGGTCGTTTTGATTGAATATTATCAAAAGTCAGGAATGAAGCAAAACATCCCCGTACAATAACGTAGAGAATGATGTTTTGGATGTTGACAAATTTTGCACCAGAAGGGTATCCGATACAATGGCAATTTACACCTTTTTAGTGTGAGGTTAGAGACTTTTAATTTTTCCCCCACTCACATGAGAACTCTATCTACTGGAAAATGAGTACATCACAAAATTGAAATGGTCATTTCCCTTCCTCTTTAAGAGGGTTTGTTTTAGCATGTTTTGGGGGGTTTTAAGTAATGAATTTATATAGTTTGAACTTTGACAAAATTACTCATTGCCATTTCAGTATTTATGGAAGCGATCATTGGTAAATGAAGTTATTTTCATGTTTTAAAGGTTATGTAAAGCGTTGAATTCAGTTCCAGTTCCAGAACCATAATTGCTTCGTAAAAGTTGGGAAGGTAGTGCATTCTGCACTACCAGCCAAGCTCCTACATGTAGATGATGGGTACCCATGCCTACATCCTTATGGACTGTGAAGGGGTTAACCCTGTTTCAGCCCTAGGAGTAGGTGGCAACGTGCCCCTGGTGACAGTTGATTTGGGTCGACAGCCCAAATCAGTTAAGTGTAGCCCTCACCTTGAAGTGGCTGTCCAGCCTTGTGAGTAAGGCGATATCTCATATAAAATAAAAATTAAAAAACATTTAATTCAGTAAAACACAAACTTTAATAAAAGAAAGTTAGCATTCTAAAGAGCAGTGTATCCCTGCCAATGATATAATACCACTCCTTTGTTATGTTTGTGTAGATTTGTGAAGTAAAAACTTCTGAAAGGCGACACATTTTTGTCATGAATGTAGTTTTTCCTTGACTTCTTATACGTACAATGCATGTATATATTTTTTAATAATTCAAAACTTTTGTGGACTGAACCAACCCACATTTTTGTAGCGCTTGAGTTCACACATGCAAACTAACGTCTGGCTCATTTGATAATTATTTTTTCACCATATTCGCTTTTAAAAAAGCACATGGAGGGTTTCTCCTTGACCTAAATATTTTAAGAACTCAAATTCTACGTGAATTGAACCGACTAGACAAAATGTTGCCCTAAATTTGGGGTTCGTTTCATTGTTTTCTCACCACCTTTGAACAGCCTAGGGAAACACTGTGTAAGTACACAAGCTGTGCTCTTAAAGCGTTGATGTGTACGTGTACATCTAGTTAAAGGTAGCGTCATCGTTTGGTTTGTGTCAACGTAATGCTGATTTAGTTGCAAAATGATCAAGAAAGATACAATCAAAGTCGCCTGTGAAAGTTTCAGTTGAATTCAGTGTCTCTTTGTTGAGAAAACAGGAAAGAAACTGCCACAGTTGTTTTTCAATCAAGAACGTCAAATCCATCCCTGTATGGCGAGGTGACAGCGGGTGCCAACCGCATCTCTGGCAACAGCATTCACAAACGAACCCCACAGAAGTTTGTTCCTCCAAAAGCCGCCTTAAGGTAATCTTTGGAGATTCAAATTTGTCAACACACTTTTATTGATTTCTGATCAACGGGGGGACACTTCAGACGACATAATTTGGCAGGATGCTTACTTCCATTACCATTTTTATTACACCAGAAATTACACAACTTTTTCCGGGTCATTACCAGATTATGACCCTACATTTTTAAGGATGAAAAACAAATCTCCCTTCAAAAACGAATTCATACATGTACAGATGTAGCATTACCAAAGAACAATAAGTTACAGCAAACTTTCCCCACTGGCCTTGGCAGAAGCTCACTGTTTAATCATGCAAGACAAATTTACACAGGAACTGGCTGAATATTGTTAACGCAACTGTTACTTCAGTTTGATTAGCTAATAAAAACAGCTTGCTTTTAAATTGAAGAGGAACATGGAAGTCTGACATGTTAAAGTTGCAGAACAATTTCAATATCAGGACTGAAACTTCATGGAAGCAACAGATTGGCCAGTCTCTGCATGCATTCCAACAAGGTTATTTTAAAAGCAACGTCGTAGTATGGTAGCACTAACTTGTGAACAATTCTTAGGAGTGGAATTTCACAATTTTTATGAACCAACTTATAAGGACTGCATGTGTTGGAGCATTTTTTTTTTTCCATCGTCAAATTTGTGTGCATCGTAACATGTGAAAGGCCTTTAGTTTAGAATGCAGCTCTACTCTGTTATTTTTTTTATAAGTAGAAAACAGGTAAAAACAAGGGTGGCTTGCACCAATGATACATTACATGAGATTTGAATTAATTATACGTACAGTATGTACACTACTTTACTTATTATTTGTATTTTACACACACACTGATGTCTGTAAAGCGCTGTGTACTCGGTACTTTCCCAAGTCCTGTGAACAAAATCCACAGGCGTACATGTACATATTATATTACTCGGGTGGGATTCGAACTCACGACCGTTGCGAATCTTGAGCAGATGTCTTACCACTAGAGCACCAAGCTTGCCTGGTAGTTAGAGGCAGTCCGAAACCTATATTTTACCAGCGGCTACCGCAACATTAGGAAACATACATTTGTGATAAACTTGAGATTGTTTCATACATGAATGGCGTGCATAGTTAGTATAGGTTTTAGTAAAAATTGAGTCACAATGTGTGCTGTATTTAAGTGTACATTACATGCGCTTAAAGTTTAAGTAAATATTGCCCAACAGTGACGGATTTTGTTAACGTATTCAGCGCGAAGGTTTTTACATGACTAACAAAATATTTTTTATGAAGGGTTGAAGGTACTTTTAATACTTGTTTTCATTAACTTGAAACTAAGGGATGGACCACCTGTAAGTGTAATGAGCTTGTCACTACTCATTTAATGGCATCGTACGCGTTTGGTAATGACTCTGATAATTAATTGCAATAAAAACCTACTCGGTAAGAAGTACAGCAGCTTTGGATAGTATTATTCAATTTGAGAAACTTTTCACTTGGAAATACTGCGGTTATGGAAAAAAATTATCACTTTTTATCCCCCAAAACATTTGAATCTGAGAAGCGTTACGCGTTTCTATTCCAATGCTGATTATTCTTCCTGCATGGACATAACCGCTCCAGAATTTCGGCAATATCTCAAAAACACTACCACCTTTTGAAATGTTTTTTTGAAAGTTTTCACAGGTTAGTTTTATGGTATATATCTACAACAATAGGTTTGAAACAAACAATATAGGCTCCAATTACCAAACGTGTATGATGCCTTTAAGTAACTAAAATGACAACTTAATAACTTGATATTCCCAAGGTCTGACGAATTATTGCCATTTCAAATTTTACGTGATGGATGATTAAAGTATAAATTGCCCAGACAAGCATAAAAGGTTTGGCTCGGAGCCATTAGACAAAGATACCTGAACATGTCACATGACTAAGTAAAAAGTGCCTCCTATGAGCTATTTTTAATTTAAGTCAATTTAATCTTATGTGAAACTCATTAATTAAAGGTTAAATACACTGTTTGTTTTGGAAGACTAATGATCATTTGTATTCCTCTATTCGGTCTTAACCATGTCCTGTAATTTTTAATAAAAACACCATACAGGCACAGCCAACTTACATAATGAACATTGTCATCAGACTATAGTGGTCCTGTTTTATGCTGAGACGATTCTTGGTGTTTTCTCAAGGATTTTTGTGCATGCTCATAAAATTTGGCAAATCAAAATGAGAAATTGAGCGTTCCATCTTGTAGTGTTTTCCAGGTGGAAATCTTTCTCGGAACAAATTACTATCGATCAGTATAAATTTTTTTAAGTAAGCATTTGGAATAAAAAATATTCCACATGATTGGGCAAATCAAAATAGGAAATTGAGCGTTCCATCTTGTAGTGTTTTCCAGGTGGAAATATTTCTCAGGACAATTAACTATCGGTATAATTTAGCACAAAAAGTAGCTGAGCACAACAAAATTATGCTTACCAGAATAAGGTTACCAGCCAAACTACCATGTCACTTGTACAATTTGTGACTGGTATCTGGCTTATTTCTGCTATCAAAAAATTGTTAAAGCAAAAATTACTGCTTAGCAGCTCTATGAAATTGGGCCCTGAATAGGGTTGATTTGGTCACGGATCGTCCACCTATGAAAGTCTCTTACAGCAGACTCCACAGATACAACCCTTAGGCCCACCTTTTCGTTCTCATCAACTCAAAATCCTTGGTTCAAATAAAAAAAATGTAATAAAAATATCCAGCATGATTTTTATCTCTTCATTTTGATTGCAATCTTTTTTCATCTTGTTTTTTTTATTATGTACATTGTGTAAAATAAGTAACAGAGCCTCCTCGAGGGAAACTTGGTAAACAAGTTTTTGTAATCTTCTATAGACCAGTTCAAGAAATTAAATCCACAGCCGAATTATTGCTCACAGGGTTTTTCAGTATCAGTGAATCTGTAGTGAATTATTCAATTGTTTTTAGGTCACGATATGAAAGTGGGTTTTGTTTTTGTTTGGGTTTTTTTTTGGGGGGGGGTTAAACTTATTATTACTTAACTTTTTAGCCAAATTGTTGTCATAAAGTTACAAAATTTGTGTTGTCATTGGAATGTAGTCAGGATTTAAGAAGTCTTTTATTTCTGAAGATTTCAGCTTTTAAGTCCAGTCCATATGAACATTTTCAGGAAATATTTGTTGATAAAACACGATTTCAGAATCCTCTCTTCCCCCTTTGCTTTTTTGGGCAGCGCAAGTTGGGGTCTGAAAAGGGAGATCAAAAATCTTGGTTGAGTCCACCTTATTTTCTTTCTCCTCATGGATTGTCAGAGGACCCGAAATTAAAAACTCACAACGGAG